>CM056604.1:14372099-14972099 GCA_029721355.1 Tegillarca granosa
AAATTTTAGATACTGTGAATGGGACCCAAATTAAGCAGATTAACAGTGCTTCCGTGACTTTCAAAAAAAATAATTCTTAGACTAAAATGGGAGATTTTATCGTATTTGAATCATCCGTTTCGGTTATTGTGCCAAACCTGTCAATAGTTCCAAAGACGTCGCCACTAGTGCCGTGGCATTGTACAGCCTTTGATAGTGATGTATGATTCTATAGTTAGCGTCCATCGGATATTCGGCGGGTCCTGCGCAACATCATTTAGTTTCTGTATTTTGTCTTTTAAAATTTGCCTATACGAGAATAATTTAGTTTTGAATCGCTACAAAGACAATACTTACCACAATTTTCAGTCAAAAGGAAAGCCGCCATTTTCTTTTTGTACATCGTTTGTTTCCGTCTCTTTTCGTCATAGGTCGTATATCGGAAGCTGCTGATTGGCTGAATTTATACATTTATACATCTCTGGAAAGGTCTAGCTATGTTGAGCTAACGGTGTCGTATACATAGCCGATTTTCGGGTCCCAATAATTCGGTTTTAGACGAGACGTTATTTTAAGTTAATTTGAAAGAAATATCAAATTGAACACAAGACTTTGGGAGACCCAACATTATTATTGGGTCATGTCCCAATTAATGGAAAATGACCCAATAGTTAGATGAAGACCCAATATTTCGAGTATGAAAATCACGAACGTCCCAATACTTATGCAAGTTTAAAACTATATATATATATATATATATATATATATATATACACAATACTGAAATTATTTACTATTGCATCAAAAAAAAAAAAAAAAAAATTAATCATCACCTGTCAGCTTCAGATTTATCACTGGAAGAGGAGGTGTCAGCTGGATTTGTTTTTCTGGAATTATAATATCATTTACAATATACAAAAAAAGGGAGAAAATTTGTGACTATACTTATAACAATAAAGCAAAAAAATAAAATTAGAAAAAAAAAAACTAAAATCTGTACATGTAATACCAAAAACAGCAAAATATTTAGCAATTCAAAAAAATTAAACTGCCAGAAGATAGTATAGCTCACATGCACATCAAGCCCATCAAAAAAGGAGAAACTTTATCTTTAATGACTGCTATAAGTGACCTTGACTTTTAACTTTCTTGCTTTGATTAACATATAAATGATCACATGATAATCAATTTAATAAAATAGGTAAACTCTAGTGGATTGAATTATTTGACCTTTTCTCTTAACGAATGAACATTTTTTAACTTTTTATAATCATGTTGAGACAAAAGCAGAAAGATATCCAAAAGAAAAATCCTTATCAAAACTTGACTGACAGATAGTAACAGACACTGGTGCTGTCATATAACAGATAGTAACATACACTGGTGCTGTCATATAACAGATAGTAAAAGGCACTGGTGCTGTCATATAACAGATAGTAACAGACACTGGTGCTGTCATATAATAGATAGTAACAGACACTGGTGCTGTCATATAATAAATAGTAACAGACACTGGTTCTGTCATAAAACAGATAGTAACAGACACCAGTGCTGTCATATAACAGATAGTAACAGACACTGGTGCTGTCATATAACAGATAGTAACAGACACTGGTGCTGTCATATAACAGATAGTAACAGACACTGGTGCTGTCATATAACAGATAGTAACAGACACTGGTGCTGTCATATAATAAATAGTAACAGACACTGGTTCTGTCATAAAACAGATAGTAACAGACACTGGTGCTGTCATATAATAGATAGTAACAGACACTGGTGCTGTCATATAATAAATAGTAACAGACACTGGTTCTGTCATAAAACAGATAGTAACAGACACCAGTGCTGTCAAATAACAGATAGTAACAAACACTTGTGCTGTCATATAACAGATAGTAACAAACACTTGTGCTGTCATATAACAGATAGTAAAAGACACTGGTGCTGTCATATAACAGATAGTAACAGACACCGGTGCTGTCATATAACAGATAGTAACAGACACTGGTGCTGTCATATAAGAGATAGGAACAGACACCGGTGCTGTCATATAACAGATAGTAACAGACACCAGTGCTGTCATATAAGAGATAGGAAAAGACACTGGTGCTGTCATATAACAGATAGTAACAGACACCAGTGCTGTCATATTACCATTTTACACTGCTCATGACACCAGGTTTGTATAAACTTTGCATGTGAGCTAAAATGACCAAAAAGCTGAATATCTCAAAAATGCACAGGAATACCTGAAACTTAAGTGATTAAATAATAACAAAATGTGAATAAAATAAAAAAACTATTTCTGTATAATAAAGGTAACACAATGTTAGAATATGCACAAAATTCTGAGTTTTCACACAAGCTAGATCTAGACTTTGACAAACAATGACAACAATCTAAACTCCAGTTCAAATAAGAGTCCAAAATTAGGCTAAAAAAATATTAAATTTTAATGTTCCTGGAAGAACATATCAGTTAATTTACAAAATTAAATAAGTTTTACTGTACAATAACGGATCTTAAGCTGAAAAAATTGCCTAAATTTTGAGCCTGTCTCAATTCAATGTAATTTTTCAGTCCATTTCTATATTTACCAATAAGTCAAACTGCAGATTTTGAGATAGGTATTCTTTTAAAAGTGTAAACATTTGAAGTTACCAAAGAATATTAATGTTAGGTCCTAATCTGGCTAAGTTTATTTTGGTCTACTTGGGGTTAATCTGTTAGGTCCCAATCTGGTTAAGTTTATTTTGGTCTACTTGGGGTTAATCTGTTAGGTCCCAATCTGGTTAAGTTTAGTTTGGTCAACTTGGGGTTAATCTGTTAGGTCCTAATCTGGTTAAGTTTAGTTTGGTGTACTCGGAGTTGAGTAATGGTGTTTAACTTCCCAGTCAAGAATATTTCACTTATATCGAGACGTTGCCAGCTATAGACGAAAGTGCAGAAATTTTTGCCTGTGCATTGCGCCGATGGCATTTTACAGCAGGGTTCTTTATCGTGCCATGCCTACCATGACATGGGACCTTGTTTATTTTAAATTCCCATCCGAATGAACCGTGACTTTCATTTCGTAATGAGAAGTGGTTGGCAAAAGAACAGTCACTACCCACTTTCAAGTCTTGGGTCAGACCCGGCCGGGGTTCGAACCCACAACCTTCCACTTACGTGGTGTACTCGGGGTTAATCTGTTAGGACCCAATCTGGTTAAGTTTAGTTTGGTGAACTTGGGGTTAATCTGTAAGGTCCTAATCTGGTTAAGTTTAGTTTGGTGAACTTGGGGTTCTATTCATATCAATGATGTTAATTAAACATTGAGAATGTAATGTTTTATGAGTGGTACCTATATCACAAATACTATAATGTCTACCATTAATTTTGTAAATTATTACAGTACACATAAATGGAAAAATACTGACTTTTATAAGTTATTCACAGTACTAGTGTTCCAGAATATGTATTTCTAGTAAAAGGATTGTTATTATTTTTCCAATAAAGGGGACTGGAGTAACATTGTTTTATGCCCAAGAGTAAAATATCTTTCACTTTATTCAGGGTTGTCAGTTCCAGAATGCCAGGATAAATCCACTAACTTTTGGCAAGCATTTTACAAAGAAAAGGAACTTGTTCACATTTCTGATAACTGGAGATTAGAATGTTGCTCATAGATGTGTCTGTGGCTAGTTGCACACGTTACTGCTAACATAAATATCTACTAGATTTATTTTTAATACTTACAGGTCATCCTGAAGGAACTCATATGCTTTAGCTTTATCACCAAGGTTATATTTACTACGAGTTCTCTTGTTTGGATCACCAACAGGCTGTACTTGTGTAGTTGGAGCATTATATTTCACTGTTGCTACTGGCAATGGCTTCTTGTTTGGTTTATTTGAAGAACTAAACAAATTGCTGAAACTTAAACAGTAAAGATAGAAGCAATTATTATTTCAGTACATTGTATAACTAAAGACCAGAATAAGTACATTTGTAATCTTATCTGATGTTGTTTATTTTGTGTCATTAAACTCCTGAAGACATTACAACTTAATGTATGGCTAAGCTGTATGTAAACAAGTTATATCTTTCTGCTTAATGTCTAATCCTCCAAATCTTGCTAATCTATATCAGTTCTTATCAATGCTTTCTCCAAACTATTTTTCTTCCTTGCTACAAACCTCTCATTAAATAGTTTTGCCAATGTTGGTTACAATCCAATCACAGTCTCTGCCTGCTCTGGCTAAGATTTTCAAAGCCTTTAACTGCATTGGTATGTTCTCAAGTAACTTAATGCTTTGGTTAGGTTTTCCAGTACAATTGATGTGTATTACAGCCATGGTTATGACCTGTTTAACTGCCTAGGGGTTGCCAATACATCTCCTGATGGCATTATCTAATGTTGCAAATTTCTAATAAATTTTTGGTAAATTATTATGCCTTGTTGTCTTTCATTGCTTCAACAGGTATAATTAATTGATACTATATAGCCTGTACATTAAGACCACCTGAGAATTACATGTATTACCTGATAACTTTATACACAGGTGATCTTTATGTTAAAAGTTCTTTTTAAGTGAAATATAAAGTAAGGGGACTTTAAACACTGGTCTTCACATACAGGTGATTTCTATAGGAGGATTTACTGTAAATGGTAAGGGACAGCCACTTTCAGTTTTCAAGGTTTTCTTCCAAATATGTCTTTTTGCTATAGAAGACATTATGTCTTTTAAGTAAATATCAGCTTTACTGTGAGTTCACATGTTGATATATTGTTTAAGTTTTGGGTAAAAGATTTTTTTTTTGGTTGAACAAATGTTAAAAGTATTTTGGTGATAATATTATGATAAATTAATGTGCAGACAAGCTAATCTGTTCTTTTAACAAATCTTGCAAATTTCTAATACATATATGATATCATGTTAAAGACATTCAAAACAAAAACAATAACTCCATCAATCACCTCCTACTATGTCATAACTTCATCAATCACCTCCTTCTATGTCATAACTTCATCAATCACCTCATTCTATGTCATAACTTCATCAATCACCTCCTACTATGTCATAACTTCATCAATCACCTCCTACTATGTCATAACTTCATCAATCACCTCCTACAATGTCAAAACTTCATCAATCACCTCCTTCTATGTCATAACTTCATCAATCACCTCCTTCTATGTCATAACTTCATCAATCACCTCCTACTATGTCATAAATTCATCAATTACCTCCTACTATGTCATAACTTCATCAATCACCTCCTCTTATGTCATAACTTCATCAATCACCTCCTACTATGTCATAACTTCATCAATCACCTCCTTCTATGTCATAACTTCATCAATCACCTCCTACTATGTCATAACTTCATCAATCACCTCCTTCTATGTCATAACTTCATCAATCACCTCCTACTATGTCACAAATATTGATAATACAATACCCTTCCTACAGCCTAAAAAAAGGAGGGAATTCAATTTTGTTCTTGAGTTACCTAACTAAGTGTTTGAGTTTTCAAAACTCAAAACAACAATCAATATTACAGTGCAGTAATATACTCGTATTGTAAGCACTGTATTTTCATGATGTAATTTGTAAGTTTTAAGTTTTATAAATGACAAACCCATTATATCAAGGATTGAATATTGTGAAAATTTTAAAAATAATCATAGTGATTTATCCTAAAATACTACCTAAAAATTCTCATGATCCAGAACATTTGTATACAGATGTAACAATAAGCTTTAAATTTAGAAAAATCTTGTGACATAGACCAGTGTATGACATTCTTTGTCATGTGACATAGACCAGTGTATGACATTCTGTCTTGTGACATAGACCAGTGTATGACATTTTTTGTCTTGTGACATAGACCAGTGTATGACATTCTTTGTCTTGTGACATAGACCAGTTTATGACATTTTTGTCTTGAGACATAGACCAGTGTATGACACTCTTTGTATTGTGACAAAGACCAGTGTATGACATTCTTTGTCTTGTGACATAGAACCAGTGTATGCCATTCTTTGTCTTCTGACACAAGCCAGTGTTTGACATTCTTTGTCTTGTTACACAGACCAGTGTATGGCATTCTTTGTCTTGTGTCATAGACCAATGTATGACATTTTTGTCATGTGACATAGACCAGTGTATGACATTCTTTGTCATGTGACATAGACCAGTGTATGACATTCTTTGTCATGTGACATAGACCAGTGTATGACATTCTTTGTCTTGTGAAATAGACCAGTGTATAACATTCTTTGTCATGTGACATAGACCAGTGTATGACATTCTTTGTCTTGTTGCATAGACCAGTGTATGACATTCTTTGTCATGTGACATAGACCAGTGTATGACATTCTTTGTCATGTGACATAGACCAGTGTTTGACTTTCTTTGTCATTTGACATAGACCAGTGTATGACATTCTTTGTCATTTGACATAGACCAGTGTATGACATTCTTTGTCATGTGACATAGACCAGTGTATGACATTCTTTGTCATGTGACATAGACCAGTGTATGACATTCTTTGTCATTTGACATAGACCAGTGTATGACATTCTTTGTCATGTGACATAGACCAGTGTATGACATTCTTTGTCTTGTTACATAGACCAGTGTATGACATTCTTTGTCTTGTGAAATAGACCAGTGTATGACATTCTTTGTCTTGTTACATAGACCAGTGTACGACATTCTTCGTCTTGTTACATAGACCAGTGTATGACATTCTTTGTCATTTGACATAGACCAGTGTATGACATTCTTTGTCTTGTTACATAGACCAGTGTATGACATTCTTTGTCTTGTTACATAGACCAGTGTATGACATTCTTTGTCTTGTTACATAGACCAGTGTATGACATTCTTTGTCATTTGACATAGACCAGTGTATGACATTCTTTGTCATGTGACATAGACCAGTGTATGACATTCTTTGTCATGTGACATAGACCAGTGTATGACATTCTTTGTCTTGTTACATAGACCAGTGTATGACATTCTTTGTCTTGTTACATAGACCAGTGTATGACATTCTTTGTCATGTGACATAGACCAGTGTATGACATTCTTTGTCATGTGACATAGACCAGTGTTTGACATTCTTTGTCATTTGACATAGACCAGTGTATGACATTCTTTGTCATTTGACAGACCAGTGTATGACATTCTTTGTCATGTGACATAGACCAGTGTATGACATTCTTTGTAATGTGACATAGACCAGTGTATGACATTCTTTGTCTTGTGAAATAGACCAGTGTATGACATTCTTTGTCTTGTTACATAGACAAGTGTATGACATTCTTCGTCTTGTTACATAGACTAGTGTATGACATTCTTTGTCTTGTTACATAGACTAGTGTATGACATTCTTCGTCTTGTTACATAGACTAGTGTATGACATTCTTTGTCTTGTTACATAGACAAAATGTTTTACATACAAAAACAGATTTTTATTTCTCAGGCAAAGAATTTTAAAGACTTTAAAAAGACTTGCTAAAGATTTTTAGTTTTTATCAGATGACATAAAGATTGAATTTTTAAAAGACAATTTATTAGAACAGGTAAGCAGGGTTCAGGAAGCAAATGGTAAAGATCTAGAAAGAATATTTTTACAGTATTTAAATCATATTTTAGTTGTATTTTATAAGGTAATGTTGGTTTATTGTTTTTTTTTTTTTTACAAAATGTTTTAATGATGGTTTTATTTTCTTAACATATCCCCTAGAACCTCAAGATGAGATATTAGTTTATATTAGTTAATGTGATGATCTCAAACAATGAAATATTAATGTCAAATGACTTTGTTAGTGCAGTGTTCTTGTACAATAGGACATAAACCAGTTAAATCTCTAGTCCCTTTTTAAACAAATTTTACCTTCATCTAATACACCCAAAACCCCTATAAATAAACTCATTGATTTAGATCACCATTTTCTACGTGTTATACACAGATATTTACACAGATATATGATAAAAACAGTCTTGACATAGATGAACCAGTTATATATAAATATATAAAAGGAACATTATTAAAGATGAAAGTTGTAATGTGACAATATGGAACAAACTTTTAAAGAAAACAAAGAATATAAGAACTCAGCCTTGTAAAAAACCTATACTTGTTAGAAATATTAGATTTTCCAATACCTCATGTTACTGGGTTTACAACTTAACAGTTCACACTATAACTAATATGAACAATTCAAATAAAATTTAAATAATAATTATTGTAGCAGAAAAATGTTTGTGTTTTAACTTCAATTTATTTCTAGCATTTCTGCACTGGTGGTATGGGGCATACTAGTGTCTGACTTAACAATGAATTATATACAGATTTTTAGTATCTTCCTTATCTAATATATAGTGGAGAAGTGTGATGGTGTTTTAAGCCATGTAAGATTCAGTTCTGGGATTGTGAATGATAACAGAATGACTGTGAATACTACTAACTTTTGGCAAGCAAACTGACAACTCATTCACACTAAGATTTGTCGAAGTTTGTTGGACCTAGGGAAGAGAGGCACTGTGATCCATAAATTGGGGATCTACACCACAAGGCAACCTTTTAAATAGGACTTAAATAATGAATAACATAATGACAAACACACACACACACAAAACTTTCTCTCTTTCAATATAAAAGGTGAAGAAATTGACATTAGCTGAACAGCTGAAATATGCGAGAATGTTTGTTTATCTATATTTCAGATGTTATAAGTTGACTCAGAAAACTAATATTTTATTAATTGACCCAGATGTTTAGATGTAGATGATTCATTTTGGCATGGTTTGACAACAAGACATTAGGTGTTTCACACATTAACCATTCAAATGATGATACTGAACTTTGTCATTTTGTTTTTCTTTTTAAATTTTTACCTCATGGATTTCATATCTTGGAAAGCATAATTAAGTTTTCTTGATACTTGGTATTCTCAGTTGTATAGGTCCTGATGCAGTCATACCATACCAAATGAATTACAACAATCCTGTATTGTTGAGTTTAGAGTTAAGAATTGGTTAGGTATCGTATAAAACTGTTAGTAAGGCCAAACCCATATAATTCTGTGTTTGTATAAACCTACCTGGACAATTTCTTAGAGAATTCAGACCTATTTGTACATAAATAAATCATTTTTTCATTGATAATATTGTAACATATATAATTAACATTTCCATAACTTATAGTCAACAGAAAATAAAAATCTTAAAACTAATAAAATAAGTGGCCCAAATAGGCCCTGTATCACTTACCTGGAACACATTTAATTTTGTTTTTGGCTTTTACTTTTTAAAACATATCTAATTATTTAAAAGAAAACAAATTCAGCAGCAATATCTTGATTTTCTGGTATATTGGAAATCATTTATGATAAATTTTATTTTTATTGGTCAAGTCCTTTCAGTCAAAAAGAATATTTTCAAAGATTTAGACTAGAAATAAACCTTATCTGCATATTACAATTATTGTCCAAACAAAGCATTGTACAGAAAAACACACTATATATATTTTTTCTTTTGATATCAACATGTTATGTTTTGAATTTCAACACAATAGGGTAATAAATGAACCTGTAATGGTCATTTATTGATTTTTGCTATCAAAAGTAATGACAGCCATCTTGGATTTCAAACAGACACATCAGATATAATTTTTTAATCTTTACTACCCAAAGACCTTCCATGATACCTAATTTCCTTTCAACTAGCAATGTTCTTTAAGTGAAGAAGATTTTCTATGATTTAGGCTAAAAATACACCTTCTTTCTTATTACATTAGTATTGCGCAAAAGAAAAATTGTAGAGAAAAATCATTATATATGTTTTATCCCTGACATCTACTTTCTATGTTTCTAATTCCAACAGAATTGGTACATAAAGGATCCTGTAATGATAATTTATAGGTTTTTGCTATTAATGGTGTTGGCAGCCATCTTGGATGGGGATGAATATGTCAGATAAAATTTTTAATCTTTTACAGCCAAGGACCATCCACACCTAATTTCATTTGAATTGGTCTATTAGTTTCAGAGAAGAAGGTTAAACTTTACAGATGCATGTACACATGCACTCACATATGCCTTATTATGCAATATGCTCACCATGTCTTTGCCAGGTGAGCTAAAAAGGTACGATGATTATAATTTCACTTATAAATATGTTATTCTTTATGAAGTTTAATCTAGCATGTATTATTTATAGATATAGTTGTTAAATCTAGATGAGTTTTAACAAAGAGTCCCAGTTCGCCATAGGATCTGTAGGTTTAAATATTGTACCAGGATATATCTTGACTTCTAAGTAATCCAGATATCATTACTGTTAGGAACATATTTTGTTCTTAACTATATTTCACAAGCTCATCAGCTATACAGTTTCATCAAGCAGGATAAACAACGACCTTCAGCAAGCAAACTGACAAACTTTCATACACTGGGATCTGCCATATTGGGATTTGAATCTAGATGACGACAGGTTTTATATATGTAAAGCCTGTTCCCACATACATTTTACATGTCAGGAACACCGTCTTCTGCAGAAAGGTAAAGTTACTAAAACTATATACATGGTATACTTTGTTTTTTTTTTTAAATTTGTTCTCCTTGTTTGCAATACTGCTTATTTTTCAAAAATAGGGTTGACTACCTTTTCATAACTCTGTTTGGCTTGCAAGGATATGGGTGAAAACTTGCATTTTACTTTTACGTAAGTGCTCAGCTGTCATAGCCATTAAATTTTAAAATCAAAACAAAACTGTGATACATGTGTGAAACATGTTAACACAGAATGCTAAACCATTTTTGGCTCACTCTCTATACAAACACACAAACACACACACACACACACACACACACACACACACACACACACACACAATAATGGCAATAGGTCAAAACAAAATAATAGTTCAATCTTATTCTTACTTTAATGATTAAGTAATTGGATATGAATGGCGTCTTTGCACATGAACAAGTATGAATTTATCCAACAAATGCTTGTTATAAATGTTATAATGTTATGGGTTTATGGTTACCGGTATGTATATATATATATATATATTTACTTTCATACATATCCTACATGGTATCCTTCTTACTTTTTCAATTTTAAATATGAAAAAACAAAACATAAGAATATGTGTTTTTTTAAGACAGTAACGATGATTAATTTGGATTTTGGACAGAGATGCTGGATACTATTTTAGCATTATAAATATTGAACCTTTCCATTAAATTCCAAACAGAATCAGTCCAAATGGTACCAACCAGCAGATTACAGCCCAAAGGAACTACTTCTGTCATTGACTTTAAATTTCTAAGTCACTTTTTTTCAAAATAACATGCTATTCTATGTTTCATTAATAAATAAGTTTGCTATCCTTATAAAGCTTAAAATTTATGTATAACTTGTGTTGTATGAACAGTATATCTTAGCTGTCAATAACAAAAAGTACTGCATGCCTTCACAAAGATGACTTTCTAATTCAGATTTGTTGTCTGATATTATTAAACATGTTCCATTATTTATGGATTATGCATACTATACGGTGCAATGTTGGAGAGAAAACATATAATATTAAGATTGCCTAAAGACCCCATAACACTTTATCAATTTAGTCAGTGTATGAACTGAGTATCTAAAATGCTGGCATACATACATGAACAAAATTTCTTGACAACATTGCCATTCTACAACATATACCAGAATAAACATTTATCTTTATTTATAAAAAACTTACACATAACTTATTCAATGTATGCCAGCATTTTCAATATGCAAATACTGAATAAATTTTAAAGGTGAAACAAGGCCTTAAAGTAAAATATGCATGAAGTAATACTGCCTGAGTGTTAACACCCAGAGGAACTACAAAAGTCACTGAATATAGAAGATATATTGCCATTCTGACCCATATTGATATAAGGCTTTAAAATAGTAATAATTAAATAAAAAAAAAAAAAACAATTGAATTCGAAATTTAACATTTTATTTCATTTAAATACAATATTTTTTCACATTTTCCACTGCTTGTACATTTTAACTTGAAACAACTGAACACAATTTTGTATTCTTAAAATAATTTAACAAGTTTTTTTTTTTTATAAAAAAAAAAATAATAATAATAATAAAAAAAATTAATAATACATAAATCAACAGGGATCAAAATGGATCAAAAATGGCAGATCTGCATGCATAGTATTATTGGATAGCTGCCATTAGCATATAAATGTACACTAGCCATGCTAAGCATGCATGAAATGAAAATATGTGCCTGAAATGTCAAAAAGTTATTATCTAATATAAGGACAAAAGTTTTTTGTAAAAATTGAATTTTTTAAAATGTTTGTTTATTTTTAATTTGGGTAAATTAGTGAATCCAGTCTAAATCAAAGAGAAATGAACTTTGATGGATGTTCTAAAGAACTTAACCCTGATCTTAATTGTCCAAATTTTAATCTATTGTTGATCCCTACTGAAATATTTTAAAAATACACATATTTCCCCAGTTCTTTACTGTTTATTTTCAGTTAGCACCAAGAATAAATTAATATGACATCATAAAATATAGTAAAGCTATTGTCAACATATGGGACAAGTTCAATATCGTACCTGTTATTTCAGTGACAAAGTATTGCGATAATCAGTAGAATATTGTTTTCTTGAATACCACAGATAACGTTGATATTATTAAGTCTCAAAATGATTTTAATTTTTCAACAAAAAAAAAAAAAAAAAAAAAAAAAAAAAAAAAATCTCATTAATAACTTAAAGGTCAAAAAGAAAGTCTTCATACACTTTACATTAAGAAAAATTCACTATGTAATTTGTCATAACAAACTGAGGCCAATTAAAACTTCTTGAAAACTTGTCTATGTAAATTTCTTAAGTAGTTGATTTGTCAAGATAAATGTTATTTCTACTGATTACTGAAGGTATTAACAGAAATATCTTCATACCCAGACTTGTCAGGTAGCTGTTATGATACTGAACATACCCCAAACTGATCCAAGTGAACAAACTGAAATGCTGTTAAGCTTATTAAAAATCATGTGTGATGAAATGTAAGTAACAGAAAAAAATAACAAAGGGGAAAAATCACAATATCAAAGTCATAAATTAAAAAAAAAAAATGTCTGAAAACCAGATTTAAGGTCAAGAACACAAAAATGTTCATTAGTTAATAAAAGTCACAATAATGAAATCATTTCCACAACTGTTTCAGTTTTAAAGTTAACTGCAAAAAGGTCATTTATTAACCACCCTACAACTTCTGAATATGTCAATTTCACAAGATTCTTAATTTCACTAGGTGTTAAACTTTTAAGATCTGAACATGTCAATTAAATCAGATTCTTAATTTCACTATGTGTTAGAATTTTTAAAAACCCCAAGTAAATTGTCTGACATATGCTACATATTATTCCAAAAGATGATGTTGATGACTTACATTTTGAGATCATCTCTTCTCTCGACAATCAATTTGATCACTTGGTTATCAAGATTAATATGGATTTTCACAACTTTTATCACAAACCATGTTTCATTTAAAAATTTCAATAAAAATAAAACTAATTGAAATTAAAAAAACAAATTATTTCACATACCAATCACTTTGTAACTGATAAAAAGTGAAAGACACTGTCGGATAACTCTTGAGCAAATCTAACGCATTGAATGATAAAATGTCTGAATTAATCATGAAAAACTAGCTTGAAATTCACAAAAAAATTTACATTTACTTCTGTTTATAATATAACTTACACTCTGAATATGAAAAACCAAGACGAATTAAACTTACTATTCTTGATATGAATTGGGGGATAATTTCAGAGACAAGTTTTGAAACTTGAATTCTTTTTAAATGAAATTATGTTATTCAAACAACAAAACATTATACAAGTCTATTTATAAAATGAGAAGATTTCTCATCTAATTAACAGTGAAATTTTATCATAAGTAAATTATTCACATTAAAATCATAGAAATAAATTAACTAAAAGATATTTCATCAGAACTGGTATATTTAAATAGGTAAAATATCACAATGGGTTTAGGAAATCAATCAATCAATCAACAACTAAAAATATTCACAACCATAAAGAAAAGAATAGAGATCATCTAAAAAATAAAAACAGAATTAACAATCACAACATCAAACAACAAACAACAACGTCAGTCCATTTTTTTTTTTGGCGCAGGTAATTATTTCAATTCAGTAAATAAATTCATTAAAATGCAATAAAGAACTGAGGTATATATAATATGACCATCCAAATATAATATTCTGAATAAAAACTAAATGAGGATAAAATATATGCCAAAATAAACCCCATACATATGCCAATAATTGTCTTGGAGACTGTACAAAGACTTTTTCTGCTGAGCTGTTAGTTGCTATCATGGTGCTCACACACTTCCATGCAGACACCAAAATATGAATTGTTAAAATAAAAACATTTAATTTGTACTTTAGTAATACTTAAAGTTTTACTAAAAGTCTAAACTTAATGGAATCAAGACATTTTGTACATTTTTATGATTTTATCAAATATGTTTCATAGAATACATGTATAGAAAGAAAAATCCAATACAATATACTTGTACATGTATACAATCCTGATGGTTCAAAGCAATTTTTAGTTCAAAACCAAGAAAAAAAATATTGTTTTTAAAAAAATTCAAGGGTTAATAGTAATAAAATATAATTTTTATCAATATTTTATTGATTATGTAATTAATGTTGTAATACTGTGATTTACATATTTTATTTGGACGGTCAATGATATGACAAATCTATAATGGCACTTGCATAGTTGATTATTGTTTAGATAATTTGAGTTTTTGATGTCCCCTTCTTGCTTGGGGGAGTGGGATGCTGTGGGGCTGGTGCTACAAGGCTACCAAAACTGAAACAAATATAAAGCAAAAAATCAGGAAATCAGTCTAGTGTCAATGGCAGCTCACCATGCATATTGATTACCCATAATTCAAATGCAGTTCTAGTTCCTGTTACAATTATCCAAAAATTATTATTAACACTATAGAAAATAGTCAGAACATAGTGTATGCTGAAGTGAAATCATATGTTTAAAATAGCATGTCAATATAAAAATTCATTAAAAAAATCTTTGGTAGCAGAAACAGGAAGTACAAATGAATTATGGGAATTGTTTACAAGTTACATGCAGTCTAATAACTAGAGAGCAAAAAACTTTAAGCAAATGTGTGCAAGTTGTAAAACTTTTTTATCCATGTTTAATAAATTCAAGTTTATTAACTCAAAAATAGACACTTAAGTGTAATTTAGCTATTTAGCCAGATTCTTAGACAGACTTGGCAAAAGATTAAGCATAATAATAAAAAAATATTCAATCAACTATTCAGTAATGCTAGTCACTTAGTATAAATTATTCAGTCATTTGTGAAGAGTTTGCTTTTAAGTTTTCAGCTTCCTATTAATCTGTATAGACCTTTTAGTCATTAGTGCTTCTTTTCTTTATAAGATTGATTGGACTTTTCAATCATTTTCAATGACTTATTTATTCAGCTGTTTCAGCCTTACATTAATCTATATGATGCTTTCAGTCAGCAGTTAGGTCTTTTCAGTCAACACTTCGAGTTTTTCAGACAACACTAAGGAATTTTCAGTCAAAGTAAAGACAATTTTATTCAACATTAAGAACTTACCAATCTAAAAATTATACATCCTATATCCATCACATGGACTGGACAAACCTCTACATAATTACTACAGTCACCAAAGTTTAATTCCTATTCAGAAACCTAATGGCTTCAATGCATCATAAGTCATGATTTAGCATTTTAAAATCTGATCAATTATTCATCAGATACATAGCAATATGCCTTCTTGTTTAAGTTTTACAAAAAATTACTATACACAGAATGTAGCAGTCTGACTGTTGTCAAACACTATACATGGATTGTTACAGTCTGACTGTTGTCAAACACAATACATGGATTGTAGCAGTCTGACTGTTGTCAAACACTATACATGGATTGTAACAGTCTGACTGTTGTCAAACACTATACATGGATTGTTACAGTCTGACTGTTGTCAAACACTATACATGGATTGTTACAGTCCGACTGTTGTCAAACACTATACATGGATTGTAACAGTCTGACGTTGTCAAACATTATACATGGATTGTAACAGTCTGACTGTTGTCAAACACTATACATGGATTGTAACAGTCTGACTGTTGTCAAACACTATTCATGGATTGTAGCAGTCTGACTGCTGTCAAACACTATACATGGATTGTAGAAGTGTGACTGTTGTCAAGCACTATACATGGATTGTAGCAGTCTGACTATTGCAGGGTTAGTACAGAAAACTTGTGACAAAATTCCCTGACTTTTCCCTGACTTTTCCAGATAGTTTATAAATTTCCATGACTATTGTAGCTTACATGTATATAAATATAATATATAGTAAAAGGATAATTACTGTACTGATTATATTCCAAACTTAACCTGTTTTGTATGTATGGCCATATACAAACTTTCGGAACGTCTTTCATTTTTCACGAAATTAAATAAAGATAAATCAGTCTCTGTAACTGTTCCTTTTCCCGACATTTTTTTGTGTTTAGCACTTTTTAAGTGTGATTTCAGGGCACCCTCGCCCATATTACCAAGATCGATCGCTTTATAACACCATACGCAATTTACTTTATGCTTGTCGCCTTTAAACGGTCTGACCCAGTTCTTGTACAATGAGTGGGTCAACCACTGTGAATTAAATACACATTTGCCAGCAGGCATAATGCATTCCAAAATGATGAATCACCGGAAACCGGAACTGGAGCATACCAAGGGAGAAAACTCGTGTAATATAACTGCCAGAGAGAATAGAAAACGGTAAATGCCATGAATCCGGTTTTGTGCGTAACAGAAAAATTCCCGATTTTTTTCCAAAAAAATAGTGATCAGTTGACATGTTTTAGAATTCTATATGGTTTTATTTGTTCTAGCAATCAAAAGATTAAATTCCATGACTTTTCAATGACCATATAGCAATTTCAATGACTTTTCCAGATAAAAATCAATTTCACTGACTTCTCCAGAAATTGCAGAAATTCAATGACTTTTCCAGATCTGTGCGAACCCTGTATTGTCAAACTTATGTAACCAGTTATAAAACTGAAAAAAAATTAACTTAAAATTCTGATAAAAATCTTGTTTTTCCTAAACTTTTCACAGTTAACTTTTTATTCTAAAAATCAAAATCTTAAGAGTGAAAATGAGATTTGTCTTAAAGGATGATGCCCTTTTGAATAGGAAATATAAAATAATTATAAAGTTATAAAGACCCCCCCCCCCCCCCAAATGATCACTTACTCAAGGTATATGCTTTGATATTAGTTTTTTAAATGAAGATCCTGGCATAAACAAATTAGAACAACTGTCCCGACATTATAGATAAAATTAATTTGTACTGCCATAATTAAAAACCTTAAATTTATTACTTTTAATTAAAGTATTTCTGACTTTCTAATCACTTTATAAGAGTATCTTCAAGTCACAATATATGTTTAGTTACATTATTTTTGTGTTGCAGTCCTCTCAAGCACCAAAAAGGGAAAATTTGAATTTTGTTTTTATAATTAAATGAGTCTTTATTCAGCTAGAGAGATGCCAGGAAACATCCTATCTTCTCTTCTAAACATGTAAAAACAAAATGTATGTATCTTATAAGCATACTTACAAGTTCCATATAGTTCCTTTTTTCTGAGTTTTAGGAGCAGAGATTTCCGGATGTTCTCTGGAAGCTCGGATCATTTCTGTCCACCGTACAGCCTCCTGTAGTTCCATTAATCTCTCCTTGTACTGATTTCTTTCCATGAGTACCCTTGCCATCTCCACTCTGGTGAATCTCTTCCTCTGAGCCATGGGAACATCATCCTATAAATATATTATCAATAATTTATCCAACAATCAATTATGAAGAGAAAAAAAAAGGGAGGAAGCTTTGGATATTAACATATATATCAGCATGAAATGTTCTTAAGTTACCCCTATCTGTTCCATTCAGGTGTCTTAATTGAAAAATATAAGCCACTCCTTCATCTTATAGTGTTCACCAAGTTTTCTTTCTGATTTTTTCCAACATTCAGACCTCTAATAAGTATTAAATTTTGAGCCAATAAGGTACATTTAATACATGTAAATATCAATAATTTTATCACCTGATCAAGCTTTCCAAACATATAATTCATTATTTTCTGAAACAAAATTTTTAGAATTAAACACTCATGTCATCTAAAATTTCTTCATAAAATTAGCAGCAATTATGTTTTTTATGTCTGTCAAGAGTAGGCAAATCCATAATGTAACAAGAAAGGGACGGGACCCGGACCGAGACTAACCACTTCACAGTGAACCAGGGCAACATGTACATGTATAAAATGAGATGATGAAATATAAATAACCTCATCCCCTTCCTCTTTGGCAGCATTATTTTTCTTTTCTAATTCTTCTTTCATTTTCTTGAGATCATCTTCTAAGTCTTTAACACGCTGCTGTAACTTGGTCTTAACAGTCTGTAGTGAATTGATTTCTTCCCTTAATATTTCTTGTTCACTGAAAAACAGACACAAAGTTTCATAGCACTTAACTTGATATCTAGTTGTTGTTAATGTCTTAAAACTTTGTGATAAGACACAGATTCTTGCTTCAATTAAATGAAAGATGATAAAACATTTTTTTCTATTCTGAAATTTCAAGGTAACTTTTTTTTATATACATGTATATTTCAACCAAATGCCCCACCTCTCTCTGTCTCTCCCTTGTCACATCATTAATAACAACACTCACCTAGTTAGTTCATCAACTTTAGCTATCAAATCATCTTTTACTATATTTAGAGCATTTCTGAAAAGAGACAAAAAAAGAAAATTATAGATCTTGTCAAATAACTTTTTTTTTCAATTTGCTGGAAATCCTTACAAATTTATTGAAACACAAATTTAGTTTTACTCATAGTAAACACAAATTATTTACACAAAACACCAATTATATCTAGGCCTATATCTCATTAACCAATATCATAATATCTGTATGGTATCTGTCTAAGAAAAGCCAGGTCATAGAATCATAATCATGTATACTGTTTACACCTAACTTTTCACTTTAGATATCAGGAATTAAAATTTAACCATGTCGGTGATAAATGATAGTATTTTCACAATGTGAATATTAATAATAATGCACATCAAGACTAAGAATGTTTTGTCATGTTTGTAGCTGTAAGATAGGTCAACTGTAACATATGATTTTATATGGTTCCTATTTAGCTATGACAACACTATGAGTGTTGATCACTTCATCTCACATGTTGATTTAGTTACTATAGTACATGTACTTACTTTGTAGCTAATAATTCTGTATTTTCTAAAATTAAGTTTTCTAGCTCTCTGCCCATTCCTGTCAAAACAAAAATTTAAATAAATAAATAAATAAATAAATAAATAATAATAATCAGGTTATTTTAAAACTTATCATAAATGATGAAATGTGCATGAAAAAAATTCTGAGACAAAACATTCAACAATAATTTATATAATCTTCAGTGTGTCTTTACAAATAGCTACATGTAATATAATCCTCTTTTACAAGAATGTTAGATGAACAACTCCCATAAAGCAGATTGTTGTGTCATTACATATTACACTTAGTTACCATTCTGTTAAATTCTTTCAAATATACTTGGGTCAAACTCCAGAGGGAGAGTAAGTACTATACTCTCAGTTACTTTAAATTACTGGAGCTGAGTGGTCTTAAGTGCTGTGTTGAAGATCAGTGTTTCTTAGCACCTAGGTTCAAATCTAGCTTGTGCAGATCCAAATGTAAGAAATTTTGTTTTGCTCATAGAAATTTCATGTACAAAAATGTTTACTTGTGGAGCAACCCCCCCCCCCCCCCCAACCTCTCTCTCTCTCTCTCTCTCTCTCAAACATACACTCAAGAAAAGTAGAAGTTCTTACCAAAGAAGTTATCACTGACTGTTGGTGTTACAAAAGAAAAGAAAACAAAAAAATTAAAATAAAGATATTTAAACTGTTAAAATCAAACATGACAATTAAATATAAAACACTGTAAATGTAGATAAATATCTTTATAAATTATGTATCAACATTTAATTCCGATATTACATAATTATCTTGGATTTATTTACTGATTATAGAAGTTAGTACAAGGCAAGGTAAGGTGGGAACAGCTACTGGAATGTATTAAATCTAAAGTTAAGGGAAATCATCAACCTGAATACAAAATAGAAAACATACTAAACAAAAACTAGCTAAATAAACTTAGATAGAATGGACCTACTGATACATGTATTCTACAGGTATAGATTACTATAGATTTTTTTTCTTTAAACATTAATTGGTATTAAATTCTTTTAAAAATGTACTGTGGTAACTAAGACCTCTGATCTTATTATTACTGCAATTAAGTATTTTCAGAATTAAGGACCCCCATTTCGTTTCACATTTGTTAATCATTTAATGTAACAATTAAAGCTTGTTTTATAATCCAATAAACAAATCAATCAACAATATTAACTATCACATGAAGCAAGTGAAACATATAAGCAAACTTCAAGATATAAGGAAAGCAATACATCTGGAACAAACAACAATAAACATGGGGACAAGCAATTTAAAATGTGACAGCAAAGATGCCAGACAGAAGGACTACTTCAGTGCTATTATTAGAGTAATATTTAGGTGATTTTATGTAGTCAAGCAAGTATATTTCTCTCTGTGTATACAGTTATAATGTCCGTCGTGAAGTACACACAGAAAAGAAAATAGATACCTGAGATCAAAATGATAAAATTTTCCTGAATATTACTCTAAAAACATCTCAAAGCACTGTAGAATTCAGTTGTCTTCATAAGACACAATCCGGGTTTGAGATTTTTTCATATCAGATTTACGGTAGATCAAAATGAAAATCCTTTTCTTACCAAACATAACGTAATATCAATTATATCAATAAAGTTCAAAGAGAAACCAAAAAATATATATTTCTTTTTAGTTAACAATTAAAATTCACAGGTATCAAAAGTAAATTGTAATTCACGATCAGAAAACAATTTAAGAGGAATTAATTATATTTTCAAAGCCAAACTTTGTGTGTGAAGAGACAGGAACAGGGAAATCATTCTTTGTATAGAAGCAATAGTAGCAACTGTCTTAACCAAACATCTGCACTGAACATATTTTGGAGATTAACTGCTAGTTTGTTGTCTTAATTAACTTTTTTTTCTGTTTTTGATTTTGTTTTGTTTTACATAGCCAAATTACAATGTAGTCCTGTTAACAAAAAATATTAAAAAGAAGAAGAAGAAGGATATTCTATACTGATAGCCAAAAAGTACAGTGATAAAACAGGTTTTTGGTTAACATAGTGAAATTACCAAGTAATAATGATAGCCAAAAAGTACAGTGATAAAACAGGTTTTTGATTAACAAAGCCAAATTACCAAGTAATACTGATACCATAATCTGGGTTATTTTTGGTTGGTGCAAATTTTGCGGATTTTTCAAAAAATGTGTATTTTATTTTTTGTGTTTAATTTTTGCGGACTGAAGAAAAAAGAGCCAAATCACCAAACAATCTTCTTAGTTTCACTTGTTCCTTTCAAAAGCAGCTTTTCCATGGGTATGAACAAATTTAAAACAGACGTCTATTGTACATGTTACACCTGCACAGGTAAACTCTACCATGGTATATAAGACAAGAGTGCAAACATGCTTTATTTACAGTAATTTGTTCGGATTACAGTTAAAAATGTATCAAATACCCCCTTTTGGGTTTTTCAATTATATTACCAGTAGTTATGATAATCGCTACAAAAGATTGATAAGAAGCTGAACAAAAATTTGTTCATCAGGGAGGAAAACGTTTATTTGATCAAATATTTTTCGCGATATAGATATTTAACGGGTTTAATTTTTGCCATTTTTTCATCCGCAAAATCACCAAAAATAAAACCATGTCAAAAAAAATCATGATTTACGGTAGCAAAAAAAATAAAGCTTCAGTTTCTGTTTACTCAAGGTTCTATCTATAGATTATTCAGTAGCTGTTTCATCTAAATGAAAAACAAAATGTACGATGAATTAAAACAATTTTTAAGCAAAATATCTATTATTTAGTTGGTTAATATCTATTGAGAGAAGCAGGTATGGTAGAAACAGAAAAGGTGAAGTTTTCATAATAATACATAATGCCAAACCTCCCAACCAAAATGAAAATTTACTTCAAGGAACGTTTGATATTTTAAAAATGAATTGAAGTATATATATATATAAACAGATTCCTACCAGTTGACTTCCTCTCATTTTCATCTTCACTGTCTGTATGAACACAAGCAAACAAAGGAAAAAAAAGAAACAGAAAAATCAACTAAAATAATCATGCAGAATATACTAATAGAAACAAACAACAAACAAGAGTGTCAAATACTCTCAAATTATTCTATGATTATTACCAACCACATCTTGATTTAATCTCAAATTTTAATTTTGGGAAAAAAAAGCCCCTATAGACCTTTAAGTTTTGTTTAAAAAGTCATTAATAATACCTCAAACGATTGGATATTTCATTAAGAGTTGAACTGCTGATTACACCCAAGTTTAAAATTTGGTTCCCCATTTATCATCACTGCTGCTGAAAAATCTTTGAACAATTAACATTTTTAAGTGATATACATGTACTAGCCAATCAGATGTCTTGTTAAGACACAGATGCCAATATAAAATTTGTGAACCTTAGAATTCGAGTACATGTAATATCTGAATTTTGTCTGTTGTTACAAGATTATAAGGTTTGGTAGGACTGGCAAGAAAATTCCATGTTTATTTTTTTCCAAGACAGAAACAGCACTCACTGCATGTGTAGTTTCATAGCTGTTGTCATTCTAAATCTGGTTTACAGTTTAAAAATAATTATGACTGATATTTATAGTAAACAATGAGTATTCATGAAAATAAACATTTACACTTCCAATCAATCCACTGTTGATAGGAATATCATACATATAATTAAACATAATAAGTATAAATCCTACATAACCAAAATAAACATTTATCACACATGCATCCCCAAAATAAACATTTATCACAATCATTTTTTAAGTGGGAGAAGGGGGGATATTTGGGATTACTAGACACTAGATGTGGTTGATAACATCAGAGAGTTTGTTAAACATGTTTTCATATCTAAATCAAGACCAGTACATACACATACAAAGACTATGCTACTTATAATATTTATCACATATTATCTCATCAACTATTATATACAGGTACACCACACTGAATAAAGCAGGGAAGAGGTTTCCTTCAACTTGAGAATAAAATTTCACTAATTAATATGTAGAGATATATTCAAATTTGGGTAAATATTTTTAATATTCTTACCAAGATCTCAGAGAGAGAGAGAGAGAGAGAGAGAGAGAGAGAGAGAGAGAGAGAGAGAGAGAGAGAGAGAGAGAGAGTGTGTGTGTGTGTGTGTGTGTGTGTGTGTGTGTGTGTGTGATGAAAGGGGATCTACCTGGGTTTAATATATATACAGTTTTTGGGGGTTCTCTACACTATTAACTTGATACATTTCCCTGCTATAAAAATCCTGTTCTGATTATTTAAGTCAAATCTCATAGAGGTTATCCAAAGTGATAATTTTTTCATTTTTCTTTCCATCTTACTACAGTACTCACTTTAAAAAAAATTAATTTAAACTTAAAAGCATAGTCTGTGTATTGTGAATGTATACTAATAAACTCAAAATGCACAAATTCAAATTTATCATATAGATGGTATGGGTAGATGACATACATATATGTGTTCATATTAATACTAAAATATATGTATCACTATACAATTATATGTATCTCAAGTGACATGCTTCAATCCAAGTATTCAAAAAGAAATTGATATTTATCTATAAAACAGTTAAACTTCTCAAGTCACAGTATTATTAGTTCTAAAATTCATCAGTACTTCATGTAACTTTACAGGAAATCAAGTCTACCATGATAAAACACATCATATTTAGACTTAAGTGAGCATTATTAGCAATAATTGTACTTAGTGGAACTGTGACTTGTACGGAATAAGTTCTATGATTAATGTATGTATCTAGCAAATGCTATGGGATATACCAGGGTATATTGAACTCACTCAATATATGTATATGTACTCAATGAGCACTATCCCTGTTGTTTGTACTTAGTGAACACTATCTCTGATATGTGTACTTTGAAAGCAATATGACCTATATTAACTGAGTGAGTACCTCAACTTATATATGTACATAGTGAGTACTGTTTCCATACTTAGTGAAAACTATCACTGTGAGCACAGTGATGTTTATATACTGAGTGAGAACTCTCCCTGATATATAAACATAGTGAGCACTGTGACCTATTAAAACAAAGTGTGCACTTCACTTATATTTGTACTATTGTTTCTGTTTGTAATGACTGAGCACTTTGATTTATTGTGGTAGATAGTGAGCACTCATTGTGGTAGTTAGTGAGCACTATATAAATTCTGGTTCCTTTTCTGTATAAATATTCTGTTATCATATTGTTAATTGATTAATATAAAGTATATGTAGTTAAGTATACAAAATATATTGAAAAGCTTTCCATATAGGAAGGATCAAATACTCATTTATGTTGAATCACAAGGAAAAATAATCACATAAAAAGAAAACTCCCAACGTTCAAACAGATACATATGGCCATGATTAAACCTTGATTTTTATAATGTTCTACCAAACTGTATAGATACATTATATCTATGACTAAACTGAACATTATAAGTTGTAGAGTACAAATTATTTTTCAATTAAATTCATAACTGATGTTAGTATTTATTATGAACAAAAACTGCCAGTAAAGTGTAGCTTAACTTCACAAATTACTCATCAAAGTTCACTTATTAATTTGGTTAACACCAACTTTCAATGCTGAAAATCAAATAGGAGTCTAGTGTATTTCAAATTGAAATTGAAAGCAAACAATAATTTGGGATAACAGAAATGTTTAAAAATTATAATCCTTAGTATTATGATAATACTATTTTAAACATCTGTCATAATGGAAATTAAATCTGATACTGGCTAGAAGATCTATGACAAAATCATGCAAAAATACTGAATAACTAATAATAGTAACACACATGGCATGGTATGTTAATACACGTATGGATATAAAAGCTATATATAGACATATATAGAAACATTATATATATGTTATATATACATATATATATATATATATATGTGTGTGTGTGTGTGTGTGTGTGTGTGTTTTGATTACATGTATAACTGTGAAAGACCTATACATGTACTTTTGAACAGTTATTTCTATTTTTGAATAGCTGAGATATCTCAATATGCTAGCAGTCAGGACTTTCTGGACTGTATTTTACTTTTGCTATTAATATCTAATGTTTAAAACATTTTTTTCTAAAATATTATTTGTTAAATCTAAAAGAAAAAATGTTTCATTAGGTTACAGACAGAAATCTTTGCTATTCTCTTTGAATCATTGTGTCCAATTTTCAAAATAATAAACAAATTTAATGAATAGCAAAGTTTTAGCATTCATCAAATAGTAAGACAATTTGAATATATATACATACACACACATATACATATATATATATATATATATATATATATATATATATACAGAAGACTGGTATATTTCTGTAGCTTTGTTGTCATTTTACTTCACTTTCTTTTTACAATCAGCTTCAACTACATTGTGTATTTTAATTCACTACCATCTTTTACCAATATCCAAATTCTAAATTTGATTTTAATGGAATGACATGTTTTTTTTTTTTGTTTTTTTTTTTAAAGAGAGACAATTATAAAAAATATATTTTTCAATGGGTATTTTTAATATAATTATCAGAAATTCTCTTCAAATTTTTTTTTATATCTCAGATATTATATTGTAATTTAATCACAACAGATACAGTTACACTCACTAAATAATATATGTATAATATGAATATCCATGCATATATGATTATATTAATAACATTTATCTAAAGCTAAATTTTCAACTAAAAAGTCAGAATAAAAATGTGATACAAAATAATTAATAAAAACATTTAAAGCTTCAGAAAATTATAAATAAATCGATCTTTAAATGTCTCACCTGACGAAGCATAATCCCCTGGGTTAACTTCGCGGCCTTTATAGATTAAATCAAAATCCATCAAGATAAGTTCATATTTAAATGTAAACAAAATAAACATTTTTCTTCAGGAAGAGGGAATGTTCAACATATATTACTACTTATAGTACCAGATACAGAAACCTCACCAGAGTTCTAACACAGTGCATATATGATCCAAAAATCCCTAACTCTGCACAAAAAATGTTAAAACCAGGGCTAAGAACTCTCTATCTGGCACAATAGGTAAGGACTGAATCCGTATTTTGCACCACAAATTACAAGTTTTTTTCTTTTTCCCAATTTTATTTTTACAGTCAAAGTAGTTTCACTCATGCCCAAAAAAAATCTATGCATATGTATGACATAATCAAAATTTTATGTCACATAATATGCTGAAATGCATCTGATTTTAATATTGCGTCTGCATCAGGAAATAATGTGTTGGCTATCAAATCTACCAGAGGGAGGAATCTGCATTAGGACAATCTTTTTTATTCTGAGGTGCAAGAAAATGCCACATGCAATTTTTTATCTTCATTGCGAATGGTAGCAAAATAAAAACAAAAACATTCTACTAGTGGTTTTATGTCAATGTTAAAACTTCAGCACAAAAAAAAAAAAAAAATCAAACCTGCATTTAGAATAAAGCTGATACAAATAACGACAAAAAAATACTGAAATGAGATAAATAAACATTTTGTTATCTAGTTGTATACCTGCTCTACATGCAAACCCCATGATCTATTTATCTTTTAGTGGTATTATCAAACTGAATATGCAATAATTTTTTCTACAGAAAGAATAATAAAACCAGTAACTTTCATACCTGTAATGTCAGCACCGAAATCAACATCTGCAACATCCTGAGATGAAAGTTCTTCAAATATAGATTCATTATTTCTTCTGAAAAGGATAACACATATAAATGTTAAATTTCTTCTTGTGGATAAGTGAAAACTTATCATCAGTATTTACTGTACAATAAAATTTACAATCAATTGCTCCTGTCTTGATGTATAATGCTTGTTTAGAACTTTTCAATACCAATTTTCCAATAAGATTTCAATCAGATGTTTAAATTTTGCTTTGAAAATAAAAAAGTTACAAAAAATTTGTTAATATCAAAAAAGCTTGTGTCTTCATGTTAATTATTGTTTAGCCAACATGAACTATTTCAGAGGATGGATAAAATGTCTAGGGTGTGTGTGTGTGTGTGTGTGTGTGTGTGTGTGTGTGTGTGTGTGTGTGTGTGTGTGTGGTGTTGTTGTTGTTGGAGAATAAGTGTTTATAACCATGGAGAGGGAGAGGGAAAGAACTGTTGTGTATACATACTTGGGACCTGTACTACCACTCTGACTCTGACTACCCATAGATTCTTCTAATTCCTGTAATTCTGGAGTTGTAGCTATAATGTGAGCCAAAGTATGATCCAAACCTGAAATCATACAATTTTTTTAAACTTCAATTAAAAATAACAACAATCAAATAAATAAAAATATAGTTTAAAAAATAAATAGATAACAAAAATTTGTGTTAACAAACTAACTCTGCAATCTTTTTTTGAAAAAAAATGTTGATGCACTGATGATAGATAAAAAATTCTACTTATCAATTTGATAAATTTTTTGGTGTTGATATTTGCCAGCTTCTCTTTCTATTTTTAAAACAAGACTGCATGACTGACCTTCAAACTTCTGCCATTCAATTATTCTGGAAGGCAACTTTGGACTAGAATAAACATTTTTCTAGCCTTTGACATAGTCTTCAATCAGAAATAAATTTTTTAGACCTCTTAGTATAGTCAAAACTTGAAAGGTATTACATCAGAAATGAAATTTTCCTAACCCCTCCTGACTGTAACTTATTGAGAAGAGGAAGTTGTAAAAGGCTGGCTTCAGAACGAGTTTTTTTGTAATTGTATGGTCAGATGGTGATATATGGACTGGTAAATTTGAAAACTTAACATAAATATTGATGCAGACAATCACACTAAAAAGTGAACCTATATACACACTGTCTTGGTAGAAATAAAAATATGAGAAATTATTTAGACATCCAGATTTTACTGACAATATTATCTATAGATGATATGTACTTACCCACAAAGGGAGACAACCATGAATTGTGAGCAAGCATGAATGAAAATAGCAAAGAATAATGTATTAGATAATTATGATGGCACACAGATAATATAATCTAAACCAAAATAAAATACTGGAGTATAAACCCATAACCATTTCTGTAAAAAACCAAATATACAATTCACAGAGGGCAGAATGAAAGGCTTTAATCCAGATACATGTAGCTTACACACTGGGCAACAAAAACAAGCAATTGATGTTGAGAAACTGACACTGTGAAATCTGATTTATTTCTTCTAAGTTCCTATACATGATGTCAACAAAAGACAGATTTTGTTATTTTATTTAAGAACTGATGTAATTTCCTTGTTAAGAAGTATGGAAAATTTAGATCCCCTGAGATAAATGAGATATTCTATTAATCATTAAATCTGATTCTCTTTTTATAATTTTTGCATGCATACATGTATGCATAGATATCAAATTCCTACTTGTCCATGCAGACTACATTCAAAGAAAACTAAAAACAAATTTGATATCATCTCCTGACAGTCAATACCAATTCAAGAACATGGACAATGCTGTTTTACTGTCTGTTGATAGCTTTGTCATATTGCTTATTGCAACGCTATTTTGAAGTCCCTAAATCAATTCTTCTATTGTTTTTTATATCCTTGGTGTTATTTATTGACAATACCTTTACACTACCTAAAAAATTGGACTGATCAAAAGATAGTGATTAATTGAGGTTTAACTTTGCAGAGAATATGATTGTGTATGAAATCAAAACAGATGCTGATGATTATCCTGTCACAGAACTTGTTACTATATTTTGTACAAGTTTCATTTTTTAGTATGTTTTGAAAAACATGCTTGTATGATCATCTCTGAATACTTTTACAGAACAGTCTGAAAATGAAAAACAATTTTATAACATATGTTTAACAAAAACCTTACACAGAACAGAAAATAATACCAAGGTTTTGTATAATATAATGACTAACTCCAATGCAGCCATTCTATGTGGGAAGGGAGATAATCAGAGTTCATAGTTACAGTTCCTCAAATATAGCCATCATCCCTCATATCCAATCATATAACCGAATTATATACATGTAATATTTAGTCTAAATGTTTAAATATTCAAATGTGCCGATGTGATGAAAGGAATTTAAACTAAGGATAATTTTGCAATATAAGTAAAAACAAACATCTGCTCAATTTTTTTTTTCAAAAAATTAATTTGCAAAACATAAACTTATGGAATATTTTTTTACAAAAATAGTTTGAACCAAAAGATAAATTTAAGCAAAGATACTCTTTATAAATAAGACAAATATACACGTAAATGTTGATTCAGTTACATTACTGGACAAAAATATCATTATCCCCAAGGCTGAGTGTATATAAATCATATATATTGCCTTGTTGATACCAGAACCTCTGGACTTACCCAAAATCTTATCCTCTTCAAAATCAGGTTCATCTAAACTATCAACTCGATTTCTGTTTTTTCCTTTAGGTGTGGACATAATTGGACCTTTTTCTAAATTATCATCAGACTCAGATAATTTTCTTTCTTGAGTTTTTTCAACTATCACATAAGAATTACTATCTACAACTTTCTCATTTTCTGACTGTTCAGAATCTACATGAACACTATCGCCTACTTTTTCAATATTTATATTTTCATTTGATGTCTGTTCCACTACTTTAGTTAAATTTTGACTATACTGACTAGGGATTTCTGGAGTATGAGTCTGAGTATCATTTAAATTTGTATCAATTAAGTTTTTCTTTTTCTCTGTGTCACTATTAGAATTACTACTTTCCACATTATGAGAATCTTTTGTGTCAACTGGGGGATGTACTTGTGATTTCATGGTGTCTGTGTTTTCTCCGTTTTCTATTACAAAATAAAAGCACAACAAGATGGACTCACAAGCAAACATAAATTGTGAATAAATAAACGAAACTAAAATAAAGTTAATAAAAACAAAAATAAATATATCCTGCACAATAACAAAATAAAAAGACTTTAATAAAAATCCATGTCAATTTTGACTGAAAAAAAATTTAAATAGCAAACACTAAATACCTTTTATCCATGGTTTTGATTGACTAATGAGTTTACGAAGTATTAACTTCAAAGCCAAAAAATATTTTACTTATATCAAGATGTCACTTACTAAAACAGAAAGTTTAATGTATGCTTCATAATGAAAAAATTGATATCCATGCCAATGTAGTTTTTCTTGAATTTTGTGTAAGAATTTTTGACAATCAAGTACATGTATATTTTTTTAGAATTTTTGACAATTAAGTGCATGTATATTTTTCATATTCAATATATTTTTATTTAAATTGTATTTTTAAAATATTTTTAATTTTGACAAAAGTAAAATTAAATCTTATTTTCAATAATTCTTTTGTAGGTGAAAATATTTAAGAGTATTATTAAAATGTCAAGAATGCTATTTTCAAAAATCTTAACAGATTGAGAAAAAAAAAACAAAACAAAACAAAATTCATGCAACAATTAAAAACAATATTTCCAACATTTAAAATAAGCATCAATGCATTCTATGATTTGTTTCATGCAAAAAAGCTTTGGACAGGAATGGCAAAAAACTGAAGAAAATGATAAAAACAATGGAATTTGAAATGACAAGTGTCTACAACCTACATGTCTTCCAAATAAACAATAACAAAATACTGTCACTGATAATTTCCATAGTATATAAATAAAGATTGGTCATATTCCATTGATAGTAAATTTAGACAGGCTTTAATTATAGATTGGATATTTATCCATTGGTCATATATCAAAAATGGACTAACAGTCTTTTAAGATTTTTAAGTACCGGTTCTGGTAGAAGATTTGAACAACTATCAATTTCCGTCTAACCTATTCTACAAGGGTAGAAGATTTGAACTACTATCAAATTCCATCTAACCTATTCTACAAGGGTCTTCTCCTTTTTAGCTTTTGGACATATTTTAATGTAATTAAGACAATAGGGTATTTTATTATGTATAATTATAATATACAAAAAAGGTTGTACATACAAATGTGCATTTTAGAAGATATTTGAGGAAATGGACCAAACATATGTGGTCTTTTATACTAGCAGATGAAAACTGTTAACTTAAAACAACTGACAGCATTTAGAACATTTTCATTTGGAAGACTTTAAAGAAAAAGATTTAAAGGTGATATAAAGCCAATTGGAGTAATTAATAATTGATGCTCATAAAGAATATATTTCATAATAAAATTATAATTGCACACAGATAAACACATATCAGTGTGAAAAAGAAATTTCCAAAAGTTTGCAAGTTAATATTAAAACATAACATATCTTTAGTGTTTTAATTTTAACACATTTTTGCCATTTTTTTTTCTTCAAAAATACACAGTTATTTACATAAAAAAAATTAGAAAAAATAATTTTTAAAAAACATTACAAATTTTAGGATGTTACATCAGATAGATGTAAGACAGATTGAAGAGATACTGAACCATATACAATGTAAACAGTCTCTCCAAAAACACTTACTTGTGGCAGTTGAAGACTCTTTAACATTAATATTATCTGTAACTTGTTCTTTGTCTGCTGTGGAAGTCCTGTGTGGTTTCTTTTCAGGTTTACTTGTTACATCAGGTGAGTCTAAATCACTTAATTCACTTTTCAAACTAATATTTGAGTCCACACCACTTCTGGGTGACATCATGTCAAAACTATTTGTGCTTGGCGGACTACTTCCTGTTTTAACAGGTGTAGACCCTGATCCTTGTACAAACATACTGACTGGCCTTAAATTGGGTAAATTAAAACCTCTAAAAATAGAAGTAGATAATTTTTTTTTATTAGAATGATCTTTTAATAAATATCAAAATCTATATCAAATATTACATTATTCAAAGGAAATGAAATAATTCTGAATCAGCTGAAAAAGGATTAGACAAAATTTTATCTGATGTTTAATATACCTTTACACATCACTGTGGATTCAGGTAGAATATGGAAGAGATATACATGTGTATATTCCACTGCTGGAAGCAGCCATGTAAGTTTTAAAATCTATGACATTTATGTCCAAAATGTTCCACAAACTTGCACTGCTTACGACTTGGTCATACTGACAAAGGTCAGATAATCAGATAAACCAACTAGGTCAAAAAATTGTCCTTTACCGAGATCAATTACACCAGTAGCCAGTATATCTATTTCACCTGTAGCTAGTATGACTATTTCACCTGTAGCCAATATGACTATCACACCTGTAGCCTATATGACTATTACACCTGTAGCCAATATGACTATCACACCTGTAGCCAGTATAACTATCACAACTGTAGCCAGTATAACTATCACAACTGTAGCCAATATGACTATCACACCTGCAGCCAGTATGACTATTACACCTGCAGCCAGTATGACTATCACACCTGTAGCCAGTATGACTATTCACCTGTAGCAAATATGACAATCACACCTGTAGCCAGTATGACTATCACACCTGCAGCCAGTATGACTTACTTTGATCTAGGACTATTAGATAATTCTATTCTATCTGTTCCTAGAAGGATCTTTGTTCTCTCCATATAGTCCATATGTGTTCTAAATAACTGCAAAATTAAACAAATTTAATGAAAACATTGTTAAACATGTTTAAAGTATGAAATTAAACCTGGTTTACAAAAATTGCTTAAAATTATAAAACCATTAATCTAAATTTGTGTCTGTATATAATAATATTACTGTGCTACATTAACTGTTTATACAAGTATATGTAAAAAGATAATTATATGATTTAAATAATTTACTAGTTCAAAACTAACTGTTGATTTTTGTTAAATTAAAATTTTCACTACACAATATCAAGTTCCAGGGTTTTCAATGGATTGTCTAGGGTGTTGACTTGCAGTGTCTACCACCAGTAAGGTTTGAATTCTTTTCTACATAGATTTAAAGATATAAATGATTAAATCATATTGTATATATGTGTGTGTGTGTGTGTGTGTGTGTGTGACAGATGTTCTAGACATTATATACCATACCTCTGTGTATCTCTCATGTAGTTTTGTATACTCTTTTTTTAATTCTACCTCTTTTTCTTCCATTCTTGAGACTGAAAATCAAATAAAATTAAACAAGATGAGAGTGAGATAGCTTTGTACTTTAAATCATTTGTTCATGTGTTATGTACAAGTGTTGAACAAACATAAATGTAACAAGTCACAAAATTTGGACTTTTCTTAATCCTGACTTGTCAGGACACACAAAATTCTGCAATTTTTATTTGCATTCAAAAATGATAAACCTGCCAACCTTAACAACAAATTGGAGACTTGTTAAACTGGTACCAGAAATTGTAGTTAATAGTGGAATTCCTTCCTGAAAGATCATTTTTGTAATAAAAATTTATCATAATAATAATAATAACAATAATAATAATAATAATAATTTATTGTTTATTTAATATGAAAGTACAAACTGTAAGTACTATTTGCATTGTACAATAATTTTCAGTTCAGGTTTACCAACATGTTGTGTGTGTAAAAAGACAAACAAAAATTTTACAAAAAACCATTAATCAAGTTTTAGTATGTCAACAAAGAACTGTAAACAAAGAAAATAAGTTTTGTTTCCCACAAGTTAAAAAAAATGTGGGAAAAAAAGAGTGACTTTTACTGTACTTCAGATTTGATAAAACACCTAATCATTATAATTGTAGATTTAAATGAAGATATTTTATTATGACAAGTTGATATGATGGTATCAGTGACACAGCAGCCTTCAGTGTAAAGAAGATTCTACCTGACCCTGTAATGCACTTCTCTATGTAGACCAATTGATAAAACAAGAATTCCATGGAATTAAATGTCTCGCCTGGTTAGTTTTTGATCGATTAGAAAATACATTTTAAGTTTCAGACAAACTGTAATATATAAATTGTATTTTTCAAAAAAATATCTATCTTTTCACATAATCAATGGATAGCTGAACTATAATTTTTATTGTACATAACACGAAAACTTAAATCACATCTTAAAGAGGCAAGTATTCATGTTTGTTTGAGTGAAAAAAATTTTCTCAATTTTTTTATCTAAAATCTTGGATCTGCCCTAAAACTAAAAAAATAAACTCTTATACAAGGTAAATAACACAGAAACTGATATAGCTTTATTTGAATTCCAAAATAATATTCATTTAGAACAAAATGCGTTTTCTCAAAATTTGTGTTTTTTTCATTTAAAATGTAATATTTATCCCAAAACTGAAATAAATGGTCAACAGGTATTGTATGTAATCTAGAAACTAATCAAACAACATTTGAAATGTAATATCCATCCAGATTTAGACGTACTTTCAAAATTTTCTCAAAATGTGGCCTTTTTTTTCAAACAAGAAATTGTTGGCGGACAACAGATGGAGACAGATGGACTACGGACACATAGCGATTGGATCAGCCCACCTTGTTATCGGGCTAAAAATTAATTTCTCAAAATGTGTAATTTCTCAATAAAAATCTCAGGTTTTCCCCAAGACTGTAAAAACTGAAGAACTTCTACATTATACATAAAATGGAAACTAATCAGACTAGATTTGAAATCCAAATCAATACTAGTTAAGCACAAAAAATGCATTTTCTCAAAATTTGTACCTTTATAATTAAAATCTCAGATTTGCCCCAAAATTGAATTAATGGTAAATGATTATTGCATAAAACCTGTAAACTAACTGCACAATATTTAAAGTCCAATTCCTCATGGTTTAGATGGACTTTAATCATTTTCTAAAAATTTGTAATTTTACCCCAAAAACTAAAAAGTGTGAAATATTTTTAAAAAGCTGTAATATATGTTTAAGTTCTATCTTAGTAGATGCCATATTAAAAATTTTAAAAGAAACTATTGAAATGAGCCTTTAAGAGCATTTTCTCAAAATGCACAATTTTTCTCTCAAAATGCAATTTTTTACAGCCAAATACTTAGGTTATCAAAATTAAACAGCCTGATTAAATTGTGTTACAAATTTCATTCAGATATCATTTTTAGTTTTAAAGATATGGACTTAAACAAACAACTTTTACATTTTGACACTACAACGTTGACGACGACAACGAAGCCGCCGACACCGGAAAAGTAAAATCTAAGTCTCGCCTTATGGCGACTATGGTCACCAGACGAGACAAAAAATTGAAGATCTGCCACATTGTATATAACATGGAAATTAATCAAATACATATGGTGTTAAAACAGATGTTGATTGAGTAAAAGATGCATTTTTTTAAAATCTGTACATTTTCATCTAAAAACTTTGATTTGCCATAAATCTGAAAAACTAAAGGATAATCTACATAGTACACATTATAAAAACTTAAATGACACCAATTTTTAAGATCAAATCAATGGTGGTTAACAAAATACATATTTTCTCAAAATTTGTACTTTTTCATCCAAAATCTCAGATTTGCCCCAAAATTTTAAAAATTTCTTCTGCATTATATATAACATGGAAACTAATCAGGTTGAATTTAAAATCTAAATTAATTATAGTTTAGCACAAAATGTATTTTCTCAAAATTTGTACTTTTTAAATCAAAATCTCAGATTATCCCCAAAATTGAAATTAATGGTCAATGGACATTGCATATAACCTGTAAACTAATTGCGCAATATTTAAAGTCCAATTCCTCAAGGTTTAGATGGACTATTATCATTTTCTCAAAATTTATACTTTTTACCCCAAAAATCAAGAAGTGTGAAATATTTTTAAAACCCTGTTATATATGTTTAAGTTCTATCCTAGTAGATGCCATATTCAAAATTTAAAAGAAAATATTGAAAAATGAGCCTGTAAGAGCATTTTCTCAAAATGCATAATTTTTCTCTAAAAATGCAATTTTTACACCAAAATGTTTCTAAAATCAGCCAAATACTTAGGTTATAATAATTAAACAGCCTGATTAAACCGCGTTACAAATTTCATTCAGATACCACTGTTAGTTTTGGAGATATAGACTTTAACACACAACTTTCACATTTTGACACTCTAACAACGCCGCCGCCGCCGCCTCCGTCACCGGAAAAGTAAAACCTAAGTCTCGCTTCATGGCTACTATGGTCGCCAGGCGAGACAAAAAATCTTAACTTAAATGGGAAATCTGAAGCTTGAAGAACTGTTACTGTGGCTAACCACTGCCGTACAAACTTTCGCATCATGTTAGTTCTACATAAATATGAACATTCTGTCAAATACAATAGTAAACAAACAACTACAAAATTAGTTTACACAAAATTTTGTTTAACTGTTTCTCAGGAGTACTACAGGAGTACCACAAGATAAACATACCATGATCTGCAGAATTTTTGGATTTTAACTCCAACATTCTTAGTATGGATTCTAAACTTTCAAGCTTATCTGTTAATTCTTTCTTTTCTCCTTCAACAGCATCTTCCATTTCCAGATATTTCTGAAAAAAAATATTGGTTTTACAATTACAAATAGTTATATGTAATAAAACAAATTATAAATGTCCAGCTGATTGAAAGGTCAAGAAACAAGGTGTACCAGTAATTACCCAGTATAATATATTCTGACATATTTGTCAGATTTAAAGTAAAGACAACGTTAATTTTACAAAAAACAGAAAGTTGTCACCTAACTAAAAATAAGACTTGGATTTACAAAGGTTTCAAGTATTCTTAATTTGAAGATCCAACAGTCCTCAAAATATGGCACAAGATTAAAAGACTGGAGTTATTCTGTTTTTGTTTTACAACAAAAAAAGGGACTGCCATCTGAACAGTTTGCATTCAAAGGGACCTGATTCGTTGGATGATGGCAGTGTATTTTGAAAATGTAACAGGAAGGATAAAAATGCAGGGTTGGAACGGGAATCAAACACACAACCTCCCTCACCATTGACAAGTGCTCTACCAATTGTGCTACCCAGGCTGCTACATTCCTTCCCTGTTATTCTTAAGTCCCTCATGGTCCTATGGGAAATCTTGCCCTAAATTGCCTTAGATCAGCTTTATGACCAATAAAATACATTTTGAAAACATTACAGGAATTTACTATGGCATTTTTTACAGACAGCTACACTCAATTCAAAGTATACTGTCGATTAGGGTGTAACGATATACCGATATATCGGTAAACCGTAATTTGCACACAAGATCGGTTTGTAGAATGTCGGGTGGACAATTGAAAACGACGGATGGTTGTTTTTGACAAGCAAACATGTGATAAAGTATTAGTCATTAAGATGTTAAGAATATATTATACGAGTGTGCTAGATATTACAAGCTGTAATTAAGAGTGATTAACAATAATGTCCGAGAATTACGACCTTGTGGTTAACAAAGAAACAAAATCTGGAATTTAAAAACCTGTAATTGTCAACAAGCTAATGTTTTTGAAAAAAGAATTGTAATCTAGTTATTTTTAATTTAATTAGAAATCTTATAAACTGTTACATAATTTGCATTTTCAAGTTATTCAACTATTATAGTCAGTGGAGATGAATGAATAACTTTAAATAGGAAATACCACTAAGAAGCAACTTTATTTAGTACCTATAATTCATGTTTTTTATATTTGTCTTGAAATTTATTATCAATAAAGCCAAGTACAAGAGCCATAAATGTATTGAAGACTATTGCTTTGACCTTATGCCAGAATTGTCAAAACAATATATCATGATACATATTTCAATACCACAATATATATCGCCATATGACATTGCCGTATACAGCAGGCTATTTACAGTCAATACTGTTTGTGTAAATGTGTGGGAGGACCAGAAAAACAAAATGCCTAATAATTCTGTTTAACACAAAGTAAAAAAAAAATTCATGCCTTTTGTTATAAAGAAAGCATTGTTGCAGAGGTATTTTATCTTTGAATACTGGTATACCCACCTGTTCTGATGCTTTTCTCAGTTGTTTTTCCCTCTCATACTGTGTTAACAACTGCTCATTATCATCTCTCAGCAACTCTAGCTCCACCTCAGCTTCCTGCTTTTCTGATAAAGCCTGATCTAAACCTTCGAGGAGGCCAACAGTTAGAGGCATCAGTTCTTTCACCACATCCTCATCGTATTTTTTTATCATTCGTTCAAATTCCTTGTAAATATTTGTGGCCAAGGAAGACACTTTTTCAGACATAACATGACCCTCTTCAGTGGTCCCATAAACGGTTTCTCCTACCGTGGCCATGTTTGTTAATGCAGCAAACTTCAGATAAACAAATTAAAATGCAAACATTTGGTTTTGTGACGAAAATCCTAATTTATGAAAAGTATTGTCTACGTCTTCCAGTTTCCTATTTTGTCCTCCATCTTTGCAATATTGACGGATAATGATCATGTGACTGTCTGGGCATGCTCTATGAAAGACTTCCGATTGGGAGTAAATATGGCAGCCTTAGTTTCACTTCGCCTTGGTAAACTGTCACAGTTTGCCACTCGCTTGACAACGATAAATGGATTCACTCACATAAAGCATAGACGATATACCAAAGTGCTTCCTGGTAAAACCGTTAAAATTGGTTGTGCATCAGGATTTTGGGGCGACACAGCTATTGCAGGTACTTGTTCTCTCTTGTAAATCCCTTTTCTCTGAGGGCACCTGTTAAATACTCAACTTTCACTAATTAGATGATGATATACTAGGCAGCATTAATTAATGTTCTAAATGTAACATGAAAATAAACGATATCTTTGACAGTTTTGAGTCAAGAGCATATAGTGGTAAACATTTAGAAGAGATTGTGATAATTTTAACGGTCAAAAAATGTAGATTTAATGAACATCAAATGGGGTTCACCAGCAAATCCATGAATCATGTGATACTCTAAAACACTTGTAAAGGGAGAATTATTTCTATTTACTCTACGGAGTGTTTTAAAGTTGTCATCTGTCTGTAAAATTAACATCATTCCTGGAATAAATTTTTTTCTGTAATATTTCCAGTCAAACATAATGGGGTATGTAATAATAAAACGCCTACTTTTTGCAACTACTACAGTAGGTTTTTATTAAATGATCCCAAATTTTTAAAATGTACTTGTAAATTATCAACTAGTTAGACAGTGGTCATTTTATAGCTATATTTTTTCTCTTCATGTCTGTGGTCATGTTTTTATTGCTAGACAGAAAATTACTGAATCAAAATAAAATTGTATTTTGAAAAAATAGAATATATACTAAACCAACAAAGTAAAGTAATAGTGAATATAAAGATCAAACTAAAATGAATGATTTCAGTCACTTTTAAAGTAGTAAATGACATTAAACTGTATTGTAGATCATGTTTTGTCTAAGTGATAGATATACATTTTCTTTGAGAACAATATTTATACCAATCACAAAATTTGAATATATTATTATGTTATTAAATATAGCTAAATCATTGAAAAATTACTGTTAAATGAAAAAAATTCTAAAGAAGGTTATATTTATACATTGAGTGACAATAGGGTTGAAATATTTTAAAGCGTCTTTCATATTTGTTTTGTTTTAATTGTTGTAGCCCCACAGTTGATATATGGATCTAACATAGATTACCTGGTATTTGACTACCTATCAGAGATTACCATGTCACTGCTTACAGCTGCTAAACATAAGAAAAGTGTGAGTATCAATATATGTCAGCCCATAATAAATAGGTGTCCTTTAAATTAACATGCAACATGCCCTTAATGGGTAGACTAAAGTTTATATACATACCAGTAATAACAATTAAATTATAACATTAGGTTATAATTACGAATACTTAACTGGATAAATATATTTGGTATGTTCGCTAGATTTTAGCTTGGCTTGCTGTTGCTAGCTGAGTTTATGGTTTGACAAAGTTATCATTGTCTTTTCTCATGTCAGGGAAAACAATAACATAAATTTTCTACATATTTTCAGTAGGGATGCCTGTTCTATATTTTTTCACATACACAAACAATGTCATTGTTTTTTAATGCCATTATAGCTCCATTATTTACTTATATCTCTAGCAATGCAACAAAATTCAGATTGACTACAGTGGTAAAAATTTTAACAAAATGGCAGTGATATTTATGTAATTTAGTGAAATACAAGGGACCTGGCTATTTTTGAACCTATGACACCTGACCATTTTTGACTCTATGACACCTGGCCATTTTTTATCCTATGACACCTTGCCATTTTTGACCCTATGACACCTGGCCATTTTTGACCCTATGACACCTGACCATTTTTTACCCTATGACACCTTGCCATTTTTGACCCTATGACACCTTGCCATTTTTGACCCTATGACCTGACCATTTTTGACCCTATGACACCTGGCCATTTTTGACCCTATGACCTGACCATTTTTGACCATATGACACCTGACCATTTTTGACCCTATGACACCTGACCATTTTTGACCCTATGACACCTGGCCATTTTTGACCCTATGTCCTGGCCATTTTTGACCCTATGACACCTGACCAGTTTTGACCCTATGTCCTGGCCATTTTTGACCCTATTTCCTGGCCATTTTTGACCCTATGACCTGACCATTTTTGACCCTATGACACCTGACCAGTTTTGATCCTATGTCCTGGCCATTTTTGACCCTATGTCCTGGCCATTTTTGACCCTATGTCCTGGTCATTTTTGACTCTATGACCTGGCCATTTTTGACCCTATGTCCTTGCCATTTTTGACCCTATGACCTGGTCATTTTTTACCCTATGTCCTGGCCATTTTTTACCCTATAACCTGACCATTTTTGACCTTATGTCCTGGCCATTTTGACCCTATGACATCTCACCATTTTTACAATATAACCTGGCCATTTTTGACTGTATGACCTGGCCATTTTCGACCCTATGTCCTTGCCATTTTTGACCCTAGGTCCTGGCCATTTTTTACCCTATGTCCTGGCCATTTTTTACCCTATAACCTGACCATTTTTGACCTGATGTCCTGGCCATTTTGACCCTATGACATCTCACCATTTTTACAATATAACCTGGCCATTTTTTAGTCTATGTCCTGGCCATTTTTTACCCTATAACCTGGCCACTTTTGACCCTATGACCTGGCCATTTTTGACCCTCTAACACCTGGCCATTTTTAACCCTATAACCTGGCCATTTTTGACCCTATGTCCTGGCCATTTTTGACCCTATGACACCTCACCATTTTTTACCCTATGACCTGGCCATTTTTTGCTGTATTTGTGATGGAGTGATTCTTCTTTAAAAAATTAAACTGCTTATAAATGTATTCTTTATGAGTAAAAGATACTAGATTCCTGACCATTGAAATAAAATTACATGAATAATTCAAAATGCCAAACAAAGTTTAACTGCAAAATAAAGTATCACATAATATGCCATATAAAAATTATAATGCAGAATGTCTTTTGCCATGGTAACAAACATGAGAAATTGATGATAACATTCACTAGCTTGTGTAATAGTTTTGATTAGTCAATTAAATAAAGAAATAATAAAAACAAACTATAAACTAGAGATTGTAACTGGGATGATTCCCCACCATCCATAATCTATATATTGTCTAAAATATACACCTGCTGATGGATTGATCTTGAGATAGATTGATAGTATCCATTACTAGTAATCGAAAGCTGACTAAGAGAAAGGGCGGAAGACAAGTAAATTTAAAGTTAACATCGAATTGTACAATTATAATTCGAGTAGTATTCATTTTAATATATATTTTCATTCCCTCATACCCCATTGTTGCAACAATGTTTTTTGTTAAAAGAAACCAATTGATCACGGGAGTCCGAATCTGCATGTATAAATTTATAATTCGAAATGTATGTAAATTATACAAGTTTAATAGTTCAGAATCATGCGTTCTGTCTTCTGACATAGGTCCTATCCATTAATTTGGCAATTCTATTAGCTGGTTTATTTTGATTGGACAGGTATTCAACTTTGATTGATAGCAAATCTATTTCACGAACTGTGAGGTGTTTAACCAAAAATTTGATTGACGTGTGTCATGACTGTGAAGTAGCCATAACCTACATATTAATGGATAATTGACAAAGAGATTAAAGCAATTATCCATATCAAAACATGTAATAATGCTATTGAATTTGTTTACAATTCTTTGAATACGAATTTAATCCTGTAAACTTGCCTTAAGAAATGAAATCAAGTATGCCATAAGATAGTGTTTCTTGACTGAGGGTGGGTGTTAAGAATTCTGGCTTCCCACCCCTACCCTCTCTTGAAAATGATTTCCTGGAGGTTTTTATCACTCTTTTCAAAAGTCCATAATGAACAAGAAAATATACAGACAAGTGGAAAGGATTTTAACTATTTAAAAGCTATACATGTACATAGCACCACCCACAGTGGAAATGACCTTAGGTGCCCTTTATTAATATCACTCTATTCAACTTTTCATAAGGAACCAGAAAATATATAAATTAGGGGTGGGGATTTCAATAGTTTAAAATTAACTTAGCACCACCCAGCCCTACCCTGCAGTGGGAAAGTACCTTAGGTGTCTTTGATTAGTGTCATTCTTTTCATTTTATCATTAGGAACCAGAAAATATATACTTTAGGGATGGGGATCTCATTAGTTTATGAGTTATGACAAAGCCCTATATATGGTTTTATAGCACACCGCAAAGTGTTTAAGGAAAAATTGGTGAATTTTGTTTTTAAAATCCCATCTTCCTGTCCATCACCCAATAAATACCCATGGATGTAAAACTTTAATGGTGCAGGAACCTATCCTAAAATTTTGAACTGAGATTGAATGATGCGTTTAACTTGTTTGGCAGTGCTGATAAAAATTTGATATATTTTTAACAATTTAATACATAGTAACTGAGAATTTATTAAGAACAAATTATGTATGTGAGAAAGAGGTTAGTCACTTAATTAACATGTAGTTCATTAACATTCAATCATTTTTGTTTAGTGCTTAACTTTATACATTAATTCAGATTACCCATTTTTATCAGGCGCTCATATATCTGAGAAACTGAATAAGAAAGAAGAAGATTCTGTAAGAGTTATCTATCTTTGTACGTATTAGACAGAAAGATGTTTGGAATTAAATTACGTAATTTACACGCACCGACCGCTGAGCCGTCGAGATAGAAAAAAATTTGATCATTTATCCATATCTACCAAGATAGCAGATTGTTGGTACCAAATTTCATCGAAACCCATCATACCGTTTCCGAGTTCTGCACCGGACAATTTTAAGGAAAAAAAAAAAATAATAATAATAAGAATAATAATAATAAGAAGAAGAAACAGAACGAAAACAATATGATTCCCCACCTTTGGGTGGGGAATCATAATAACCAGTAGATCAGTTAGTTTCTGTGGTCATTTTTATCCAGTTATGTACTAGGTTATTATTTTAACATTATGAAAATTATTGGAATGAGAAATAAAAAATAAATATTTCTCAAAAAGACGGAAAATTTACAGAAACTTACAATGATGACAATGTTTAAATTACATCTTTGATAATATAAAATCTTAGATCATGTAAACCACAGTAGATGAGCTAGCAATAAAACATGAAAAATTAAATTACTTTAAGCCAAAAAAAAAAAAAAAAAAATATATATATATATATATATATATATATATATATATATATATATATATATAAATAGATAAATAATTATATTTACCGGTAATTTGTTTCTGACTACCTTGTTGGCACAGGGGATGAACATCTGCCTGGAGAGCAGGAGGTTGTAAATTTGAATCCAGTGATTTTTTTTTTTTTTTTTTTTTGGCTTAATTTGGGGCAGAAATTGGGTTCCCATTCCCAATCACAAAAAGACAAGAAATTTCTCAAATTTGGATCATAAATTCCCAATCATATTGAAAATTTTATTTTTTGGTATCTGGATGGGTAACTAAAAATGGTTACAAATAAAATTATCCCATTGCGATCTCAAACAAATTTGTAAATATTTACAGATTCAAAAAATATGATGCCAAAAAAATCTTGCTGTAAATTATCAAATTTATTGGGGAGGGGATTTTTGCCACATAAAAATTTCCCAATTTGTCTTAAAATGACGCGAAAATTCCCAATTGCACAGGCCCTGGCCCAATTCCCAAAACTGGTAAAAAACCACTGATCATACATGACCTTAATGTTTAAAACACTGCTTCCTCACCTTCAATTCGACATTAGAAAAATGTTAAGTTAATAGAATCTGTGATTACTTATGATTCCAGACAGAAATATCACAAATTCCTATTGTAGAAGAGCTTTGGTTACTGGATGTCTCTTTATTGAAAGTTGATCTTCTTCTCTGAAACTACTGGACTGATTTAAACCAAATTGGCTATGGAAAGGTCCTTGACTAATGAAGATTGAAATTACATTCAGCATGGCTGTTTTAGATCCAAGATAGATTTTATGTAAAATATTATTTAACAGGATATATGAGTGGAATTTGTAAATATTGAACATCTTGAGAAAGGTCATATGATAAAAGATAAATAGACTAAACCAGTACTTTTTATCATTGTGTTGCTTTTGTATTTAAAAAAAAAATAAATAAATAAATAAATAAAAAATAAATAAATAAATAAATAATTTAGTCCAGGCCTCAGTTTCACAATCATCTCTTAACTATTATATTCCTTAACTTGAATCAGACAAATTTTGGCAATCTCTTTTGAAACTACAAATAGCATTTTAGACAAGACAAAAGTATATACTGTGTTATTATCTTGAAGTGATCTTAAAATAATGCCAAAATTTCTGGAATATCTTAACAATAAAATTAATTATTTAGATTGTAAACTTGCTAAATTTAAGGATAATCTTAGCTAAGAAATTATTGTGAAGCTGGGACTAGGTCATTTGAATGTTTTATTTATATGCTGAATGATTTTAGTAAGGTCACATTTTAGAAAAAAGTTGCTGTTTATGGCCTTAGAAGGAGTTTAGTTGAGTAATGGTGTTTAATGTCCAAGTCAAGAATATTTCACTTATATCGAGACGTCGCCAGCTATAGACGAAAGTGCAGAAACTTTGCCTGTGAGTTGCACTGATGGCATTGTACAGCAGGGTTCTTTATCATGCCGCACCTACCATGACACGGGACCTCGTTTATTTTAAGTTCCCATCTGAAAGGACTGTGACTTTCATTTCGTTATGCCGAGTGCTTGGCAAAAGAACAGTCACTACCCATATGACCTTAGAAGGAAAGTAGAGCTGTATAGAAATGAGTCTTCTGTAGAAATAATGGTGGTTTGCTATTGTTTCAAATTTGAAAACTTGAAAGTCAGACAAAATGTCCTATTTACATAAAATTTCACCATACATTTTGTTTTATTATAGAATTTAGGTTATGCTCCAGATTTTGTACAGATCAGTATTGCACCATTTGTAAAAGATATTAAAGCAAAAGGTAAATATTAACATTTTGTTACATATGATTGTAACATGTTTATACAGTAAAACACATTTATATGTGCTATATTGACATCCATTGGTCCAAACTCTCAATGAAATGTACAGGAAATAGTTTATTACTTTGGATGTATTTATTGCCACTGGGTTAAGCCTTGGTTAACTGCATGTAAGAATCCCCCACTTGACAAAGTATTTATTAGTGATGCTTTTACAAACTCATAACAGTACATGGACTTGTTAAGGAAGAATAGTTAAAGAACTGCTTATCTAACATTTAACACACTGTTTATCTGTGATATGTTATAGGTATCCGAGTAGTGAGTAATGCAGGTGGTGTAAATCCTTTGTCTTGTGCAGCTGCCCTTCAGGAGGTTTGTGATGAAGCTGATGTCAAAATGAAGATTGCTGTGATAACTGGAGATGACCTTATGGATCAGGTATTATATCAATTTGGATGTAGACCAAAATAATGGAATTCAGCAAGCATACAATGTGATCAGTACCTCTAAATATTTTTCTTTGGAAGGATTTGGAATACTTTCAAAAATTCCTGGAAAAATGTCATTGAAATGGTAATACATCAATTTATGTGTTTCTATACCAAAGAATTGTTGTGCACAAAAGTTCACAAATGGTGAATACCATTGTCTTTTAGAACATTAGGAGATGTCATGTGATATGTTGGTGAATACCATTGTCTTGTAGAACATTAGGGGATGTCATATGATATGTTGGTGAATACCATTGTCTTTTAGAACATTAGGGGATGTCATGTGATATGTTGGTGAATATCATTGTCTTTAAGAACATTAGGGGATGTCATGTGATATGTTGGTGAATACCATTGTCTTTGAGAACATTAGGGGATGTCATGGTATATGTTGGTAAATACCATTGTCTTTTAGAACATTAGGGGGATGTCATGGGATATGTTGGTGAATACCATTGTCTTATAGAACATAAGGGGATGTTATATGATATGTTGGTGAATACCATTGTCTTTAAGAACATTAGGGGATGTCATATGATATGTTGGTGAATACCATTGTCTTTTAGAACATTAGGGGATTTCATGGGATATGTTGATGAATACCATTGTCTTTTAGAACATTAGGAGATATCATGGGATATGTTGGTGAATACCATTGTCTTATAGAACATTAGGGGATGTTATGTGATATGTTGGTGAATACCATTGTCTTTAAGAACATTAGGGGATGTCATGTGATATGTTGGTGAATACCATTGTCTTTTAGAACATTAGGGGATTTCATGGGATATATTGATGAATACCATTGTCTTGTAGAACATTAGGAGATGTCATGGGATATGTTGGTGAATACCATTGTCTTATAGAACATTAGGAGATGTTATGTGATATGTTGGTGAATACCGTTGTCTTTAAGAACATTAGGGATGTCATGTGATATGTTGGTGAATACCATTGTCTTTTAGAACATTAGGGGATTTCATGGGATATGTTGGTGAATACCATTGTCTTTTAGAACATGAGGAGATGTCATGGGATATGTCGGTGAATACCATTGTCTTATAGAACATTGGGGGATGTCATGGGATATGTTGGTGAATACCATTGTCTTTAAGAACATAAGGGGATGTCATGTGATATGTTGGTGAATACCATTGTCTTTTAGAACATAAGGGGATGTCATGGGATATGTTGGTGAATACCATTGTCTTTTTGAACATTAGGGGATGTCATGGGATATGTTGGTGAATACCATTGTTTTATAGAACATTAGGGGATGTTATGTGATATGTTGGTGAATACCATTGTCTTTAAGAACATTAGGGGATGTCATGTGATATGTTGGTGAATACCATTGTCTTTTAGAACATTAGGGGATTTCATGGGATATGTTGATGAATACCATTGTCTTTTAGAACATTAGGAGATGTCATGGGATATGTTGGTGAATACCATTGTCTTATAGAACATTAGGGGATGTTATGTGATATGTTGGTGAATACCATTGTCTTTAAGAACATTGGGGGATGTCATGTGATATGTTGGTGAATACCATTGTCTTTTAGAACATTAGGGGATTTCATGGGATATGTTGGTGAATACCATTGTCTTTTAGAACATTAGGAGATGTCATGTGATATGTTGGTGAATACCATTGTCTTGTAGAACATTAGGGGATGTCATGTGATATGTTAGTGGATACCATTGTCTTATAGAACATTAGGGGATGTCATGTGATATTTTCCAGACTTTTGAACTTAATTTTTTTTTATTTTTTACATCTTTTAAACAGAGCATTTCAATTTGATAAAATCAGTTTTATATATAAATATTAACTCATTAGAATAACAGATCTTTGTACATGTATTGCATATTAAGTAAAATTTGAAGTATCCCACTGATTTAGTGATTAAACTATTTGTATTTCACTTATTCTATTGTGATATTACTAATTTAGCTTGATTTAGTAATAAAAGTAATTCAAGTTATTGATATTAAAAAAACAAAAACAAAAAAGATAAAGACAGAATGAGAAAAGAGAGAGAGAGAGAGAGAGAGAGAGAGAGAGAGAGAGAGAGAGAGAGAGAGAGAGAGAGAGAGGAAGAAATGAAAAAGTAAAGAAAACCAAAATATATTTGTATCATTAGTTAAATTTCATTTAGTGATATCAATAAAACAAATAATTAATTAATTTGAGAAAAAACTAATGTAAAACAGGAAATTTCTGTCAGGAAATAAATTAATGAATGGTAGTATTAACCTAAAGATTTAGTTCTGTAGACTGAGTTAATACAGATTGTTAAAATATCTTTGACTTAATTTTCAGTTATCTGTTCTAGAAAACGCAGGATTACGAGATATGGACAGTGGTAAAAAATTTCCATCATCAATTCACAGTATGAATGCTTACTTAGGGTAGGTTAAAGTTTATTTTTATCAGACACAGAGATATGGGCAGTGGTAAATGATGTCATCGATTCACATTATGTATGCTTATTATGTATGCTTATCTCGAATAGGCTAAGTTTATTTTAGTCAAACAGAGATATGAACAGTGGTAAAAAATGCCATCAATTTGCAGTATGAATGCTTAACTAGAGTAGCCTAAAGTTTATTTTATTCAGAGAGAGATATGGACAGTGATATAAAATGCCATCAGTTCACTTTAATGCTAAGTTAGTAGGGTAAAAGTAAAAAAATCTTAACTGAAGTGAAAAAAAAACAACATTACTTAACTCAGCATATTGGTAAGTCTAACATTACCATAGGACAACATATTTTTGTATGTATTTCAGTCTGGGGAACTACATGTTATCTTGCATATACATGTATTTCAGTATGGGCAACTATATATGTTATCTTGCATATACATATATCAGTATGGGCAACTATATGTTATCTTGCATATACATGTATTTCAGTATGGGCAACTATATATGTTATCTTGCATATACATGTATTTCAGTATGGGCAACTATATGTTATCTTGCATATACATGTATTTCAGTATGGGCAACTATATGTTATCTTGCATATACAACTATATGTTATCTTGCATATACATGTATTTCAGTATGGGCAACTATATGTTATCTTGCATATACATGTATTTCAGTATGGGCAACTATGTGTTATCTTGCATATACATTTATTTCAGTATGGGCAACTATATATCTACATTTATTTGACCATGTTTGTAATCTGATATCTTGTCATACCTGTACATTTTCATACACACATTATATAAATTATTTTTCGGATTATTTCAGGGCTGGACCAATAGCCTAGGGCTTTAGAACTTGGAGCAGATATAGTAATAACTGGACGCTGTGTGGACAGTGCCCTTATATTAGGTCCACTAATGCAAGAAGTAAGCTTTAATTGTAATTTCAAAATGAAATTTTTAATATAGAGTAACTGTTAAAAAAATTTTGGAAAATTTTGAAAAAAGTTGTTAATTTATAAAGATTATACCTGTAAAAATTGATAAATTTCACTAAAGTTTTATTTTTGGGCAATTGTTGGTGAAGTGAAATGCTAAAATAAAACTTAAAATTTTGTCTTTACATTAATATGTACAGTAACATGTAAATAATAACCGTGAGTAATTTAGCAGATTATACTGGCCATGTTCCAAGCAGTCCAGTACATCAATAAGAGCAGTAAATACTACTCACTGCAGTAGTGAATACTTCTCACTTTAGTAAATAAAGAAAACCAACAAACTGTATGCATATGTTATAATTCTTTGTTGATTACCCAATGAGATAGTACTACAATCAAAATGCAGAACATTTGTTAATGCCTGTCCTGTCGTTTTTTATTTTGCTATTTATATTTATGCTGCAAACAATCGCAAATTTTTGTATTCAAAGGCAAATTCAAATATTCACATATAAGGCCAAGATGCTCTTGATGTGAAATTTTCTACTTACGAAAAATAAGTGATCTACAGTATTCATGTATAGGCTACAATTAAAAGACAAAACTGAAAGATTCCCCATTTGTAAGGGTTTAATGGTTAAAATAAGTACTATGCACCAATTTAGTGGTTTACATTATTAAAAATGTTAAATGAACAAGTGTAGTTATTGTAACCTCACCAGTGCAAAATTTGTTGATTATATATACTGTATACTGGTAATACATGTATGTAACAAATATCTAATTTGAAGGCTTAATTGGTGAAATATTCAATTTGATACTGACATGTAGCTGAATCTTTATCTGTTTTTAAACCATCTTTGGAAATAGTTAAACTTTACTTTCATTGATATCGCAAAATCATACTGTTCTTAGACTCTCAGAATCTTTTTTTCTTGTTTTTATGCAGCATGTTGACTTATTTAAAATAAATCAATATTTTTATTGAAATCGGTGTTGTATCTATATAGAACACCAAAAAAATAATAATTTTTGGCTCATTGCTTCATGAATTGAAAAAAATCAAGCCATGAATTGTTTCAAATTAGCAAAAAAAAAAAAAAAAAAAACTTTTTTGCAAAATTTTTGATTTACAGAAATTGTAAGACAACTCTTCTCTTTGTAAAGGTTTAAACATAATAGTGTCACAACTTACTTCTATTATTCTTTTATATTTTTTCCTTTTTTTTTTGCAGTTCCAGTGGCAAAATAATGATTTTGATAGCTTGGCAGCTGGAAGGTAATCATTATATAATTATTGGTTATTATGTTCCCTAATTAAGTAAGGTTTAGCTTCAATTCTTATTGAGTTTAAACTCTTATTTTGACCATTTTTCTGAGTTGGCTTTTCAGATATTCAAGAAATTTTATGAGAATAATAAAGAATGGTTTCTTTTTGCTATTTTTAGGGTCATGATTCATTGGGTCCATTTTAGGTCCAATTTGGATAGATCTACATTTGGAATCAAGTGGAACTATTTTGTTGTTGACTAATTCCAGAGGGATAATATTTCACATTTCAGCCATTGGAGCTTATACATTTGAATAAAATTCAATGCTACACTTCCAAAGAGAGGGTTTACTTACATTCCACATATATTTTGCCAATCAGCTCTCTGAGTTTATTGATTTAATCTTCAGATCATTTTGAAATTGTCATAAGGCTTTTCTTATTGTTTAAGGTACAACTGTACCACATAAAGTCTTTTGTTATGATTGGTGTGATAGTGTAAAAGATAAAGATATATCATACATGTATATGTACCTGACGTGTATATATGCAGTTTGAGAGCTCTTGTAATGTGTATGAGTTAATATGATTATATTGTCCATTAAGACTATTTAAAACATTCTCTATTGTTTGTTTATTTTAGCAGTAATGAAGCTAAATATTAAATTAATTACACTTACATTTTTCAGTTTGGCTGGGCATCTTGTAGAATGTGGTGCTCAGGTCACAGGAGGGATATTCACAGACTGGTGGAAGGTTGACGATTGGTAACTGATCATTTTATGAATACTCAATAAATAACTATCGATTTCTGATATAAGTGTGTTTTTGCCTCTAAGAAAACTTTAATGTTTAACCATATTTAGAATGACTATAGAATGTTATAGATGGTGAAGTCGATAACAGAGACTGTACCACACACTGATGGCAATACAACAAGATTTGGGATTATCAAGTCTCAACTGAAGGGATTAAACAGAACAAATCTTGACTATAAGTTATATAATTTATGGTGTTTCAGAAAATCACATTCTACATGTAGTTGTTGTAATTTGTATTGTTTAACTACATGTATCAGTTTCATTCTCTTGGTGCTAAAGTTACCTCCAACATTTCAGAATTGACTGAATCTATCACTGAAATAGTCTTGACTGTTGCTAAGATATTCCAACCAAACTGACCAATCAGGATTCCAATTTTTATCAGTCAGAATGACTTACTCTCAATAAAGACATGATTTTTATTTTCAGGGAACACATAGGTTTTCCTGTAGTTGAATGTGCTCATGATGGCAGCTTTATTGTTTCTAAACCACAAGGTACAGGTGGTTTAGTTTCCAAGGCAACTGTTTCTGAGCAGTTATTATATGAACTTGGTGATCCATGTCAGTATATCCTTCCAGATGTTGTCTGTGATTTCTCTAATGTCAAACTAGATGAAATTGAAGGTATAAACATTATTTCCCTGTACATGTGATTAAAGTACACAAAAAGACAAATATTTTTTAAACAAATTCTATTTATTATTTTAAGACACCTTTAGTTAGCCTGAGTCTTGTATGGGCACATTTTAAGTGTTGAACTGTGGTGCTTGTGCCAACCAGATCGCCCCAATATTGATTGACGATTGATGTGTTTTATGCAGATGTCTGCTTTGTGCTTTGTGCATTCTGGAAAACAGCAGTTGCAGACTTTGCTGCCCCACCTGCCAATTATCCTGACACCGGGTAATCATTGTAAAATGAAGGAACTTTCCTCTATAGGGAATTGGAAAAAAGGACCTTTAGACCTGAAGTAAACACTTTACAACCTTAGCTTTATGCATCCAAGTGTAATTTTTGTGGATTGTCCTGAAATTTTAACACACACACACACACACACACACACACACACACACACACACACACACACACTTTAATACTGTCACATATTATGTTTTCCTTTCTAACATTATTGTTTCATTTTTATGTTTGTTCCGGATATTACTACATGTAGAGCATTTTAATGTCTATATGGATTTTATAGCTATAACCCTTTTAATAATAAACTTTAAAAGTAGATTGAATTGTGGATGGATATCATATAGTATGTTTTTAGCAGGACAGTAATCACATTATGTTTGTGAACTACATCAGCAGAATGAATATAAATATGTTAAGAAAACCTAACATTGTATTTCAGTTAACAGTTGTTTACAGTGTAGTATGTTATATTTGTAGGACCATCAGGGACGTCAGTGTTTGTGTCTGGAGCCAAAGGTAACCCTCCCAGTGGAGAATACAAGGTAGATAACGCTTTCTCTGTACACCAAAACGGATTAAATTTTAGCATTTTAAATATAAAGCAGAATATTTTGAGTTGGGTCTTGTTTTACCATACATTTGTATAATGAGCTTGATACATAATCTTGATTATGCTTGAGGAAGGGCTATTGATCTGTTGATTTTGGGTTGCATTTCTTGAAGTTTGGCTCCCTTGCAAATAGATTTATTACTTGAAGTTAAAAAGTGCAGGCTACTCAATAGCCAAATGTTTCGATGATCCACAAAAAGAAATAACTTTTTAACTTTACGTCTGACCATTGAAATGCAAGTTTTTTTGGGTTTTTTTTTTCATTTGCAATAAATAGTGTTCAATGTTCAAATTGTTTCAGGTTAGTGCAACATATGCAGATGGGTTCAGATCAACTGCAGTAGCAACAATTGGTGGACCCAGGTCAAAAGAAAAGGCCATAAAAACGGCCAATGAAATTCTCAAAAGGTATTGTCGTATTAATGTTTAAATTAAAATACTTTAAATGTAAGCATGTCTTCTAAATTAATCTTTCAGTTAAAAACACATTCCAGGTCAACTTGTAAATTTTATTGGTTTTTTGATGAATGGAAATCAAATGATTTGCCATTTAGAGGTACACAATTTTATAAGCAAAGTTCTTCTGTTATATTTTTATCAGATTTGTAACTAAGAATGTAGGTTTTAGCTTTATCAAAGAACTAGATGATTTATGAAATGGTTTGTTTTGAAAACTTTCTCTAGACGTCCCAGCTGTTGACATTGATTGACAGATTCATAACAATTGTCACTATTATTCCTTCTGTTGTCAACTGTTGACATTGGTTATTATTTTCAAACAAGATGTCAATTTCACCTTTTTTTCTAACAGTTTGTGGTTACAAAGGTAGCTTTAATTGACAATTTAACACAGAATGTCAATTTCAGCTCTTCCTTTCAAAGTTTTTGTTGTCACTTAGGTGGATTTTATTGTCATATTTGTACAGAATGTCAATTTTCTTTCAAATAAAAGAGGAATAGAGATCCTGAAATAATAAGTTTTGCAGAGCATGCTGAAGACAGTATTAGCCCAATTACTTTCCATATCCATTTTGATTGATATGTTCTTTTAGTTATGATGAAGTCTTCAAAATCATACACATGCTTCACTACAATAAACTAGACATGCCTAGCACCACTCTTTAAACAATATTATAAGGGATAAAATAAAGATTACAGGTTACAAACACAGGTACTCTGGGACATGAATGATTTTTTCATTAATTTTGAATAATTTGTACAATAATCAGCCAAAATCAAAAAAAAAAAAAAAAAAAAAAAAAATTTCAAAAAAATACCCTTTACTGATATATTAAATTGCTTAAAGCTGCATTAATTTTTCCAAAGAAAAAATTAAAACAGTGCTAATCTAATTAATGATGTTCCTAATGAACAATGTTACATTTGGTTCAACGATAAGAACTCGAATAAATACAGAAATTACAGTATTAACCCAGCGAGATGCAGCATTTGGGATCTAATATTAGAACATGGTCATGTTATCAAAACCCAGGTCATTTAAACACAACTTTAAATACGATAAATTGAACACAGAACTTCGTTGAATTTGTCATTTGTGACTTAGTAAGGGATACATAACACCATTTCAAATACAACTGGATATTAATTAAGGACAATCAATGCAATTTGTCATGTTTCATCTTCCATTCATGGGTTTTTCCATTGTACAGTAAAACAGTTATTGACTAGATGTATAACTGAAAAGAAATTTCATAACTTCATATTTACTGACTTGGAAAAGTAAATATTAAGTATGAAATTGAAGTTGAATACATTCTAAAATAAGGTATCTTGAAATTATTTGTTAAAGGTCTGGTCGGCACTGACCTGATGCTGTTATGAATTAAATAAGCTGAAAAAATATAATAAACTTATAGTATTGCTATAACATTCAGCTGTGTCTCCATGGGTTAAGAGTTTGTAGGATTAAATTATTTTTGAAAATGAGTTTACTCAGAATCTGATAATGTCTGAGAATCATAATTTATATCTAAACTCGGTTTTCACTATACAGTGTATATATCAAAAACAATTCCATGTTTTAGATGCAGACTTGGTTTTCACTGGGTATATCAAAAACAATTCCATGTTTAAGATATAGACTCAGTTTCAAAAGATATACATGTGCATGTATCAGATATGATTTTTTCCCCTCTACACCCATTTAGAAGGAGTAAATTCTTAAAAGTTTAACATCCAAAAAATTCCTCATATGAGAAATATATTTTAATTTTGGTTCTTATGCTGAGGATGATGCTAAATGATGGTTGTTTCAAATTGCTTGGCAGTTATTTATTTGATTTCGAAAAAACTATTTTTTGTATAGAATGAAACTATTTAATCAAAATAATATCCATGATTATACATGTATAAAACAAGCTACTTGTAGTACCAGTTTATAGTGATATGAATTTTTAGTATTGAATTTTTTCAATTTTACAATTTTAGATGTAGACGATTATTTAAGCAGTTAAAATTAGAAGATTTTTCTGATGTTAATTTAGAAATATTAGGATCAGAACATATGTATGGACCTCATTCAAAAGTAGTACAGGTACAAAAATGTATACATATAGATATTGTATGTTACATTTTAAACTGTTAATTCAAAGTTAAAATGCAAATTGCATAAAATTGACAAAAAACCCACATCAAAAATAAAAGTGGAATGAATTTTAAATTTTGTTTAACACCCTACCAGGATTATATAACGTATATTAAATGTTACAAGCTACAGATAAAACTGTAGAATCATTTAAATTTTCTTAAATAATAAAGTACTGTCTGATTCACGTCTGCCCTAGCACTAGTTTTTCAAGGTTTTAGAAGAGATATCAAAAAATTTTGGAGCATGTCACATACCGTTATGACGTATGCATTTTGTCGTAATTAACTTACACCAAACTAAACGCCATCTTAACTGGAGTATAAAATGTAGAGCTTTTTAAAATCCTTACGGGGATTTAATATGGGAAAAGACACAAACACTCATTCCGGAAATACATCGCTGTAATAATCATGCAGGTAAGGGTAGAAAATTCTGGAATAGTTCATTCAGCTGTAGGTAAGAACGCCGTTGTTAGACCTGTTAACCCTGATTAGTTATCCAACATGTGACATTTTAAATGTGGAATAGATGTTAAAATAATCAGATTTTCAAAGTAATCAGTTTTTTATTTAGAGCAGAAATAATAAAAAATAGTTGCTTTAATAAGTCTACACATAAAAAAATTGTTTTAATCATGTTTAATACATACATACATACATACATACATACATGAAATGTCATATGGGATTTTTTTACCGTGTAGTTTAAAGCATAATCAGTTACAGTGAATTTTCAATACTTTCAATACTTTGATTTTTACTGTGTCTGTAGAGAAAACATGGTGTAGGCAGTTTTTTTTTACTGTTTTTGATTGTATTTACAGGGTCCAAGGGAAGGTGTAATGTGGTTGGCTGTTACTCACAACCAAAAGAAAGCTCTTGAATTCTTTGCCAGAGAGATAGCACCAGCTGGTACTGGTATGGGTAGGTATCAGATGGATATTATGTTGAGCTTTTCTTTATTCCATTTATAATAATTAAACAAAGGTCAATAATCAGAGTCAGCACTTTTTAGCATATTAGTTCTCCAGTATCTGTATGTTAAAATTCTTGTAACTTTATTAATTTTAGGGAGTTCAGTACTTGCAGTACTTTGATTATGTTTAGTCTAAATCACCTGTACAAAGTAAACCAGATCTTGTGCCTTACAAGGGCCCTGTGTGGCCAAGTGATCTACATGTATAATGGCCTTACTTATCACAGTGCCTAAGTGGAAAAAAAGTTTGTCAATTCTTTTGTTAATGATCATCAGTGGTTTACTTTAGGCACTCTACTTTCCTCCATAATTAAAGAACTGAATGTCTCGATATAAATGTGTCCATCTGTCTTCCTGTCTGCTTGCTTGTCTATGTATATGTGTCCATCTGTTTGTCTGTCTGGTTGTCTGTGTATATGTGTCCATCTGTCCATCAGTCCATCTGTCTGCCTGTCTATGTATATGTGTCCATCTGTCCATCTATCTGCCTGTCTGCTTGTCTATGTATATGTGTCCATCTGTCTGCCTGTCTGCTTGTCTATGTATATGTGTCCATCTCTCTGCTGTCTGCTTGTCTATGTATATGTGTCCATCTGTCTGCCTGTCTATGTATATGTGTCCATCTGTCTGCTGTCTGCTTGTCTATGTATATGTGTCCATCTGTCCATCTGTCTGTCTGTCTGCTTGTCTATGTTTATGTGTCCATCTGTCCATCTGTCTGCCTGTTTGCTTGTCTATGTATATGTGTCCATCTGTCCATCTGTCTGCCTGTCTATGTATATGTGTCCATCTGTCCATCTGTCTGCCTGTTTGCTTGTCTATGTATTTGTGTCCATCTGTTAGTCTGTTTGTATGTCTATTTATATTAGTCCATCTGTTTGTTCATCCACTATCACTGGGTTAACTGTACATGTTTCTCTTTTTTTTAGATTTGATAATTCACTGTAACAGGTAGTTTAGTCTCATAACTTCTTATATATATGTTTTTTTTTTAATTGTAAACTTTAGCACCTGGGCTGTGTGGAATAGTGGGAGGCAGACCAAAAGTGTAAGTACGTGTGTGAAGACATTACCCTGTGCAGGGTTTTGTAGAATATATATTTGTTGAATAAAATGTCAACAATGATAAGAGATGTACATGTTTTGTTTGTTTTCCAATTTTATTGGAGTTCTTTGAAGTTTGCTCTTGTTAAATCTTATAGACTTGTACATAAGATCATGTGGGGAGGGGGGGGGGGGGGAGTTTGCACATTTCTGATTGACTATGTACTAATATGCTTATGGCAGTCAGATTTTTGACACCTGTTAATTTTATAATATATTCCTGCACAAAAGAAATACATACAAACAAAAACAAAAAACACACACACAGAACACAGATTATATTATATATCTTTAATACTATAGTTTTTACTTCATTTTATTTTTCCACACTTTTTTTACTTTTTACCTCACTGACATTCAATTCATATACAAGCCACTTATCTTCAAACTGAATGACACAATATTTTTATTTCCTAACCAATGAAGGCAAGAATCAAACGAATGGGAAAATTGAAAGTTTTAGTAAATAATTAATAAGCTTTAAATGATATTTTGTTTGATTTATTTCAGCTCACCAGTGTTAAAATTGTTCTCCTTTTTGTACCCAAAAGATACCTTTGATGTATGTATAATTATGATAAGTTTTCTTTAACATTTGTCTGACCATCTCTCTCTATGCATGTCTTTCTTTCTATCTTTTTTGCCATTTGTCTTTGTGTCTGTTTGTCTAATTTCTGTCTAATCATCTTCATAACATTCCAAACATCAACAAGATAATTCGAAGTAGCATTGTTAAATGAATCATCATCTTATAAACTCATTTTTGAAATGTCAATCTTCTGGTCAAAGGTCAAGGGCAGTAATTTTTGGAAGCAATATTTAATGATTTACATGTATGTTTAAATTTTATTTAGTTTTATTTTTGCACCCATTAAAGGGATGTTCAATGATTGACTACAGTATACCTTGAATTGATATGGTCTACTGGGCTGGCTTGATCATGCTCACATCTCTGCTTTGATATAATTTTGTTCTTTAAATATAATTTTAAATCTTGCATTCAGTTGATGTGTAGTGTTTGACTTACACCAGTTATTAAAATGGTCAGTGCCATTTGGTTACAGTGGATGTGTCTGCCATTAAGTAGTTGTTAGGGGGTTGTTTACAGCAGGTATATTGAAATGTCAAGGTAATAAAAGCAGCCATATTGAAAGGCCACAGTAAATGATAGAAAATTATTAAAAATAATCTCTGGTTAGATAACAAGTATCTCACAATGTATACTGTAAACTTTATAAAATTAATTGACATCAACATTTTATTAAGGAAGCTCATTATCTTGTTGTCTATAAAAAATATCATGCAAATGTTCAGAGTGCCTGTCTCTCTTTGTATGTCTGTCTGTCCATCTGTATGTATGATTTCTAGCATGTATATAATATGTTATGTGGTCATTTTAGATCAACATATTTATGAATGGTGAACATGTTGAGAAGTATAATCCACCAAGTGTTCCTACTGCAGACTATGTTAAAAATACTCAGCCTTCTACACCGGAAAAATCAGAACCAGTCCAGTCAGGAAAATGTACCTACAGATTAGAAGAACTAGCATATACCAGGAGTGGAGATAAGGGCAACACATGTAATATTGGTGAGTTTACTTTTTATTTGAATTTTTTTAAAATTATCAAATGTTTAGTATATAATATTATTAATACATTACCTTTCAATTAAAATTCATTATTTGTCTCATATACAACTTTCCCAATCAGTTTCTGGGAGCTTAAGTGGTGGAGTGGTCTAAAAAAGACACACTTACATAGCACAGCCATTTCATTGCCTAGGTTTGAATCCTTCTTTGGTAGATACCAGTATATGAAAATTTGTAAGTCCACTTGTCAAAGTCAGTGGTTTTCTCTTTGTAGTCTGGTGTCCTCAATCATTCTAGAATTGAGTGCCTTGATATGAATAAAATATTTTGAGTTGGGTATAAAACACCATTACTCCACTCCTTTCCCAATCAATTTCTTCATCAGTGACTTGGAAATGCCTGAAGACAGTAACATTGCAAACAATAATGCATTAGAGTACATTTTTCCTCTTGGACATGGAAAAAAATAGGTATGTGATTATAAGTTGATGTTGTTGTTAATGTATACAGCTTTAATTCCCCTGATGAACTCAAAAGAAACCAGTATTTTTAATTTTTATATACCTGGTTTATTTATCTTCTTGAGTAAAAATTTTGAAACTGAATATATTAAATATGTAATGTTTTTTGTTCATTAATTTATTCCACCAAAGCATGGTACCACTTAATGCCCATTAGGAGCCCTATTTAATTTTGCGAGTTTTAAAGATGGATTTTTTAGAATCAGATTGTGGTTTTAAGTGAAAAAAAAGGTTTACTCCCACAGTCAACATTTGAAATAATATTGGGGAAATCTGTTCTGGAAAAATGGAAGAAACTGCAGGGCCAGAAAAAAGCTTTGACTTTTTGGCAAGTGAACTGACAAACTTTTCCAAAACAGGAAATTCTATCTATAACAAGTGGGATAGATACTGTACCGTAATCCATAGAATGACACTTTTGAACACTCTGCCTTCAAGGTCCCTCTTTTGAGACTTGATATGAATTATTCCTTGTAACTATCTACAGCTCTGTAAGCCAGAGATGAAGAAAAAGGTTATTAGCATGTTTAGATCCACTATCATTGACTTTAAAAAATGATATTTATCATTTTGATGATTTTAAGTCTACTTGTATTTAAGCCACATTTTTAGCTCACCTGAGCTGAAAGCTCAGATGAGCTATTGCGATGGTTCACCGTCCGTCGTCTGTCGTGCGTCGTGCATCGTGCGTCGTCCGTCGTGCGTTAACATTTTACATTTTAATCAACTCCTCTAAAACTACCAACCCAAATTTGATGAAACTTGGTGATGATGATGTCTGGGTGAAGGCCTTTCAGATTTGCACATATGAAGGAGTTATGTCCCCTTGGGGCCCCATAAGGGGGGAAATAGTGAAAAACTTTAAAAATCTTCTCCTCTGAATGTACAAGTGATATACCTTAGTTATTTCACTTATAACATTCTTAGGTCATCTAGTTTTAGATTTGCACAAATGAAAGCAATGGGGCTCAAAATGGGGAAATGGCAAGGAACTTAGTGGGAAAATTGCTAAAAATTATTTATTTGTCACTATATCTTGAAAACTATTAACTTTTTGTATAGGCATTTATATTAGAATATTGTAGGTATTGCGACAACAATCATTTTGATATATGGTTCAAGGTCATATGTTCAAAGGTCAAGGTCACAGCTGCAAAAATAGACTTAAATCGCTAGTTATCTTGAAAACTATTAACTTTTTGTATAGGCATGTATATTAGAATATTGTAGATATTTGGACAACGATCATTTTGATATATGGTTTAAGGTCATATGTTGAAAGGTCAAGGTCACAGCTGCAAAAGAAAACTTAAATTGCTAATTATCTTGAAAACTATTAACTTTTTGTATAGGCATGTATATTAGAATATTGTAGGTATTGACATGACACTCATTTTGATATATGGTTCAAGGTCATATGTTGAAAGGTCAAGGTCACAGTTGCAAAAGAAAAGTTAAATTGCTAATTATCTTGAAAACTATAAACTTTTTGTATAGGCATGTATATTAGAATATTGTAGGTATTGCGACAACAATCATTTTGATATATAGTTCAAGTTCATTTGTTGAAAGGTCAAGGTCACAGCTGCAAAAGAAGACTTAAATTGCTAATTATCTTGAAAACTATTAACTTTTTTTATAGGCATGTATATTAGAATATTGTAGATATTTGGACAACGATCATTTTGATATATGGTTCAAGGTCATATGTTGAAAGATCAAGGTCACAGCTGCAAAAGAAAAGTTAAATTGCTAATTATCTTGTAAACTATTAACTTTTTGTATAGGCATGTATATTAGAATATTGTAGGTATTGACATGACGATCATTTTGATATATAGTTCAAGGTCATATGTTGAAAGGTCAAGGTCACAGTTGCAAAAGAAAAGTTAAATTGCTAATTATCTTGAAAACTATAAACTTTTTGTATAGGCATGTATATTAGAATATTGTAGGTATTGACATGATGATCATTTTGATATATATTTCAAGGTCATATGTTTAAAGGTCAAGGTCACAGCTGCAAAAGAAGACTCAAATTGCTAATTATCTTGAAAACTATTAACTTTTTGTATAGGCATGTATATTAGAATATTGTAGGTATTGCGACAGCAATCATTTTGATATATAGTTCAAGTTCATTTGTTGAAAGGTCAAGGTCACAGCTGCAAAAGAAGACTTAAATTGCTAATTATCTTGAAAACTATTAACTTTTTGTATAGGCGTGTATATTAGAATATTGTAGGTATTGACATGATGATCATTTTGATATATGGTTCAAGGTCATATGTTGAAAGGTCAAGTTTACAACTGCAAAAGAAGACTTAAATTGCTAATTATCTTGAAAACTATTAACTTTTTGTATGGGCATGTATTTTAGAATATTGTAGGTATTGACATGACGATGATTTTAATATATAGTTCAAGGTCATATGTCAAAAGATCAAGGTCACAACTGCAAAAGAAGACTTAAATTGCTAATTATCTTGTAAACTATTAACTTTTTGTATAGGCATGCATATTGGAATATTGTAGATATTGACGTGGCAATCATTTTGATATATGATTCAAGGTCATATGTTGAAAGGTCAAGGTGACAGCTGCAAAAGAAGACTACAGTCACTTTATGCATATTAGCTGCTTATTAATGAAATGTGACTGAATATTTCTGATTAATGTTTTTGGGAGTTCTTGAGTTTCTTTAAATTTTCTGTACTTGATATATTGTCTGTTGCACTTTGTAAACAATTTTGGAGATATTCTCAGGTGAGCGTTAAGGCCCATGGGCCTCTTGTTTAATACATGTACATGTATTCTATTTATTTCAGGTGTTATTGCCAGACATCCAGCTTTGTTACCATATTTAAAGGCAGCTTTAACTCAGGAAAATGTAGAGAATTATTTTGCTCATGTTTTTCCATCTCGAGATGGAGTTATTGAAAGAAGAATACAGAGGTGAGGCATATATACTGTAAAGCACTTTTATTATAATGACCAGTCTTATGTAATGTTCATGAAAAATCAAGAAATTAAGAATAACAAACCAATGCATCATGGTTTGGTTATAAAAATCAAACTGCATTATGTTGGTATTTCAGAAATTATTGCATCATTGGTTGGATATAACAGATTATTGCATTTAGATATCACATATTATTGCATCATGGGTTTGATATAACAGATTATTGCATTTAGATATCACATATTATTGCATCATGGGTTTGATATAACAGATTATTGCATTTAGATATCCCATATCATTGCATCATGGGTTTGATATAACAGATTATTGCATTTAGATATCACATATTGCATCATGGGTTTGATATAACAGATTATTGCATTTAGATATCACATATCATTGCATCATGGGTTTGATATAACAGATTATTGCATTTAGATATCACATATCATTGCATCATGGGTTTGATATAACAGATTATTGCATTTAGATATCACATATCATTGCATCATGGGTTTGATATAACAGATTATTGCATTTAGATATCACATATCATTGCATCATGGGTTTGATATAACAGATTATTGCATTTAGATATCACATATCATTGCATCATGGGTTTGATATAACAGATTATTGCATTTAGATATCACATATCATTGCATCATGGGTTTGATATAACAGATTATTGCATTTAGATATCACATATCATTGCATCATGGGTTTGATATAACAGATTATTGCATTTAGATATCACATATCATTGCATCATGGGTTTGATATAACAGATTATTGCATTTAGATATCACATATTATTGCATCATGGGTTTGATATCACAGATTATTGCATTTAGATATCACATATTATTGCATCATGGGTTTGATATCACAAGTTATTGTATCATGGTTCTGGTATTAAAACAAGCTCGCAAGATAATGCAAATGTTGAGTCAACTCAGTAACTCTTTTTTTATATAGCAGATATATTTCATTTGCTTCCAATTTGTATTTCATCTAAAAATACCATTTTGTCTCAAAATACACTTAATATAGTTCTTATATATTGATATGAGAAATCGGGCAATATCATTTTTGGAAAAAAATGTTCTCTTTAGCCATGATTCAACAACACCTGACAGTGTGCTGTATGAAAAATGGATTCTGGAGACCTCCGACTGGAACAAAGTTTGTGTGCAAATACTGATATATATTACCTCAGAATTTATCATTTTATTACTATGTAAAACATATATTGCTATTTAATAAAATTATTACATCATGGTTTAGATATAACAAAACAAATCAAAAAATAATCCATGACTGTTATAAATATTTCATGCAGTTAATTTTTTTTTTTATTATATACATGTATATATATATATTATTTCAGGTATGAAGTACCAGGAATATATGGACTTAATTTTATGTTATATAATGCATTAGGAGGAGGTGGTATTGCCTCGTTAAGAAGTGACCCTCAGGTAATTATTTACTTAAGTAAGGCCAAAAACCCTCAGTCCAAATACCCAACATTTTTATTTTCCTTGCACCTTGTGGTGCAGTAGGGCTTTGTGCCAAAGTGGCCGTATGTGCAGGCTTATTAGGATCACAGCATCTCTCTCTTTCTATATTAAAATTTTAACTAGATATATTTTAGTGTGAGTAAGTTTGTCAGTATGCTTGCCTAATGTCAGTAATGTTTTCAGGCACTCAGTTTTTATCCATCATTTCTGAAATGAGCACCGGGATATAAGTGAAACATAATTTTTGAAGATAAAACACTACAACCACTCCTGATGTGGCAAAGCTTTGAACACCTGTTTTTGTTGTTTCTTAACCTTACAATTGCTTTAGAAGATAATCAATTTACATATAAAATTGGAGTTTGAATCTTGATCAAATGCTGAAAAAGCATAAAAACTATGTTCTCACATAAAAATATTCCTCACATGATTTTTTAATTTTCAACTTCTTGTTTTACTAATAAGGAAGAGTATTCAGAAGTGTTCGACTAGTGACTAGTGACCCTGTTGTCATTTCAGGGAACATTCTGATGTCATTGCAAGGATCACTCTTGTGTCATTACAGAAAACACTGATGTCATTGCAGAGAACACTCTGGTGTTATTGCAAGGGACTGTCTAATGTCAATGCATGGAACTCTCTCTGATGTCAATGCAGAGAACACTTTCATATCTGGATACAAAATCACAAACTGACAAGAAACAAGTGTAGAATTAAAACTTTGATCTGATTGTTCAAGCTTGTATAGATGACGACTTTGATCAGATTGTTCAAGCTTGTATAGATGACGACTTTGATCAGATTGTTCAAGCTTGTATAGATGACGACTTTGATCAGATTGTTCAAGCTTGTATAGATGACGACTTTGATCAGATTGTTCAAGCTTGTATAGATGATGGATGTGTTGTTTATAGCTTTGAGGATTTTATATTGTGTAAATTTTTCATTGAATTTTTTTTCTTTTATTTGTAGGGTAAAGCTTTTGGACAGATGCTGTTAGATTTTGAAATAAAAAATGTTCCAAACTTAGACAGATTTTTGGAAAAATCAAAATAGCATGTAAACAGAAAAGACAATAAAATTTGTGTTTCTACGTATGGTACTGATGTCAATTGTTTTACAAAAATATGTTTTTAGGGGAAAAAAAAAGAAGAAACCAAAATACGATTTAATTTGTATATGAGATTTTGTAAAATCATCTGAAATTGTGAATTTGAATTTGATTCTTGTAAAAAATTTATTTTCATTTTAATTCAATATCAATTTTTATTTTAATTTGAAAAATACAGATGTTGATTGACAAATAAAATTGAACTTTATTTTTTTACAGATATATATTTTAGAAATACATGTTTTATTACACTATGTATTAATAGTACATATAATTCAAAAAAGGTAATAAATTGAAGTTTTTATAATTAATACTTTTAAAAATTGTCATTTTTAGCAAGTAACTTGTTCAAAATCGGTTACAAAAATGTAAAAAAAAAAAAAAAAAAAAGTTGTTGCTAGGTTTATTGATTGCTCAGGGTCAGATTGCTCTTTAAAAAAGTATACACACACACACACACACACACACACACACACACACAAATATATCTCACAACACACAAATCGAATGATAGTGCCATATTGCTTATGGATGGTGCAGATATGATTTTATATTTTAATTGATTATTGATGTATTTTAATTACCGGTAATTAATTTTATTTGATCTATTGATATATTTGAAGTAAGGTATTTTGGTCTGTCAATATTCTTAGTGTCTCATGAGACTTGTCTGTTTCAGTGATGTCAGCTTTTTAGGGTAAGACCCCCTTTTGAAGGGGTGTCAAAAATTTTTAACTTATCAAATGATATAAAGATAATTTTTTGTTAGATATAATTTTTACCAACTTTGATTAGTTGATTTGAAGTTTGTGTATATGTGTATTTATAAATTAAGGGCATTTATGGTTTCTATTTTTGTTTTATATATTTTAAGCTATGTAATGTATATCAAAAAGTTGATATTCATCTTCTGGAATGAATTACTTTTTGTATATAAATTTTATAGAAAGTGTGGTCAGTACTGGAATGAATTAAATCTGCTTTTTTATTAAATTTAGGCACTAAAATATTTTAATTGTTATATATAGTTCACCTGTACCTCATGCTTATACTATATCAAATGCTTTTAGTAAGTTAAGCATCAGTTTCCATTGTTTTGGATTTTTTTAATTATTTGTCTTTATTACATAAAATCACATTTAATGAAACAAATCTTATTGGTTATTCTATGTAATAAGTAATTTAAATAATTTACCTTGCTCAGTCTTCTAGTAACATTGTTAATAATTTTCGATATTTTCAAAAGTCTCTGTTACATGTTGTGGTGCAATATTTATGATACGCTTGTAGATGTCAAATATATACTTGTAAGTGATAATACATAATTTAGTGGTTTAAAGTAGTATTGTATGACATGATGATGTGTCTGTAAATTTTTTTTAAATATCAATAAATTTCAATTGCAAAAGTCTAAAATAAAATAAAAAATTGCACCCATGTAAATCAAAGATATACAAATGCACTTTATTTTACATTGGAACCTGTCTCAACCACACCTTCTGGATTTCATTTTTGATTTACACATATACTTTACAAACAGTATTAACAGTATGTTTGAAAAAATCACAGGGTAATACAAGTAAGACTTGTTTTCTGTTAAGACAGGATTTATTTTTCACAGTTAGCCTGTAATTCAGTTAAATCTTCTGTTTATTCAGAGTACAATTTTTACAGATTCAATTGTAGTTGATATAAGACAATCATGTTTTCTGTTACCTCAAGGTTAGTTGATCAGCTTTTTCACAGGTCAAACTGTAATTATATTTACTCAAGGCTCATGGGTTTAACTGCAGATGATGATAGATTTGTGGTAATATGGGAAAAAAATGTGCATGTAAGATTGACAGGTTTACAGAATTGTATTTGTGTATGTTACAGTTAGGTGTAAGTTAGCTAGAGTATATTGGTATGTGTTCATAAATAACCACACTTGTCGGTATGAAATATGAATTTAAGATGAGTTCACTTGTGTATTTACAGTATGAAGGCAAAAGGATCCATCTATTTTTTTCCATTTTTTGTATATATATATATATATATATATATATATATATATATATATATATATATACATGTATATAATTTTCCTGAATTCCTGTTTAGATTTTTAAAAAAATTTTCTTCAGATAAAAGTTTAATTATGGATTTTTCTGTTTATTTGGATGTTTTTTTTTTTTTTTTTTTTTTTTGGGGGGGGGGGGGGGGATTTTGAACCGATAATGAAAATTGCAAAAGGGTGAGAAAAATATTCAAACAATATTTTAATTACATTCAAAATGTTCTGTTCAAAACATTTAAAAATAGTAGGAGAACCTATACAAACCTGCTTACTTTTCTGAAAATTTACCAAAAATAAGTCTAAGAATCATACAGAATTTTTTTTAAAATGGATTTGACAAAGAATATTCATGTGTAAGTTTTGTGTAATCGTATGTACTTTTGCTTATACAATGTACTTTTAGCAGGATATACAGTATATATCACTGATACAATTGTTTACTTACATAAATTTTGATTCAAGATACATGTACTTGTCTTTGAGGGTACTTTAGATTATGCTTATTTCAGAATATATGTCAGTGACACAAGCTAATGTATGCTAGTCACATATAAAAGCAACATGTTTTGAAAGAAATTATGTGACTGTATGGAATTGTTAATTTATGTTTATTTATATGAAACACTTCAATAAACTGTTTTATGAGATTTTTACAAGCACATTTTTAACAACAGGACAATGTCAAGTTTTTGTCTCTCTCCCCCCCCCCCTCCCCCTTGTCCACCCACCCTACTTTTATGTCCTCTTACATCAGTTACATATATTCATTCTAAATGAAGTAGATAAACTCAGTAGCATATATTTAACTTTGTGTTTCTGAAGAGGAGTTTTTAAACATCAGTATATAATTTTACCATGACCCCTGAACTTCAGATATAACCTTTTAATTTGTACATCTTGGCTATTTAAGCATAGTAAATTGCTCAACAATTGCAAGAATATTTTTTCTCTGTGCTTTAATTTATATTAAAATCTTAGATAGCCTAGATAATTAGAACTGTATCTGTAAGGGGCCCAAAAGTACTGGTTTTTATACACATATATAGTGTGTAAAAATCTGCCTGTTAGGGGTCCAGTTGTACTGGCTTTTATATGCATATATAGTGTGTAAAAATCTGCCTGTTAGGGGTCCAGTTGTACTGGCTTTTATACGCATATATAGTGTGTAAAAATCTGCCGTTTAGGGATCCAGTAGTACTGGCTTTTATATGCATATATAGTGTGTAAAAATCTGCCTGTTAGGGGTCCAGTTGTACTGGCTTTTATATGCATATATAGTGTGTAAAAATCTGCCTGTTAGGGGTCCAGTTGTACTGGCTTTTATATGCATATATAGTGTGTAAAAATCTGCCTGTTAGGGGTCCAGTAGTACTGCTTTTATACACATATATAGTGTGTAAAAAACTGTCTGCTAGGGGTCCAGTTGTACTGGCTTTTATATGTATATCTAGTGTGTAAAAATCTGCCTGTTAGGGGTCCAGTTGTACTGGCTTTTATATGCATATATAGTGTGTAAATACTGGCTTTTATATGCATATATAGTGTGTAAAAATGTGCCTGTTAGGGGTCCAGTTGTACTAGCTTTTATATGCATATATAGTGTGTAAAAATCTGCCTGTTAGGGGTCCAGTTGTACTGGCTTTTATATGCATATATAGTGTGTAAAAATCTGCCTGTTAGGGGTCCAGTAGTACTGGCTTTTATATGCATATAAAGTGTGTAAAAATCTGCCTGTTAGGGGTCCAGTAGTACTGGCTTTTATATGCATATATAGTGGATAAAAATCTGCCTGTTTGGGGTCCAGTAGTACTGGCTTTTATATGCATATAAAGTGTGTAAAAATTTGCCTGTTAGGGGTCCAGTAGTACTGGCTTTTATATACATATATAGTGTGTAAAAATTTGCCTGTTAGGGGTCCAGTAGTACTGGCTTTTATATGCATATATAGTGTGTAAAAATCTGCCTGTTAGGGGTCCAGTAGTACTGGCTTTTATATGCATATAAAGTGTGTAAAAATCTGCCTGTTAGGGGTCCAGTAGTACTGGCTTTTATATACATATATAGTGTGTAAAAATCTGCCTGTTAGGGGTCCAGTAGTACTGGCTTTTATATACATATATAGTGTGTAAAAATCTGCCTGTTAGGGGTCCAGTAGTACTGGCTTTTATATGCATATATAGTGTGTAAAAATCTGCCTGTTAGGGGTCCAGTAGTACTGGCTTTTATATGCATATAAAGTGTGTAAAAATCTGCCTGTTAGGGGTCCAGTGGTACTGGCTTTTATATACATATATAGTGTGTAAAAATCTGCCTGTTAGGGGTCCAGTAGTACTGGTTTTTATATGCATATATAGTGTGTAAAAATCTGCCTGTTAGGGGTCCAGTAGTACTGGCTTTTATATACATATATAGTGTGTAAAAATCTGCCTGTTAGGGGTCCAGTAGTACTGGCTTTTATATGCATATATAGTGGATAAAAATCTGCCTGTTAGGGGTCCAGTAGTACTGGCTTTTATATGCATATAGTGTGTAAAAATCTGGCTGTTAGGGGTCCAGTAGTACTGGCTTTTATATACATATATAGTGTGTAAAAATCTGCCTGTTAGGGGTCCAGTAGTACTGGTTTTTATATGCATATATAGTGTGTAAAAATCTGCCTGTTAGGGGTCCAGTAGTACTGGCTTTTATATGCATATATAGTGTGTAAAAATCTGGCTGTTAGGGGTCCAGTAGTACTGGCTTTTATATACATATATAGTGTGTAAAAATCTGCCTTTTAGGGGTCCAGTAGTACTGGTTTTTATATGCATATATAGTGTGTAAAAATCTGCCTGTTAGGGGTCCAGTAGTACTGGCTTTTATATGCATATATAGTGGATAAAAATCTGCCTGTTAGGGGTCCAGTAGTACTGGCTTTTATATGCATATATAGTGTGTAAAAATCTGGCTGTTAGGGGTCCAGAAGTACTGGCTTTTATATACATACGTTACAGTAAATAGATGTAACCAGGAATTACTTATATTTACTAAGAGGGCAGTCAGTCTGAATTTATCACTCTCTTTATCATGTTCTACAACACAGCATAATATGTTTCTGGGATCACCATGTCCCCTGTCCACACTTATATTAGGCACAGTTATATTGTCATTCACTTGAATAGGCCTAAGAATCTGATTGGTCCTTGAGAACATTCTATCTGCTTGTTTATGTACATTTGAACAACTTGCACAAGTTCTCTACAATTTGATTCCAGCCTTACACATACATCAAATACAGTGTGTCATCAGAGGTATTAGTTTGAAAAGTGCACTTGAGATTTCAAGTGCACTACACTTTCACAGACATGTTTAAAAATCTTTTTCATCTCAACCAGCCATCATGAAGCAATATACAAAACTGACTGTAGTTTTATAAGATTTACATTATTTCACTGAATTTTACTCATTATGATTTGTGTTCATCATTGATATTGATAAGTGGTAAGTAAATTGGTGTAAAAATGATAAATTCTAAAATTACCTGCATTTACTGTAACATTTTAGAAAATACATGTAATAACTATCTCCAATGGGGATTACATGTGTAGCGGTATGGGTAGCTCAGTTGGTAGAGCACTCCCCTATAGTGCGGGAGGTCCCGGGTTCGATCCCCGGTCCAACCCTGCATTTTTCTCCCTCCTGTTACAGTTTGGTGGCCAGTGTGGCCCTCGGAAGTGATGGACTGACATATATGCGGCCGTATAAAGTCCATTCGAGGGAATTTGGGGCGAGATTTCCCATAGGATCATGGGAAACTCGAGAATAACAGATGTTACACATGTAATTCCTAAATTTTAGAAATTACATGTACATGTAATTTCTGATTTCAACTACATGTATTTACTGTAACATACATATATAGAGTATGTATAAATTTGTCTGTAAGGGGTCAAGTATTTTTTTAATTTAGGGTATAAAATTGATTTTAAAATAACTTCTTACATGTATACAAACTGGAGATCTCAAATAAAATTAATAGAAATTTTTAAACATGTTGTTAAAAATACATACTCTTATTTTTATTTGTTTTTTATAGTCAAAACTGAATTCTGGTTGATTTTTCAAATTATTACTTTTAAGAAATTGTCATTTAATATTTGGAAAAATTTTTTAATTTCATGTATCATTAATGGAAAGCTAAGTGTATTGAGCACGTAAAGCTATCAACTGCGAAGAGTTCATTAAGTATGTAATTTTAGAAGGAAAAAATATGTTCAAAGCAGCAGATTGTACATTAATCAGTATATAGACCTGATGTACAAATAGTCAAGCACTGTTAGTTAACCAATCGTCTCTTTAGATTTAATTCTAGTACAGTGGAAGTAATTAAGGCTTATATTCTGGAGGATTTCTTAAGCAGTCCTCTTGTTGTAAACAAAATGGTTTAGAAATACTGTGTGTTCTGAATTAAAGTTCAAACTTAAAGCTGAATGGAATGCATTTATCATTAACAGAAAGATTCACTCAGAAAATGATCAACTATCATATATTGTAACATTAGCTGGATCCACATACACATATATTTAGCATCCACAGGATGTGCATGCAGCAACTCCACACTTAATTACATGTATATTTTATGCATAAGCTAGATCCACTTTGACATGCCACAACTCAACAACATATATATATATATATATACTAGATCCACTTAGAACAGCCACAACTCAACACTGTAATATATTTACCATTAGATGGATCTGGTAGAACCATGCCACAACATTCAACAGTAGCTATTGTTATTACATATAGAAGTATAATAAATCAAACATTTATTTGAATACCATGGAATAATGACTTAGTATCACTCTGATTAGGACAGAAAAATCTGTACTTTTATTTAGAAAATCTAATGCAATATATGCATGTACTGTTGTGAAGTTTAGTATTCTTCATTTTCTAGTCTCGGTGGAGAATTGTTACCTGGTTCCATAGAATATCTGTGGGAAAAAGTTACTTCTATAAAGGTTATTCATGTTGATAAGTCTGGTAGCCAGAGATCATTTTGTATTTATGATGACATATCACCAAGAGTATCACTTTCTGTATAAACATTGCCATTTTTTTCAACAGGTCTATAATGGTAAGAACTTAACTAGTTGATATTTGACAATCCAGAATGCACATACATGTACAAGTATGAATTTTCTATTATGACTAACCTCAAGCAAACAGTACCATATCTAGGATAATTGGATTACTTATGACAACTTTGACATACTGGTAGGCAAACAGTACCATATCTAGGATAATTGGATTACTTATGACAACTTTGACATATTGGTAGGCAAACAGTACCATATTTAGGATAATTGGATAACTTATGACAACTTTGACATACTGGTAGGCAAACAGTACCATATTTAGGATAATTGGATAACTTATAACAACTTTGACATACTGGAAGGCAAACAGTGCCATATTTAGGATAATTGGATAACTTCTGACAACTTTGACATATTGGTAGGCAAACAGTACCATATCTAGGATAATTGGATAACTTCTGACAACTTTGACATATTGGTAGGCAAACAGTACCGTATCTAGGATAATTGGATTACTTATGACAACTTTGACATACTGGTAGGCAAACAGTACCATATTTAGGATAATTGGATTACTTATGACAACTCCGACATATTGGTAGGCAGACAGTACCATATCTAGTATAACTGGATAACTTATGACAACTTTGAGATATTGGTAGTCAAACAGTACCATATCTAGGATAATTGGATAACTTATGACAACTTTGACATATTGGTAGGCAAACAGTACCATATCTAGGATAATTGGATTACTTATGACAACTTTGACCTATTGGTAGGCAAACAGTACCATATCTAGCATAATTGGATTACTTATGACAACTTTGACATATTGGTAGGCAAACATTACCATATCTAGTATAATTGGATAACTTATGACAACTTTGACATATTGGAAGGCAAACAGTACCATATTTAGTATAATTTGATAACTTATGACAACTTTGACATATTGGTAGGCAGACAGTACCATATCTAGCATAACTGGATAACTTATGACAACTTTGAAATATTGGTAGGCAGACAGTACCATATCTAGCATAATTGGATTACTTATGACAACTTTGACATATTGGTAGGCAAACAGTACCATATCTAGGATAATTGGATTACTTATGACAACTTTGACATATTGGTAGGCAAACAGTACCATATCTAGGATAATTGGATTACTTATGACAACTTTGACATATTGGTAGGCAAACAGTACCATGTCTAGTATAATTGGATAACTTATGACAACTTTGACATATTGGTAGGCAACAAGAACCATATCTAGGATAATTGGATTACTTATGACAACTTTGACATATTGGTAGGCAAACAGTACCATATCTAGGATAATTGGATTACTTATGACAACTTTGACATATTGGTAGGCAAACAGTACCATATCTAGTATAATTGGATTATGACAACTTTGACATATTGGTAGGCAAACAGTACCATATCTAGTATAATTGGATTACTTATGACAACTTTGACATATTGGTAGGCAGACAGTACCATATTTGTTCTTATTAGTTTTTCTTTCATCATCTTACTAGTTGTAACTAAAAACAACTCAAAACCATTTTAAATGGAGTTATCAAACAGACTTAAAACTCTTTTACTGACATGTCTTCAATCCATGCATTATGAAAGTCTAGCTCATTGCTATTTGCACTTCTATGCCAAACGCCAAACATACAAAATCTTCCCTCTGAGAGGAATTCTATAATTGAATTTTCAGTAACAATTGTGGTTTGGTCAGTTTGTTTGTATAATAATAAAATTTAAATTAATTTGGACAGTGATGTTACCTCAAGTTGTTTATTGTGTAGGATATTTACAGTGTTAAACTTCATCTGTGAAAATACCTGATAACTATTATTAAAACATTTCTGATCACAATTACAGTTGTAGTCTTAAAGTTAACTCATGAATCATTGAAAATGATACTATATTAATTCATTACGTAAAATTATTGTAAACCTTATTAATTAAGTTACAGAACAAGTTAATGTATCAATATAAGTAATATAGCGCTCAAGGAACAATATAAAAATTCAAATGTATATTTTAAGATGCATTTAAGAAGCAAAATAGTTGAATCTCTGGTGACTAATTTTTACACTGATACTTATTTTTGGCAACAGAGAGATAAACACAATTATTTTCTTTCATTTAGATATATTGTACAATGCGGATCATGTTGGCATGTTTGTCTACAACTCTGGACTCGAAGGCTACCTTGTGTCTAAACTTTTCTTTCTGAATGGAACAACTTATTATACATCAGGTCAACTTTAAAGCTTCTTTTATGGTCCAGGCAGGGCTCGAAGTTTGCTTAGAGCAATATAAAGTGAGGATTCTTTAACATGCCATGCAACTGACAAGGAATCATTCTTTGTTAGTCTCACTCAAAGGACAAACAATTTTTATTTCTAAATGTTGGAGAAAGGACATTATTGTGCCTATTTGCTGTTTGACATTAAGTCACAAATATGTTTATTTACTCCAAGTATTGTCACTTGTCACAATTTGACTGATTCAGCAACACCATCTTGACTTGTCTATGATGTTCATTCTTATTTTGAACAAATATGCCAATGATATAATTATCAGATCTTTAGAGCCCAAAAGAGCAATTTGACTAAAGATACCATCAACAAAATGTTAGAGTTTTTGATAGACAACATAATTGTTTGGCAATATAATTTCCAACAAACAATAGGTATACCAATGGGCACAAATTGTGCACTATTGCTGATTTGTTTTGTTATTCATATGAGGCAGAATTTATGTAGAACCTTGTTAAATCTGGAGAGAAGATCGTCCTAATGAGCTTGAAATAAAAGATACAACTGGTTCTACATGCTCTGCTTCATATTTAAATTCATACCTCAATTATGACACCCACAAAAGGATACATTTTGATATATTTGACGTCCCATATTTCCATGATTTTTTTTTTTCGATAATTTTTTTGCACGTGTCAGGGGTAACTAGCTAGACAAGAGGTGCTAACCCTTCTGGAGAACCCGGTCCACTTCACCATTGGAAGATCACCTGTTTAAATGAATTAGCCAGTTTTCAAAGATTTGACTTTGCTTTTGGGATTGTGGTTTGGACATGGATCAGTATGTTTGTGTTTGGGATTGTGGTTTGGACATGAACCAGTATGTTTGTGTTTGGGATTGTGGTTTGGACATGGACCAGTATGTTTGTGTTTGGGATTGTGGTTTGGAGATGGACCAGTATGTTTGTGTTTGGGATTGTGGTTTGGACATGGACCAGTATGTTTGTGTTTGGGATTGTGATTTGGACATGGACCAGTATGTTTGTGTTTGGGATTGTGATTTGGACATGGACCAGTATGTTGGTGTTTGGGATTGTGGTTTGGACATGGACCAGTATGTTGGTGTTTGGGATTGTGGTTTGGACATGGACCAGTATGTTTGTGTTTGGGATTGTGGTTTGGACATGGACCAGTATGTTGGTGTTTGGGATTGTGGTTTGGACATGGACCAGTATGTTTGTGTTTGGGATTGTGGTTTAGACATGGACCAGTATGTTGGTGTTTTGGATTGTGATTTGGACATGGACCAGTATGTTTGTGTTTGGGATTGTGATTTGGACATGGACCAGTATGTTGGTGTTTGGGATTGTGATTCGGACATGGACCAGTATGTTTGTGTTTGACTTGAAAACTTGAAATTTGGGATATTTACCATTGAGTAAACTAGTACGATTTTTTTTTAAATTCAAACTCCTATATACAAGGATCAAAACATATCATTATTTATTTTAAGCTTTTCCAATGGACCTTCCATCTCATACTTTGTTTAAATAGGCCTTGGAGTTTAAGAGGAGAAGGCTTAAGTTTAAAGATGCAGACAGGCACGCATGCAAGCTTTACCATGTCATAAGCTTATTTTGGCTTTGCCAGGGAGCTATAATTGTCCCAAGAATGTCTATGATTTTTTAATTTTTTCGATGTTTAATATAATTCTACATGTATATAATAACAAAATTTAATTAAATCTAATGTAGCATGAACTAAGGACACGCCTACAAAATTTTTTGCTCTGGGTTAGTCATTAGAACTGTTTATATTAAACTGGACCAACAAAATATGCATTTATTTACTGGACTGCCACAAGTTTTCCTGTCAGACGATAGAGTGGTTCAAGCTATATGCGGGAAGTCCTGGAGGAAAGGGGTCAAACTGAGAACTCTCACACTTAGAGTGAGCCACCCTTATCATCTGACATGAAAAGAATACAGTGTATTTACAAAGCAGTTACAGTAAAAATTATATTTAATAGGTTTAGTACTTAACAGTAAGGACAAAAAGAACAATGGGATTTGTAGACATTTAACAGGCTCGATTAGTCTTAAAGTTATGCAGTTGTTGATTAATTTCTTACTGGAAATCATCAAAGTATGAAATTCTATATAAAATGAAAATAATTGCTTTGACAAAATAAATTTAGGGTATCTTGTGGTAGGCTTACAAACCTAAATGAATCATTAATAGCTTGGTGATATTAAACCATATTCATTATTACTAAAACTCTGTTTTTCACAGATTGTAGCCACACTTAGCAATTTTACAATTTATCCTAGTAAGCGTTTTAATTAGAGGTGACCTAATGCACAGTACAAATCTTTGCTTTTAAAAAGCCAGTATTTGTACTTAAAGCTGAGATCTTTTTGTGTAAAACAACTCCAACTTTTTCATCTTTATAAAGCATGATCTTTAAAATTATTCATTAATTATAGCAAGGTCAGTTAAATATGCATAATTATTACCCAACTGTTATATAGTTTAAATTAGAATCAATATTTTGATATTTTTTTTACAATCAAAGCAAAATATCTTGGGTGCGTTCAGAGTAATTACATTGGTAACAATCACAATTTACCATTGTAAATGTTTGTAACCAACAGTACTATTGGGCAACTTTGTTCTTTGAATGGTACTTTGGCATTCCAATGGTAGTTTACTTGACAATGGTACCCATGGTAAACCATAGGTACCATATTAATCAACGGTATTCCAATGGTTTCACCAACACACAGAAAAATGGCAAACAGACACATAAATCGGGATTTGTCTTAAATCAAAAGAAGCAGGCATATGTTACATTACATAATTTAATGAATTACACAAGTTCTGTGGATGTTATTATGCTGCATAACAAACGCTGAAATTCTGCTGGTGTTGCTAGAGTAACTGATTATTATGCTGTTACTATTCCTAAATATTCACCTGATAAATTTCAAATACATTTCCATTTATCAAGACAAACTTTTCAAGCTATCTCTAACTTTATTGGAAAAACTGACGTTACCAAGTCAGAGTTAGTTGAAGTCGCCATTTTGAAATGAAGTCACTACATAACTTGCCATCACTTGCGGGGCCCTAGACTGTCTGCAAAAAAAGTTACCGATGGTATGTTTTATTGGCGTCATTGGCATACCATTGGTAAATTTCATTACCAGTGATAATTCTATGGTACAATGTAATTACTCTGAATTCACCCCTTGATTTGTATATATATATATATATATATATATATATATATATATATATATATATATATATATATATATTTATATTTATATATTGTTTTAGTTACATTTTTTAATTTCTGAAGTACATTTACTGCGTTTTAAAATGCATATCATTCCTGTTACAATTTCTATTTTAGGTAGTTTGTCAACCTATGACTTGGCGGAGGAATGAAAAAAGATTTTAGTTAAAATATTTTTACCTTATTTAAACAAAGTAAGGATATAATTCTTTTAAGTGAATTCTTTAAGCAAGGAATAGAAATGTGAAAAAAGTAAATTAATTCTGATTTTACTCTTAAAATGTTTTGAGAATGTCCCTTGGGTAATGTCAGTGAACATGGCCTGAAATGGTCACATGCTCAAAGTTCATGTAAGTGTTCAACTCTTATTTTCTGTTGTTGTTATAATTTGGTTATGTCATTTGTGGTCACATCTGCATTACAAGTTATCAATCAAACCTTATATAATGAATAAAAGGTTGTTGGAATAAAATTTCCAGTTTGACATGAAATTGAAAATTTTGTGTGCAGACTTTTCGAGCACCAACTGACATCATACATTACCGTAGGTTATTTCCTAATACAATTATGGTGCAGGGAAAAAAATGCTGTTTTTTTATATAAAATGTGGTTACAATCTATGAAAAACAGGCTTTTAGTAATAATGAATATGGTTTAGATCTTTTACTCCATTACCAAAATGTTTGTATTCAAACCACATAGCCATGAAATCATTAATCTTCTGCTTCTATCATTCACCTTTACCATAAGCTTTAAGGAGACCATCATGACTATATCAACTGCACTCAGCTGGTTCTCAATTTACAAGTAGATCAATTAGCATGTCCAGCTCCAACATCTGTCTTATCCGAGTATAAAATTAAACTGGCCCCAGTTTCACAATCATTTAACTAAGATTTTCCTTACCTTAAATCCGACAAATTTGAAATCTTAATTAACTCTGTTAATTGTGTAGGTATTCAGGAGTTAAAGATGTCATTTTTAAGATCACTTCAATCTTGTAACATCTGTATTTAGTTTTATCACAAATCTTTATTTATAATTCAAAAAGAGATTGCCAAAATTTGCTAAATTTAAGTTAAGGAGCGATTGTGAAACTGGGGCCTGGAGACATACCAAGAAACATACCAAGAAAACACAAAAATCATTAAACTATGTGTTTATTTAGTTACCCACATGGAAAATTCATTTCCAGTACAATCATTTAAAAATCACGAATCAAACAAAACAAATTCTGTATTATCAAAATCCATGGTTTTTTTTTTTTTTTTTTTTTTTAAACAAAAAAGCTGTATACACACATCTAAGACTGACAATAACAATTTCAGTAATATTACAAATCTCTATGTTAAGTATTATTGATGATTGTTAGTATAACATTTAAACATAATGCCTTGTTGCTATAGTAGCATCTAATTCTTCTCTGCCACTGCTTCATGCTCTATTTGGGAGATTTCTCAGCTTAACTGTTTGATGACATATGGAACTAAAAGTAAACAAAAATAAATGAATCACTATTTTGAAAGAAATACTTCAAATTATTTATCTATAAAAACTTGAATATCTGATTGGGCTTTTGTTTAAACCTTTTGCAAAGTTGCTGGCTGTGTACCAAAATTTGGTCAACAAACACACACACGGTTAAAAGTTGTGACATATTCTAGTAGCTGCTGTGAAGCTTCACGCTTAGCAAGGGCTTCCATTATAGGGGTCATATTTGTAATCGACTTTCTACAAACCCTTCATTCAAACTATATAAACACGGCAATTCTTCCTAAAAGCAAACAGTTTTCAAGAGTCAAAATACTTAAGTCTCAGGAAGGCATATTTCTCACCCGACATTATGCTGCTGTCCAAAGTTGAAGACCAGGACAGGTCGACCTAACTAGTGACCTGTAGAAGTTAATATTAAAGAAAATTAAAAAATGCGCTCCACTTTTAAAACCTAATCAGTGGCTCATTATATTATTCGAAATAAAAAAATTCTAAAAGAAAACAGTCACACGGTATTATAAATATATGATTTAATACTGCAAAATTTTAATGCCTCGAAAATATATGCCTCATCAACAGAACCGAGTGAACCGGTACTCGAACATCATCATTCATTTGGTACACTCAGAAACGACAATGGAAGATGTTAATTTCACATAAAATCTTAAATTGCCTGATCTCAAATACTGAAGATTAATTTTTAAACAAAATCGTTTGGAATGTGTTTTATTTATGATTTTGTCTTAATACCTCGAAAACCCATGCCTCGAGGATAAGTGTTGGCTAACATAATTTGTTAGAAATTATAGGTCAAGGTAGTTTCTTTGTACAGATTTCACTTACTAGCCCGAATAATGCCACATGTGATAATAAAGGATGCGACTGTCCATTTTGTTGATGATCTCGCCAGTTTTTGTTCTTCTTCAACGTCTTTGGAACTTGGAAAACGTAACATTTTGATTATGAGGTAGATTCGCTACCGCATGTATTATCAAGCGTTTTGGAAACCCAGATTTATTGAATTTCTAACTTATGAAAATGGAAAAGGAAAGGAAATATACTAGTATTTTAAAGGGAAAATCCGCGAATGTAGCTTTTTCTTTTTTTAATTTATATTGATTTATTTAACTTGTAATTATTATTTATTATTTGATTTTTATAAACAAATAGGATATGTTTGCAGCTTATTAATTTAACTGAGAATTTTAGAACTTTAGTGGACTTAAAACCCAGCAAGACTTCTAACTCAAATTGCTAATGAAATAAAATTGAAACAAACAAATAAAACCCTGTCTTGTCGTCACTTTTGGTATGTTACGTCATTCACAGTCATATTATCAAATTGTTCTTAAGAGTTATGGATGGCTTCAGGGTTAACCTAGAATACGAATGTGACTATCTTTTTCGTTGTTTAGGCTTCTTACTGGTTTATTGATGCCAGGGTAATGGACTTTGATCCGCAGTTTTAATCTGCATCATTTTGAGTGTTCAATAGTATCAGCAACACATAAAACATTTTAAATGTGGCTGCTAGCACAAATTTAATCCTAAATATATACTAGCGGAAAAAAGTAACTGTGCATCAATAAAATTTGTAATTTCGCTATTATTACTGAATGTATAAATCTTAAAATTTGCACAAATGGTAAGTGTATATACCTCTATCATATCGCTTGGTCATTGCATCAATTGCCCGTGATTTTTACGCTTCATGCGCACGGGTCGGTTTTCACGCAATTGTCGCCCAGCATTTTAATGTGACAATATTTTAGGAATAATTTACTGTTGTTTGTTTGTTTGGACACCAGAAAAGCAAGTTTATTCGGTTGAAAGCTTCCATAGTGTAATGCCTAGGCTAAATGAAAATGATCGCCTCCGCGCAATTGGTATGCTTGAGGCTGGTATGACCCAAAGCTTTGTCACTAGACATTTTGGTGTTCACAGTAAAACTGTTTATGCTTTATGGAGACGATACCAACAGTTTGGCTCCACTAGAGACCGCCCTCGTTCAGGACGTCCACGCGTAACGACACGTTAACAAGACAACCATATCCGGCTTGTGCACCTCCGGAACCGTCTCCAAACTGCCAGTACTACTGCCCGGAGCATTCCTGGACTACGCCCAATCAGCCCCAGAACAGTACGGAATCGTTTACGGGAAAGACATATTCGCCCACGACGTCCGGGAATCCGTCTAATTCTACAACGACGTCATCGCACAGCTCGTCTTGCATGGTGCAGACTGACACATTTACGCTTCAATCGACGAGACTGGGCACAAATTATGTCCACCGATGAGTCCAGATTTCACTTGGACAGCAGTGACGGACGCTCCTGAGTTTATCGGCACATTGGAGAACGTTTCCATGACGCGTGTGTGGTGGAACGACGTTCGTTCGGTGGGGGCATCACAGCGAATGACAGAACTCCTCTGGTAGTCATCGACAGAAATTTGACCAGTGTACGTTACCGTGATGAAAACCTACAGACCCATGTCATCCCATTTATTCAAGGACAGCAACGTAACGTCACTTTTCAGCATGATAATGCAAGACCACACGTCGCACGGGTTGCAATGGATTTTCTGGCACAGCATAACGTCTATGTGTTACCGTGGCCAGCCGTTTCACCCGACCTTTCTCCAATTGAACACGTATGGGATGAAATGGAACGCCGATTACATCATCTGCCCAATCAGCCTGTTACATTGCAAGGGTTGGCCCAAGCGTTAGACAAGATATGGAACAACATCCCTCAAGCATTCTTTAGGCATTTAATAAACTCTATGAGGCGTCGCTATCAGTCCTGTGTCAATGCTAATGGTGGTCACACACGATACTGATCTTGTGAACTGACTTTTACTATCTGCTATGTTTCTAGTCCCCTGCGTTTGAAATAACAGTATCTGTAACCTTTTCAATGACATGAATTTGTAAAGAAATATCTAATACATCAATACGAAATTATTCATTGATTTGCATTTTCAAATTATTTTATAATCTCACATTTCAGTCATGCACAGTTACTTTTTTCCACTAGTATACATATAAACTCACACAATTTGATTTTGACTTACTCTTAAACCAACACGAACAGTCCATTATTTTGGCACTTTAACAGTCCATTATTTTGGCACTTTAACAGTCCATTATTTTGGCATTTTAACAGTCCATTATTTTGTCACTTTAACAGTCCATTATCTTGTCACTTTAACAGTCCATTATCTTGTCACTTTAACAGTCCATTATTTTGGCACTTTAACAGTCCATTATTTTGGCACTAAGTCTATTATCTTGTCACTTTAACAGTCCATTATCTTGTCACTTTAACAGTCCATTATTTTGGCACTTTAACAGTCCATTATTTTGGCATTTTAACAGTCCATTATCTTGTCACTTTAACAGTCCATTATCTTGTCACTTTAACAGTCCATTATCTTGTCACTTTAACAGTCCATCATTTTGTCACTTTAACAGTCCATTATCTTGTCACTTTAACAGTCCATTATCTTGTCACTTTAACAGTCCATTATCTTGTCACTTTAACAGACAATTATTTTGTCACTTTAACAGTCCATTATTTTGGCACTTTAACAGTCCATTATCTTGTCACTTTAACAGTCCATTATCTTGTCACTTTAACAGACAATTATTTTGGCACTTTAACAGTCCATTATCTTGTCACTTTAACAGTCCATTATTTCGTCACTTTAACAGTCCATTATCTTGTCACTTTAACAGACAATTATTTTGGCACTTTAAGAGTCTATTATTTTGGCACTTTAATAGTCCATTATCTTGTCACTTTAACAGACAATTATTTTGTCACTTTAACAGTCCATTATCATGTCACTTTAACAATCCATTATTTTGGCATTTTAACAGTCCATTATTTTGTCACTTTAACAGTCCATTATCTTGTCACTTTAACAGTCCATTATCTTGTCACTTTAACAGTCCATTATTTTGGCACTAAGTCTATTATCTTGTCACTTTAACAGTCCATTATCTTGTCACTTTAACAGTCCATTATTTTGGCACTTTAACAGTCCATTATTTTGGCATTTTAACAGTCCATTATCTTGTCACTTTAACAGTCCATTATCTTGTCACTTTAACAGTCCATTATCTTGTCACTTTAACAGTCCATTATTTTGGCACTTTAACAGTCCATCATTTTGTCACTTTAACAGTCCATTATCTTGTCACTTTAACAGTCCATTATCTTGTCACTTTAACAGTCCATTATCTTGTCACTTTAACAGACAATTATTTTGTCACTTTAACAGTCCATTATTTTGGCACTTTAACAGTCCATTATCTTGTCACTTTAACAGTCCATTATCTTGTCACTTTAACAGACAATTATTTTGGCACTTTAACAGTCCATTATCATGTCACTTTAACAATCCATAATCTTGACACTTTAACAGTCCATTATCTTGTCACTTTAACAGTCCATTATCTTGTCACTTTAACAGACAAATATTTTGTCACTTTAACAGTCCATTATCTTGTCACTTTAACAGACAATTATTTTGGCACTTTAACAGTCCATTATTTTGGCACTTTAACAGTCCATTACCTTGTCACTTTAACGGTCCATTATTTTGTCACTTTAACAGTCCATTATCTTGTCACTTTAACAGTCCATTATCTTGTCACTTTAACAGACAATTATTTTGTCACTTTAACAGACAATTATTTTGTCACTGTAACAGTCCATTATCTTTTCACTTTAACAGACAATTATCTTGTCACTTTAACAGACAATTATTTTGTCACTTTAACAGTCCATTATCTTGTCACTTTAACAGACAATTATTTTGTCACTTTAACAGTCCATTATCTTGTAACTTTAACAGTCTATTATCTTGTCACTTTAACAGACAATTATTTTGGCACTTTAACAGTCCATTATCTTGTCACTTTAATAGACAATTATCTTGGCACTTTAACAGACAGTTATTTTGTCACTTTAACAGTCCATTATTTTTTCACTTTAACAGTCCATTATGTTGGCACTTTAACGGTCCATTATCTTGTCACTTTAACAGACAATTATTTTGTCACTTTAACAGTCCATTATTTTGTCACTTTAACAGTCCATTATCTTGTCACTTTAACAGACAATTATTTTGTCACTTTAACAGTCCATTATTTTGTCACTTTAACAGACAATTATCTTGTCACTTTAACAGACAATTATTTTGTCACTTTAACAGTCCATTATCTTGTCACTTTAACAGTCCATTATCTTGTCACTTTAACAGTCCATTATTTTGTCACTTTAACAGACAATTATTTTGTCACTTTAACAGTCCATTATCTTGTCACTTTAACAGTCCATTATTTTGTCACTTTAACAGACAATTATTTTGTCACTTTAACAGTCCATTATTTTGTCACTTTAACAGTCCATTATTTTGGCACTTTAATAGTGCATTATCTTGTCACTTTAACAGACAATTATTTTGTCACTTTAACAGTCCATTATTTTGTCACTTTAACAGACAATTATTTTGTCACTTTAACAGTCCATTATGTTGTCACTTTAACAGACCATTATCTTGTCACTTTAACAGACAATTATTTTGTCACTTTAACAGACAATTATCTTGTCACTTTAACAGACAATTATCTTGTCACTTTAACAGTCCATTATGTTGTCACTTTAACAGACCATTATCTTGTCACTTTAACAGTCCATTATCTTGTCACTTTAACAGACAATTATTTTGTCACTTTAACTGACAATTATTTTGTCACTTTAACAGTCCATTATCTTGTCACTTTAACAGACAATTATTTTGTCACTTTAACAGTCCATTATCTTGTCACTTTAACAGACAATTATCTTGTCACTTTAACAGACAATTATTTTGTCACTTTAACAGTCCATTATTTTGTCACTTTAACAGTCCATTATCTTGTCACTTTAATAGACAATTATTTTGTCACTTTAACAGTCCATTATCTTGTCACTTTAACAGTCCATTATCTTGTCACTTTAACAGACAATTATTTTGTCACTTTAACAGACAATTATCTTGTCACTTTAACAGACAATTATCTTGTCACTTTAACAGTCCATTATCTTGTCACTTTAACAGACAATTATCTTGTCACTTTAACAGTCTATTATTTTGGCACTCAAATATTCCATTATTCTTGCTCAACTGGTAGATCACCTAACTTGAGAAATGAGTTTTGTGGTTCACCCCAGCTGGATCATAATAAGGCTTTACAGTACAAGCCACTGCTTTCTACCTAGTGCTTGACATTAAGAAGAAAGAATATTTTAAACTTGTGTCATTATAATATGGTTCACCGAGTGTAAAAATTAGTTTTCCACATCATTTTAATAACCGTAACATAAAAAAAAACATAATTTCACCAACATAAGGAAATTTTATTGAATTATTAGTGTGGTCCTTTAGGAAATTCTCTGAATACATAATGTCATACTTTTTTACATAAATAATCTCCATTCTAAATGGATGAAATAAAAATTTAATTCAAAATTTGAATAACTTAAAACAAATTCAGGAGCCCAACATACATGCAAAAACCAAAAGTTAATAAACTTATAATGCAATTCATTTCTTCATTTAGACCTAGGTAGTAGCCATATAGTCCTAACAGCTGACTTAAGTAACACCGCACCTCTCAATGTATGGGTTCTTATCTCACTCACATTGTCAGAAGTAACACAGCACCTCTCAATGCCTAGGTTCAAAACTGATAAATAATGTCAGAAAGTTTGTTAGTTCACTTGTTAAAAGGTTGGCAGGTTTTCTTTAGAAAGATACTCAACTCAACCTGACTGCCTTGAGGTTAGTGAGATTCTTGACTGAGGCATAAAACACCATTCCCAAAAACTGACCAACCAACTAACTAGCCCTTAATAATGACTACTAGTTTACAATAGAAAATATATACACATGTATATATATATATATATATATATATATATATATATATATATATATATATATATATATATATATATATATATGTGTGTGTGTGTGTATATAAATCTCATTACATGTACTTTCATGATGGCACACTGATCCATTCTTTATCTTAATTTGTCTACAATCTGTAAACACAATCACTATTTATATATAAAAAAAATTAAAAAAAACAATAGTAATAAAATCATTTTTAAACAAATGATTATATGTTACATATCAAAGCATGGTATTTTACATCAATTTATTTATTTTTTTTTTTTTTTAAAAATCAGAACAGTATGCGACAGAAAAATATTCTTTCTAGGATGAAAAAATTTTTAAAATGCAACCACTTGGTTCATTTTTGTCTGTAAATTTCATATTATTTTCTTCTGAGATAAACTCTAATCCATGCAAACATAACTGGAGATGACTTGGAACATGGATGAGTCACACAAACTATGTCTCAACCACAATTGATTTTAATAGACACAATAATACATTATATCTGAACTCTTTCTTATAATTCTTTTCCCTTCTTTTTGTTTTAAAAAAGTTTGGAAAAGGAGAAAAACTTTTTTAAAAATGAAGGACATTTGTATCATTAAAGAAAAGAATATTGCTGGAGAAGCTGTTCAAAAATACTATGTACTAAATGGACTACTCACTATGGTAGTATAAGGGCTGACCTATACTTAAATGCTACTACAGAAAATATCAAATTGTCATACATGTAGGTGTTGATAGACTGGAACTTTGTTTTAGTTGTCAAAGTTAGTAAAAAGAATTATTGGGGTACTTGTCTTATAAAATTTCTTAATTTAAATGAATAAAATGATTTCAAATATTTATGGTTTTGAGTATCCATGATTATTATTATTATATAATATCATAATGTCAATGAAATAGAAAAAACATGTAAAATCATTAAATAAACTTTTAAAGCCCCATTAAATCTGATTGAGCAAAGTACTTGGGCTTCACCAACCAGCACATTTTGAATTGCTGTGTAAAAAAAAAAAAAAACAATAAAAATGTAAAAGTTCATGAAAATAAAATTTATCTGAATCATGGGAATGTAAAAAAACAAAAGCAGAAAAATGTGATACAAATGATACTTTGGAGTAGTAAAAGACTAGTTTGAAGCAATTTATAATGATTACAAATGAGAATTTGAAGTGGTTATCAACTTTACAAATTTGAAGTGGTTATCAACTTATTGGTCTCATCCAAAGAAAATTATGATGATACAAATAAGAATTTTAAGACTAGGAAAAAACTTTTTCAATTAGACATAATTGGATTTCATTTCCACTGAATCAAATTAAAATCATCAAAAAATCCTATGTATAGCACTTTAAACACCATTATTACCACCCACCACCCCATCACAGATCTACAACTATAACAATCACGACATACATATTACTTGTTTCAATATTTATACAAATATCCTAGCACTTGCTTGATATTGATTACAGATGTATACTTCTAACAACAATACCAGACATACTAGATTATTTTTTTATTTATATAACATTCATCAATATATATTGAATATTGCTTAGCACTTAATATTTATCATGGCAGACCTTTAATGCCGTACAAAAATTTACAAATCTGTACTCAAATTTCCTAGCACTTATGCCATCACAGATCAGAGCTAGTTCTCCAATACAGAACTGAAAGGTACTCTGTCTACACATCATAATTTTTAGCACTTCATTATTGCCATCGCAGATCTGTGATGTAATTAAAATATTGTCAAGTAGAAACAAAATATTCTGAAAAATCTCAATTACCAAAGCATTAGAAAAAATTGCAATGTTATAATTGGATCAAGCCAAAATTACTTAGACCTATTATTAAGAAAAAAAAAAAAAAATTTCCATAATTATTTTTTCGTGTAATAATACTTAATAAGTACCATATTTTGTTAAAATGCAGTTTTACATTGTTAGAAAATTTGACTGTTAGTATTTTTTATTTTGTGGAAACTCTATGCATTCTTAGTACTATCTAATACATGTATAACTATATATCTACTGTTCAAAAAAATTAAAAATGTATACTCCAAGTAAACAAAGACAAAATTACTTTACACAAATTGGCCAAAAAATCTTACAATCAGTTAAGACCATTAAACTTGTCCAAGAGACATTTTTACAAAAAAATCACAAAATAAACTTTTTTTAAAAAAATGTAACAATATTAGATCATAAATGAAAAAATTATGAAATAGTAAACCAACAAATTTGTCAGATCAAACATTTTGAAAATCTGTATCATGTCTAGTGTGATCTTGTATGCTCATAACAAATTCACCAGCTGCCAGCAAAATAAAAAATCCATTTCATTACTGCGTTATAGTGGGACATGTGTAAAGAGATAAGAGACAGACTCTCCATTATGAGTTCTTCTGATGGACTCTGCCAGCATCATTGAAATATCAATACACTGTAATGTAAAATAAGAAAAATCATATTTAGACATTTAATTGTTTTTTAATGTTAAACAAAATTAAAGCAAAGTATTATTTAAAGAAAATTTCTGCTGCAGTTATATTTCTAACTCTGCAACTTGATCTCACTTCTGAATAAAGCTAGGTATTTTTACACTTAATGTCTCATGCACTTACTATCACTGGTTTGAAATTATGGTTATTATCAGCTAAGATGCAATCACCGAATCTGTAAATTTTCTTAAAAATGGTTTTTAATATTCCCTAAAAAATTAAATTTTAATATCAGGGAATGTCAACACTGTCTGGACTGTTCACCTCTCTTATTTTATGACTAGTATTTAGCTAGACCTGGTATATGTGAGATTTAAATTTCTATATTTCTTTACTATTCTAGTTTTTCCACACAGTTTATTTTCTAAGATAACCTCAGTGAACTTCATTCTTGACTGGACAGCCAGGTCACACTCTTGTAAAAGGAATAATCAAAGGCCTGGATAATCTTAACAGGATAATGATGATGACGATTTTCTCATATCTTTATCCAATAAATTTTATTGTGTAAAAAAACTTGAATAGTTCAAGATAACTGAACTAGAAAACCTGCCTTGTATGAGATGTCAACTCAGCTATATTACAGAAAGAAACCTGAAATATATTCCAAAAGTTTTCAAGTTAGCCAAAACAAGGCATCCAGCTGTAAAACCTGCCTGTATTTTTAAATGTCAAGTCTAGTCAATGCCAATAACTACACCATTTAAAATCTTCTAAATGAAAAAAAAATAACAGAATGGATTTAGATATCTAAAGTCGAGCCTGGTGAGCTTAACTTGTCCATTTTTTTCTGTTTACCTGTATTTTTGGAGCATTTTTCATTCTTTCATCCTGAGGTATAGTGTTTGTCACAACCATAGCTTCAAATTTTGAATTGTTTATGCGTGATATTGCTGGTCCAGAAAATATGCCATGTGTACAGATAGCATAAACCTTAACAGCTCCTGCCTCTACCAACCTGAAATATAGAGAACAAAACATAACAAGGTATAAATAAACATTCATCACTTACTGGCATGTTGTTTTAATAGATATCTGCAATTTTTCAGTAATATGGTAAGAACTCAATTGATTCAGTATTAAATTGTTTTTTTCTTAGACTGGTGAATTTTCAAATCTTTAAAACAATCATAACTACTATCAGTAGACTAAACACTAACAGTCGTTCCATAATTGTTTGTCACATACATATTTGGAGAACAAAACTCAACCTTTAAACAAAATAATTCAAAAATATAAAAAATCCATGTAAAATCTACTGACCTAAAGGGCAAAAATAACCAGACTTATTAAAAAACGTTTCTTTAATTGTGTGCATATTACATTTTAAATGTTTTCAACAAGAAAACAAATTCACTTTGTCCAAAATATCCCTTATGCACCTCCCTAGTTTACCATATAAGATATAATGTATATTGTCATGATTTCATTATATATGATGATCACCCCTTTAAAAATCAGAACAAAAATGAACACTCAGTTATTAACTTATGGCTCTTTCCTACATTTTTTTAATTGAAAAAAATCAGAGCTTTTTAAACTATATCTGTTGCATCTTTGCACATCAATTTCTTTTTAATATTTCTTTTAAATTCAACACCATGTAGTAAGGAAATGTGATTTGTATATTAATTCGTTTGAACTTTATTAACCTTAAAATACCCTGATGTAAACTTGGGTGAGACCCAATTGGATCACTGAAGTCATTAAATTTCAGCTTTTTTTTCCAAAATCTGCTCTATGTACAAAAGAATTCAGAGATTTTATAATTTAAAAAAAGAATTTGGTCAATGTTTTTTCATTTTATCTTACTGTAATTTTTATGAGAAAGTTTTGAATAAAAGAAATATTTAGAAAAAGAAAATCCATGTGACAAACAATTATCGACCATAATGTTCTGTTAGAACATTTGATCTGTTTTTTATTAGCCTAGCACACTAGTACACTAGTTATACATGTACTATCAAACAGACACTAAGATCAACTAAGATTACTGATTATTTATCATTGCTGTAGAATTACAGATTACTTGGTCATCAATTCAACAAGTAAATTATAAGGTAAATATTTAATGTAAGATTAAATATGGGGAAACAATTTAAGTCTCACAAAACCAACTACAATGTCACTGCATCGTCTCCAACAACAACAACTTCCTGTCAAAAGAGTGACTTGCCTCAAGTTGCCTGCATATCTTTTTTCATCAAAATCTACACCAACTAGATTCAAATCCCACATGGGCAGATCCTAGTGTAAGAATGGTTGTCAGATTGTTCTGAAAGTTGGTGTTTTTTTGTTTTTTTTTTTTTGTCGGGTACTTGTTTCCTCCAAACATCCCAGAACTGAACCAACTGATACAAGTGTAGGAATCTTGACTGCATCCTTAAACAACATTTCTCCACTCATCAAAAATCTTTGTAACTTTAGCCCAAACAGTTCAATATCAGTGTGTCTTCTGGGTAAATATCATGAATATACATCAATTAAATTTTTTTCAATGGAAATTAAAGATAAATGATTCCTACTTCTCTGCTGCGTGGCATACTGTTCCACATGTGTCGGCCATATCATCCACCAAGATTGCCACTCTATCCTTGACATCCCCGACCAAAACCATGGAGGCCACTTCATTGGCTTTCTTGCGCTCCTTGTGGATTAAAGCAAAGTCCACATTTAAACGATCAGCTATTGATGTCACCCTAAAATGATAAAACATTAAACAAATGTACAGGTAATTACACACCGTAAAACCCTGATTCATTGTCAGTTTGATTTTGGCGTTTTAAAAGGTTTGCAATTAATCCTGTGATACTTAAAAAAAAAAAGCAACCAACATTGGGACTTTTAAATAATGTGGGGATTAACAAAGTGGCAAAGTTACTGGGGTCATTAAGGTTTTACTGGGAAATTTCCTCTTACATATTATATGCCTTGTGGCTGCAAATAGGGACAGAATAATTTCAATATCAAAAACAAGAGGTTTTCTGGTACTTATTTACTTTTTAAAAATATATATATTTGGTGTTGATGTTTGTTGGCCTCTTCTTTCATTTTATTATAAGCAAGACATTATGACTACCCAAATTCTCCCATTTAAATATTTTGGAAGACAACTCATTCACCTATTGATCAAGTTTTGTAACTTTCCAATGTTTCCACTAATACTTTCAGTCCAAGACAAAATGAAGCCATCCCCTTCCAACACCAGTTGGTATTGGAAAATCCTTGGCTTTTGATATAGAAATTGTTTTGACCCTACACACAGCCACCAGGCATAAAATGTGTCGGGTCAGAGGAAATTTGGACTATGTAAATGAATACTTGTATTCACTTAAGAAGTAATTTAGGTAGTCCATTCAATGCTAACCTAAATGTCTGTGTATATTGTCATATTATCATTACCATTCTTCATAAGATCTTTCAGTTTACCAGTTAAATTTACAAAACGGGGCAAAACAATTTTCCTGTAATTATGAGGTAGACTTGGTTTCATAAAGTAAGAGGAATAATTTGAAATACTGAAAATATGAGAATTTTCTGGTACCATCATTTGAACTAATTGATCCTTGAACTACTACAGACTAATGGCGATTCATATGATTTATGTATTAATTGTACTGACAGATTTAACACCATGGTAGTGATTGAGACATTATTTTGGTAATACCATAAAACATAAGCAAACCGTCAAGCCTAAAAGTCACACATTTTGATGTCATTTAAATAACAATCTCACTTTTAAATGAATACTTATCAAATTGTCTATTGTACAATTACCGGTAAATGACAATATATCTTTGTCTCCCATCTAAATATAGCCTCAATATCTGCAATAAAAACTTCTGTGTATCCTTTCCTGGTTGAGTTAATAAATGGTACTTTATGCAATAATCATGATTCTTTTCTGCACCTACACAGTGAGAGACACTGGCACTTTTTCAGCTATTTGTAATGGTGTATCAATATATACACAAGTTACACTGAAGCCTTTTTATCTACCTGTGTATGCTAATGGAGACATCGGCATTTCTGGTACACTTGTCCAATGCTGTCAGGGGAGAGTGGAATAATGGTAAATACCGGTACACCAAAGTCAGTTCTGTTTCACTTATACAGTAGATTCCGCTTAATTGCATAGTCTGTGTGTCAGAAAATTTTATGCAATTAAGCGGAATATGCAAATAACCGAAAATGCCCCTTGGGCACAATTGATTGATGGATACATGGGTTGGGGCCATTTTAGTACTTGTGTAGGCATCATAGAACACTTTAGAAACAACAGAAAATAAGTTATTACTTTGAAATTAAAAAATGAAATAAATAATTCAGAATAAAAAAATTTAAAAAATTATTTTTTTTTTAATTTGTATATAATGTTTTAAAAATTCTAGCTGATCGATTGACAGATACTCCCGGTGAGGCCGTTTTTTTAGTAAACATCAAAGTCGGTGTACTGTAGAATCAGCAGAAAATTTGTAATTCCTTTGACATAAAAAAATAAATAATTAAAGATAATTGAAAAAAATATTTAATTACATGTAATTAAAATCTCAAGACTTGTAATATATTTTCTTTACTAAATAAAGATTTAAAATTCTAGCTGATCGTTTTAAACCTCGTATTTACATGGGATTCCAAAATGTGGTATGGGTGGACTTTTCTTTCAGACCATCGATCTGTGTTTAATCCTAGAAAATGTATGTAACTAGAACATCTGTTGGTATTTAATTCATTGTTGCTTAACACTCGCGATATTCGTATTTCTTGTTTATTTACTTCTTTTTAAAAATCCACGTGTTCGCACATGGCACTGAGTTATACTGTTCGAGTTATCTCCCTTTCACAGTACGATAATCTATTTTTAAATGTGACATAGAAAAAATCCAGTTGCTTGACAACGTGCACGATGTGTAAATAAATTGAAAGATGTCTTATCTTTTTATTAATTTTATACAAAGTTATATTTTAATTGTTTATTGACCAATTATTCGATCAGTCATAAATTGGAAATTCCCGTTGTTATGTGTAACTAGGTCTGATCCAATGAAATTAATGAATAAAACGTCACTTCCTTATGTGAAAAAATGTCTTTGATGTTGAATCTGTATACCGACAAAACTTGCTACATAAAGGGTTTTTCAGCCGTAAACCATGATTTCAACCAGTTTATCTTAATGAGGAAATAATAAATAAAGAATAAAGCATTTGATTGAAGTATGATTGATTGAGTTTACCCAAAAAGAACTGTATATACACGTTATTAAACTTGCTATGGGATAACAGTCAACGTACATACAATGATACACATTCCTTAACCATGTTAACAAAAACATTAATTAAAAAAAATGTTTTTGGCTTTATTTAATCTTTGTTTGAAAAACCCAGCAACGAAGTTCCAGTAAAACCATGTCTGGGTTTAGAAAATGTAATGGAAATAAATTTCAGTTAAAAAAAATCGTTATAAAACTTGTGTGACCCGGGTACAAATTTTTCACCTGTCATAGCCCTTTTTAATTGGTTTAACATAATTAATTACGTTTCCTGACAAACGCGTATTGACAGACCAATTGGATGACTACTCTACAAAGTGAACACTAATTAACTGGCTTCATATCTCACCTGGTGTTAGCTGTACACGTTTATATAATGTTAACATCTGTCGAGGTTACCTTTGCATTGTCGGCAAATATATTTTGTAATCATGAAACTTCAGACCAAGATCGCATAATTTTCAGAATTTTTTATGCAATTAAGCGGAATTTAGACTTTTGTTTATGCAAATAAACGGAATTTTTTACATTGTTTAAATAGGAAATGGTTTGGTGCAGAGAAAAAATATGCAATTAACCGGAATATGCAATTAACCGGTATGCAATTAAGTGGAATCTACTGTATCAAGGCAATCAGTTTTTATGGCTGAGGAAACAACGGTGCCTGTAGATCACCACCCATCTTCAGCAAAGCACTAGGATCGGAAATTGTACTTGGGCAGTGTGGGGTAGTGTGTTCCAAAAACCAGCACTTTAGTCAACCTCTCAAAGTTTATTACCATAAAAGTAATATATTTGCTGTGTATTTTTGCAGTCGATAACTGCCAAATTAAACCCACCATAAAATATTAATATCAAGATGAACACATGCAAATATGCTTCCATGTGTGATATAAAGCTGACACTGTTGTCCAGGTGAGCTATTAGTATAGACTTGTTACTTGCCTCTTGGCCCCACCAGCATCTGGTGACACAATACAGCTATTTCTCCAATCAGAGATGTTTTCTTTTATCCACTTTAATACTGCTGGTTCTGCATATAAATTATCTACAGGAATGTCAAAGAAACCCTATAAAGAAAAGTCAAGACCCATTAAAATACAGACTAAACAAAATGTAGTGTATTTGTAATCAAAACCAAACTATCCTGCCATCAAAAAACCTCCATGTCTACCAGACCAAGTAATATTGTATATAATAAATACCAAAAAAATAATGGTTTGAATTACACATATTCATCTGAATTTTACTTTGAGTCAAAGTCTACCGGTACTTCAAAATGGCATGGCATGTCCATGTTAGCTAATGACATCAATATCACAATTAAGCATGTTCTAGCATTGTTTAATTTTAGCCATAATATTCCCCATTCTGAAAGAAGAAGTTGAGTTGAATAATGGTATTTAATATCCCAGTCAAGAATATTTCCCTTATATCAAGGTATCCACAGCTATAAGCAAAAGTGCAGAAATTTTGCATGTGTTGCACTGATGGCATTATACAGCAGGATTCTTTATATTGCCACGCCTACCATGACACGGGACCTAGTTTATTTTAAGTTCCCATCCAAAAGAACTGTGATTTTCATTTTGTAATGCCGAGTGCTTGGTGAAAGAACAGTCACTACCCACTTTCAAGTCTTGGACCAGACCCAGTCGGGGTTTGAACCAATGACCTCCCACTTACGGAGTGAGCACTCTACCAACTAAGCTACCACAATGGTTTTCTGAAATAAGGAGCAAAATCAAGAACAATCCTCATACTTTGTATGCTGATATTTTAGAAGAAAACACACAAATTGTGAAAGTAAAAATTTTTTTGTGGAGTGCTGTTAAAATTTGCAGTACATGACAAATTTGCCCAAAAACAGCACAAACTGTAAATTTGGAAATGTTCATCATTTAACTGCACTTCAATACAACCAGAAACCAAAAAAATTACATATAACATAAAAATAGATACTGATGTATTCTTTTGTTCTGGGGTACAATACATCAATGGTTCCAAACATCTGGGATACAATACATCAAGAGTACCAAACATCTGGGATACAATAATACATTCAGGGTACAAAACATCTGGGATACAATATACAGTATGGCATGTTATTTTGATGATTTTGATAAAAAGGCCAGCTGTAAATTTTGGCATTTTAATTTTAACAATCTGAATTGTGGGTTAACACTACAATGTTGGTACAGAGACAAGAAAGATGAAAAATAAACAACTTTTAATATAACTAGCTATATTTAATTACTTAATTATACAACTCCAAGTTTCTAAAACATTATAATGTCAAAAACAAATCTGAGATTTCCAAATATGAATAAAACATGCCGTTAAAATTATTCTAAAATCCATATATCTTAAATCAAAATACATATCATACTTTTAACCGGTGACCCAACTTCATGAATTGTGTAACAAGAGGCCCATGGGCCTTAACGCTCACCTAGGATATTTCCAAAATCGTTGCAAAGTGCAACAGTTTAGAACAATCAAAAATATCAAGTCACATTTCATTCATAAGTAGTTAATATGCATAGAGTAACTATAGTACAATAAATAATTTTCAAATCATTAACCATTTACCATACTTATGCAGCTATGTCCTTGACCTTTGACCTTGAAACATATATCAAAATGATCATCATATCAATACCTACAATATTCTAATATACATGTCTATACAAAAAGTTAGTAGTTTTCAAGATAATTAACAATTCTAGCCTTCTTATGCAGCTATGACCTTGAACTTTAAATATTATTTGAATCATATATCAAAATGAATGCCATATTATAACATATGATATTCTAATATACATGAAAAAATTAATAGTTTTCAAGATATTTAATTAAGTCTTCTTATGCAGCTATGACCTTGAACTTTGAACCTATGATGTTGAACCATATATAAAAATGATTTTCATATCAATATCTACAATGTTCTAATATACATACCTATACAAAAAGTTAATAGTTTTCAAGCTAAACCCAAAATTTGAGTATTTGAGTATTTTTCAAGCAAAAATATTATATCAGGGTTAACAACTCCTACATGAATTAACATATTGTTACAAAACTTGGCAACTTAGATTTCATCATTCTGAATATCTTTGCAATGTATTGCTTTGATCTTTCTTGTTTAGTGTGCTAGAAAATAGACTAAAACAGCAAAAAAAAAAAAAAAAAAAAAACAAGTCATGACCTTGATCTTTGACCCCTAACTAATTTTGAAGGTCATTTCAAACTCCAAACCCCATGTCAATATCTGTTGAAATAGTCAGTTTATAACCATTTGAAAATATTTTACGATATTTTCTGTTATTAAACGAAAAATCGTCTAACCTATTTTTTAGCCGAATTTCACAATTTGTATAAACAATATATTTAAGACTCTAGAGGAGCCGAAAATTAAATTGGTTTTTGTCTACCACTTTTGGTTTCAAAGGAGATTTTTAAAGTTTAATTCAAATGTAGGTCACAGTGACCTACTTTCTATAGCTACAGCAACCAAAAGTACATATTTGAAAAGAGCCCTCCCAATAACCTTTCATGTGAAGTTTGACAAATATTGGTCTGAGGAGATTTCAAAAATGTAACATGCACACATGCACATGGACATTCAGACACAGGCTGTGCCATGCCATAAGTTCACATGGCCCATAGGCCAAGTGAGCTAAATATCATTTCAGAAACAGTGATTTAGAGCAGGAAATAAAGATGTCTTACATAGAAGTCAGGACAGTAGTCATTTTTGCTGATTTCTTCTCAAATTTATAAAATTAACACTTGACAATAATTAAAGCTTATAATAAAATCCTCTGAAAGACTGAAAGATTGTTAATCAATAATCCACAATAAAGCCCTATATTAACGGTAACCTGTTACAGGTAAATTTAAACACTGTCAAAAAGTCGGCTATTCAAGGTGAAATATTGACCAATTCGAAAACATGACAGGGGAAGTAACTCTTACGATTGAAAACGAGGCTGGGGGGGGGGGGGGCGCAAATCGAAATCCAATCTCATTTAGCCTATGTACTTGTTGGCTTTGAGTCGGGGTTATTATTATTATTATTATTTTTTTAATTTTTATTGTTATTGTTATAATTATTATTTATTGTCATTTGTTATTACTATTATTTTTTGTGACCAGTTGTGTATCTTGTAGAGTTTGAAATCTAAATACAACTTCTTCATTCCACGTGGAAAAATATACGTTAATCGGCTGAAAAAACTGGACATTCTTTCTATTATCTAAAATCGGAAAAAAAAGACTTGAAATTGCCTACTAGAAGGAATTAAATACCCACTGCGGTCCCACCGCAAAGAACATTTCTGCCGTGGTGCAACATAAAATCGTCTACTGCGATGTTTATTGAAAACAAAATACATTTAAAACTGGATGTGTACTTGACCATTTGAAGATGTAAATACCGGTTTTTAGAAGAATCGTATTGATCGAGTATTATTTTTACTAATTCAAAAAAAAAAAAAAAAATTATATTTTTCTGTTAGTTGTAATTTAATACACGATGTATTTTGCATTTCAATATACCACACATCACAGTAATGAAACTGGATATCTGTTAGAAATAATAACAATAACAGCTCCTTAAAACATTCACATATTTATTGTGGTCGTGGTTGAATTTAAAGTTACAGTATATTCTTATCTGCCTACAAATACACAAAGTAATAATATTTTCTTTAGAATAAATTCTAATGGTATTATATTACAATAATTTCAAATAAATCCAACCGCTTTGATAAATACAATTTAGAAAATATAATTTAAATATAAAAATATTATACTACATACCAGAGTAGATCGTATAACTTCGAGTTATACTAGATTCATTTTTACAATTTTATAAAAAAGGTGTTGCTAGTTGGAAACGCAGAGCCAGAATGATTTATAGAAATATTTAGCGCCAAAACGAAAGTTTAGTGAATAGTTTTTAGTATCAATTTTAGTATTCAAGCAGTCTGACCAGTCACGTGATATGTCAAGACACTGAAAATACATACAACTCACGACATGAGTTACAAATCACATTTACATAACATCACATACAAAACATATACAGTACAACATAAAAGATAGACATAGCAGCACACCTGGCAAAAGGCATTTGGTTACAGTAATGATAAATAAGCGTTTAGCTTAAAAATACATTTTTGCGAATCTTTCCAACTTTATCAGAGAAGAGTTATAATTAAGTGAATCGAGCCATAATTCTTTTTTTATTTTGTTAATTTTTTTCATACTGGATTTACCACCGTAGGCAAATATGTTAAATAACTTCTCTATATTTTCTCCCGTTTACTCCTGTCTAACATGTACTGGTAAACAGTATCGTACATATGCATACATATTTTCGCCGTAAACTTATTAAAAATCATCGTAGGGTCATATTTTTTTTAATTTGTTCATTTTTAAACTGCGTCTACTGAACCTACTGTAGGCAAAATATGTTAATCAACTTTTCTTTTATTTCTCTCGTTTACTCCCGTTTACTCTTCATACCTACCGAAATTGTAGTGTTCAAGGCTGTTCACATCAAATAGGCATTTCAATTTGTATTAATAAAGATTGACAATCTTCATACTTAAATTTGATATGTTATTCATGTATGATCATATTTAAAGTTTTCCACTGAAAGGATAATTTATAAAATAATTTCCCACGAAAAGGATAATTTATAAACATCATGTTGCAAATTTTATTTCTGAAACATCTATTGTTTTCTTTCAAAATTTCGAATGTATCTCAAACAAATTTAGAAAAATATGGATTTAATTGCAAATGTATACTGTGTAGCTATAAGCTTGATATATTCTTTATTCATCTTTCTAGAAAATTTGACTGTCTGTTAAGATTTTTTTTATTTTTAAGACTGTCTTTTTACATCTGATACCCATAAGAACAGTGTCTCACAAATTACGATAGTTTGTTTCAGAATATGAAATTTAGAGGCTGCAGTGGCCAAGTGGTTAAGATGCAAGTCAACAAACCTAAGGTCTTTCACACACAAAAATAAAAATTATAATTATAAAAAATGCTCATAGTAGAAATCGCTTTGATTAGAACATTTTGATAGGTGAAATAATGATATCTTCAAAATCTATGCAACAACTCGTCGAAAAAAATTCTCATGAGAAAGTTTAATTTTGATATTTTCTTTATATTGAATGTATTTACATAATAATCTAACATGCGACTAATTAAAAGATTATCAATAATCTAAGTTGGTGGACATCCTGTTTATTAGGCACATTCCATCACCTGTAATCATCAGGATCTTACCTTGCAATTTGCTAAATTGATTGACAGGTATCCTTACAGCGATAAACTAGTAAATGCTGTTTGTAAATATTTTGAGATGTTGACGAAATGTGTGGGAAGAACGAATGTAAATTATATTATGTAATTTAAATAAATTAATTTGATATTAATTTGAAATAATTAATCGAAAAACCGACTGGTTGGCGGAATAAAAATACTTTTGGTAAATTCAAATTGATTTAGATTTACATTTCCTTATCTGGCAATATTTTTATAAAATCATTTAAATTATTTAATAAATTTAATTTCCTTCACATCTCTAGTGCCATTTATACGACTGAAAAAGTTTTAACTAATTTTGAACGCTTGCGGACCAACATGTCTTTTTTAAATATAAATTAATTTTTCATTTAAATGATTTTTTATCATTAATTTCAGTCATATTTAACAATTTTTTTTAAAAAAAAGATATTACTATAAATTTCATTAAAACTGACGAAAAACTAACGATGTCACAGTACACTAGATAAACAAAATTGCAATCGTAAACTAAGCTTTGCCCCCCCACGAGACTTAAACGAGATTTCAGACAAAGCGAGATTTCATGTTTTCGAATTCGTGAATTGATTTTTTATCACCTCTCAGTGGGGCTCACAAAGGGTTAGGTTATGTATTACCGGTAAAAACTTTTTTTTATACATTTTATTAGTCCTCTTGTTTCTTAAATACAAGTATTTTTCTTGTCAGTCATAATTATTTTTGAAGTGAAAGGTGTCCAGATTTTTTTATTTTTATAAACAAAAAAATTCCCCTGATTTGCAACCCTTCTAAAACTGAAAGTTGTCAGGACAACTTCCAACAAGAGGCCCAATAGGGCCTGTGATGCTCAACTGGCTGCATATGTAAGACAATGTTTGTTATTGATTGAAATGCTGTTTAACGTTCAACTCAAGAATATTTCACTTATATGGAGACTGTCAATTTTGGAAATGGTGGAGGACACTGGATTATAGGAGAAAACCACAACCAAGCAGCAAGTTTACTGACAAACTTTCAAAGATGAAGTGCTAGCCCACTTGGCATTAATGCACAATGTCAGGGGTGAAAGGTGCTGTGATTCGTAACATCGAATGTTTAAGACCACACAGCCACTGTGGTGCCTTTAAGACAATGTGATGTGGTTACCATAATTGGTTCATCAGCTTAAGATGGGAAATAAATTGAGCTTATGACCATTTTTGCTTCAATGAAGCCTACTTTGCAACACACACATGCAGGCATGCTTCACTATGCCATAAACTCAGCTGGGATTAGCCAGTTGAGCTTAGAATAGATCCACAATGGCTATTTTATATATATATATATAAATCTCTAGTAACAACAGGCATCTTAGACTGGTTCAAACTTTTTTTAGGCCGATGTAGGAACCTTCCACAGTAAGTTTGGTTCCAATTCGCCCAGTGATTTTAGAGGAAAAGATTTTACTAAATATTACACCTAATTTGCATATTTCTTGAAAATTGGGTCAATAAAAATTTTTTCAGACAAGAATATCATATATTTTGAATCCCATACAGTATACTTTCTATATTTAAAATTTGAGCTCAATTGGTGGAAAAAAAGATCAACAATGGTCTTTTTTTTTTCTATTTTTAGTTATGACGGCCATCTTGGATGTCAGGACGGGTTGCATGGTACCACCTTTAGTCAGGCTGATATTTGGACCTTCCACACAAAATTTCATTCCACTTGGCCCAGTTGTTTCAGAGGAGAAGATTTTCAAAGATTTCACTAAATATTACACCTTAAGCATAATTCTTGAAAAACCCTTTAAATATGTTGAATGCCCTGCTATCTACTCTCTACATTTCAAATTTGAACAAAAACGGTTAAAAAATGACTCAGCAATGGCTGTTTATGGGTTTTTGCTATTTATAGTAACAGCGGCCATCTTGGATGTCTGGCGGGGTCGCCTGGTACAAACTTTGGTCTACCCCACCAAGGGACCTTCCACATTAAATTTGGTTCCAATTGGCCCAGTGGTTTCAGAGGAGAAGATTTTCAAAGAATTGATTAAGCATAATTCTTGAAAATCGGGTCAACGAAAAATTTCTCATAAAAACCCGTTACATATGTTGAATGCCCCGCTATCTACTCTCTACATTTCAAATTTGAACAAAAACGGTTAAAAAATGACTCAGCAATGGCTATTTATGTGTTTTTGCTATTTATAGTAACAGCGGCCATCTTGGATGTCAGGCGGGGTCGCCTGGTACAAACTTCGTTCTACCCCACCTATGGACCTTCCACACCAAATTTGGTTCCAATTGGCCCAGTGGTTTCAGAGGAGAAGATTTTCAAAGAATTGATTAAATATTACACCTCATTTGCATAATTCGTAAAAATCGGGTCAACGAAAAATTTCTCATTAAAACCCGTCACATATGTTGAATGCCCCGCTATCTACTCTCTACATTTCAAATTTGAACAAAAACGGTTAAAAAATGACTCAGCAATGGCTATTTATGTGTTTTTGCTATTTATAGTAACAGCGGCCATCTTGGATGTCGGAAGGGGTCGCCTGGTACAAACTTCTTTCTACCCCACCTAGGGACCTTCCACACCAAATTTGGTTCCAATTGGCCTAGTGGTTTCAGAGGAGAAGATTTTCAAAGAATTGATTAAATATTACACCTCATTTGCATTATTCGTAAAAATCGGGTCAACGAAAACTTTCTCATAAAAACCATTTAAATATGTGGAATGCCCCGCTATCTACTCTCTACATTTCAAATTTGAACAAAAACGGTTAAAAAATGACTCAGCAATGGCTATTTATGTGTTTTTGCTATTTATAGCAACAGCGGCCATCTTGGATGTCGGAAGGGGTCGCCTGGTACAAACTTCGTTCTACCCCACCTAGGGACCTTCCACACCAAATTTGGTTCCAATTGGCCCAGTGGTTTCAGAGGAGAAGATTTTCAAAGAATTGATTAAATATTACACCTCATTTGCATAATTCGTAAAAATCGGGTCAACGAAAAATTTCTCATAAAAACCCGTTACATATGTTGAATGCCCCGCTATCTACTCTCTACATTTCAAATTTGAACAAAAATGGTTAAAAAATGACTCAGCAATGGCTATTTATGTGTTTTTGCTATTTATAGTAACAGCGGCCATCTTGGATGTCGGGCGAGGTCGCCTGGTACAAACTTCGTTCTACCCCACCTAGGGACCTTCCACACCAAATTTGGTTCCAATTGGCCCAGTGGTTTCAGAGGAGAAGATTTTCAAAGAATTGATTAAATATTACACCTCATTTGCATAATTCGTAAAAATCGGGTCAACGAAAACTTTCTCATAAAAACCCGTTACATATGTTGAATGCCCCGCTATCTACTCTCTACATTTCAAATTTGAACAAAAACGGTTAAAAAATGACTCAGCAATGGCTATTTATGTTTTTGCTATTTATAGTAACAGCGGCCATCTTGGATGTCGGGCGGGGTCGCCTGGTACAAACTTTGGTCTACCCCACCTAGGGACCTTCCACACCAAATTTGGTTCCAATTGGCCCAGTGGTTTCAGAGGAGAAGATTAAAGTTTACGCACGCACGCACGGACGCACGGACACACGCAAAACCATGCCATAAGCTCAGCTGGCTATAGCCAGTTGAGCTAAAAATGGGAGATGCAGATTATTAGCCTAGGGGTTTAGGTGGTACAAATGCCAATGCAGGGCTTTTGAAGCTCACTGGTTTTGTCAGTAATATTTTGAAAGAGATATATTGATGCATATAAAATTATTTATTCAATAAATGACAAAAAGCCAATAATTTTTCTTGCATTTTAAGAGTCCCTAAAATATTAAAATAAAAACAATTGTCCATTTTAATAATATACATTAATATTGGTGTTTTCTGGTTTCATTTTATAACTTTACATTCGAGAAGTTATATGTTGAATGCAAATCAAGGGACAAACTGGTCTTCAGAATATGAACCCTGTCTGCAAAGGTCACCTGTCAACAAAAGCCACTTTTAGCCAGTCCCTCAAGTGGCCTTTGTAGACAGGTTGTACTGTATATGAAATTTTTAAATAGAATAATAAATTTCAAAAACAAGCTGTAAAATTATGGTCATTTTGATGCTTGTTAATTAATTATTACATATATAATTTGTGCCAATGCAGCACCATCAAAGACGTGCACCTAATTTAGTTTGATACAGCACCATATCCCATCATTCTTTTTCAGTTTTTAAATATCGGGTGAAGTGCTTCAAAAACAATTATCTTGTGTTTTTTCTAAAATTTAAAACTTGAAATATAATGCCTTACATAAGAAAGGTTTGATCGAAATAGATTTATAGTCAGATTATTATTATATTTATTATTATTATTGTTGTTGTTGTTGCTTTTAATAATAATAGTAAAAAAGTTATCACATGGTTGAGACTGTTGAATGATAAAATACATAGAACTTTCTTTTTTGATTGATAACTGTAATAGGAATTTCTTGTTCAAGCTTGATCAATGTACCATTTTTTCAGAAACACACATAATTAAGTTGGTGCATTGGTAAGAGTTTCCAGTTATAAAATACTTTTCAAGTTTCTAGAATTAACAAGTACACTAGAAGTAGCATGAGTGTTCTTAATCTGGAAATCATGCAAAGTATCAATTATGTAGTTCACTAAAAACGTCACTTAGCATAACCATGTTTAACACAATGTTTGCTTAATTAAGTTCAATCATTTCTCCTTATGCAAGTTCAAATCATCCAAAGAATATTTTGAATAATTTTTAAAAATTATTTATTTATTTACATGTATTTATTTATTTGATACTGTTTTGGAGTAAAATCTGGAAACTATAAATAGTAATATTTTTACTTTCTTCCTACAGAGTAACCATACAGATCACTTCAGACAAGTTTGGTCAAAGTTGATATTTTTTAAAGTTTATTTTACTGTTGAAAATGATATTAACTTTTAGCTCAACTATTTTAAACAATTTAAAGGGTAACAATAGGCCCATGGGCCTTAATGCTCACCTGAGGATATGTCCAAAAGACAATATAATTGGTACTGAAACTTTACAAGTTTTCTCAAGTTATGAACTGCCACAAAACTTAATCAGAAATATATCCACTCACATTCCATTTATAAGTAGCTTATATATATGCATGAAGTAACTGTAATGCAATGAATGATTTCAAAATCATTAACAAATTTCAGTATACTTATGCAACTATGTCCTTGACTTTTGAACATATATGACCTCGAACCATATATGATCGTCATGTCAATACCTACAATATTCTAATAAGCAATTTATGATTTCTTTTGCAGCTGTGACCTTGACCTCTGAACACATGACCTTGAACCATATATCAAAATGATCATTGCTGCAATACCTACAATATTCTAATATATATGCCTATACAAAAAAGTTAACAGTTTTCAAGATAATAAGAAATTAGTCTTCTTTTGCAGCTGTGACCTTGACATTTGAACATATGACCTTGAACCATATATCAAAATGTTCGTCATGTCAATACCTACAATATTGTATTATACATGCTTATACAAAAAAGTTAATAGTTTTCAAGATAATTAGCAATTTAAGTCTTCTTTTGCAGCTGTGACCTTGACCTTTCAACATATGACCTTGAACCATATATCAAATTGATCGTCATGTCAATACCTACAATATTCTAATATACATGTACATGCCTATACAAAAAGTTAATAGTTTTCAAGATAATTAGAAATGTAAGTCTTCTTTTGCAGCTGTGACCTAGACCTTTCAACATATGACCTTGAACCATATATCTAAATGATCGTTGCCACAATACCTACAATATTCTAATATACATGCCTATACAAAAAGTTAATAGTTTTAAAGATAATAAGCAATTTATGTCTTTTTTTGCAGCTGTGACCTTGACTTTTCAACATATGACCTTGAACCATATATCAAAATGATCATTGTCACAATACCTACAACATTCTAATATACAGGCCTATACAAAAAGTTAATAGTTTTCAAGATAATTAGCAATTTAAGTCTTCTTTTGCAGCTGTGACCTTGACCTTTCAAAATATGACCTTAAACCATATATCTAAATGATCATTGCCACAAAACCTACAATATTCTAATATACATGAATACAAAAAGTTAAAAGTTTTAAAAGATAATTAGCAATTTAAGTTTTCTTTTGCAGCTGTGACCTTGACCTTTGAACATATGACCTTGAACCATATATCAAAATGATCCTTGCTGCAATACCTACAATATTCGAATATACATGCCTATACAAAAAGTTTATAGTTTTCAAGATAATTATCAATTTAAGTCTTCTTTTGCAGCTGTGACCTTGACCTTTCAACATGACCTTGAACCATATATCAAAATGATCGTTGCTGCAATACCTACAATATTCTTATATACATGCCTATACAAAAAAGTTAATAGTTTTCAAGATAATTAGCAATTTATGTCTTCTTTTGCAGCTGTGACCTTGACCTTTGAACATATGACCTTGAACCATATATCAAAATGATCGTTGTCACAATACCTAAAATATTCTCTTATACATGCCTATACAAAAAGTTTATGGTTTTCAAGCTAATGCACAATTTTAGTATTTATAAGCCAAAAATAACATTTCAGGGGCAACAACTCCTACATGGATTATCATATAGTTACAAAACTTAGTATCTTTTTAAATTTTGTCATGCTGAACATTTTAACAATGTTTTGATTTCATACATCTTTTAAAATTTGCAAGAAAATTGCCTAAAACTGCATAAATCACAAATTAGGTCATGACCTTGATTTGTGACCTTGACCGTATTTTAAAGGACATTTCAAGAAAAAGTCAAAACTAAAAACCCCATGTCATTATCTGTTCAAATAGTCAAGTTATAACAATTTGAAGCCATTTTACGAAATTTTAAAAATTAAACACAAAAACGCGTAACCCATTTTTTGACCAAATTTCACGTAATGAACAAACTATAGGCTTAAGACCCTACAGAAGCCAAATATCCCAAAGATTTTTTCTCTCATCATCAGTTTTGGAGAAGAAGATTTTTTAAGATTTTTGGACCCCTAGGTCACCTTGACCTAGTTTTGGTAGCCATGGCAACGCCATGAACAAATCTGAATTGCACCAGCCCATATATGCTTCTGACCAAGTATCATTGAAATCTGTCTAGCAGTTTTGGAGGAGAAGTCGAAAATAGGGGTTAACGACGCACGCATGCACACACGCAAGCACAAACGCACATACACAGGCCGCGCCATGCCATAAGCTCACATGACCTTTCGGTCAGGTGAGCTAAAAACTACTCACTTCTTGAATTCATAGTTGATTGCTTACAGAAATCAAACTATATAATTGTGAAACACTAATCAATAAATTTCATCCAATTTTTGTCGATTTAAATTCTGGCAATTTTGAACTACCCACAGAAATACGCCAAAATAGCACCCCACGAAAATTACCCACTCCACTGTATCTAGGGTACTATACATACTGGTGACAATATACATGTATCCAGATTCCTTCAGTAGTGGATCTATTCCATGGTATACCAACCAAAAAAAGTTTTTTAAACTATATAAAAACAATTACACACTTTACCTGAATTTGTGAAGCATGGAGATCCATTGTAACTATATGATCTGCACCTGCTACAGATAACATGTTAGCCACTAGCTTGGCTGATATTGGTGCACGACTCTGCAAAAAAGCCAAAAAAAAATATTAGTTACACTTAGCTAATCTGGAATTAACACACCAAAAATAAACATCATAAATTTATCTGTCAGTCATCTCTCATGATCGTCACATGACCAAAACTTGGTACGTAATTAAAGCTTTATCTCACATGTCAATATATTCTGTAATCCTTTTATTAATACCAGCTGATTAGCATTATTTCAATAATCAATCAATTACTGATTTCTGAAATTTACTGGTTTCTGAGTTACTTAGAAACATAAATAACAAATTTATAAAGCTATTTTTAAGATTTCCACTTTTTTTACCATCCCATCCCTACTCTGACATTGTAAATAACTTACCTTATCTTTTTTGTCCTGCCTTGCATATGGAAAGCAAGGTATCACAGCAGTCACACGACAAGCTGATGCTATCTTACAAGCATTGATCATAATAAGTAGTTCCATCAACATATCATTGACCTCATCACAGCCACTCTGTATGATGTATACATCTTCACCTCTGACTGACTCACCAATTTCTACACTACAAAAACAGAACAAATACATATTTGATTAACTTTTTTTTATATACAACCTTGACAACTTTTTTCATCATTTATACCGCTTCAAACTTGTTTCCGTTTTTATATTTCTATTTATCTATCTTAGATGATTAGATTCTTTATATTTTACGTTTTTGTCAGTTTCACTTTCACATTTCACCTCTCGTCGCCACGTAACATCTTTGACTTTATTTTTCTTCACAGGTTTGTATATTGAAATTTAATTGGTTCGTTATTTTCACGTTTTTCATTGTATTATCGAGGCACATACCCTCTTGTCGCGGCCTATATAAATGGGGTGATTCTACCCAATCAGCCCATTCTACATTAGACTAAATGTAAATCTAAACTCTTTTTCTGCTCATAAGTCTGAATATAGGACTTAGATGGTCATCTAACCAAGTGTTTAGGTTAAAATCAGTGGGTCCTTTTTAATTTTGGCGATATTTTTCATTCAAATTTAGGAAAGAAATAATTTCACTAAGAATTTTTTTCATATAGGAATTTTTGTTTTTCATATGGATTTACACATTTTCTTCGTGTATTTTAGCCTGTTAGGATAAATTCATTAAAATGTAGGGTAAATTTTATATAAATCTAGGAACCACCACCAGTGTGTTCCCTTGATTGTTATTTTTAATAGTTCTCAATAATATTTATGTATTTTTTCAGTATTATTCTTATAGGAGTTTACACTTGTTACAATACTAACTTATACCGGCACAAAAAATCTATACATGGTATGCAGTAAAAAACACAGCTGCTCATATTGTGCACAATCCTACACTAGAAAGGATGACCTGGTCAAGCACAACAGGAAACAGCAACAGAACATACTGTCGTCAGTACAAAGCAGTATAGACGACGAATACATAAACGATTTTCTGGACACCCTTGAAATGGAGGTCATAACAAACCAAACAGATGGCCTTCCACCATTTCAGATTCGCCACCACAGCTGGATGGCCCACACACCACCACCAGGTAGGATTAGAAAAGAGGTGGCAACAGACAAGATCCTGTTTGCCGCCAGGTGCGTAGTACAATATTGGACCAAACAGGGCTGTCACCGCACTTCAAGATCATAGAAGATAACAACAAAAAGATAACAATCAAAGTCCAGAATCTATGAATTTTATTGTAAACAATATAAATAACAGTATTAAAAATATGAAAACCTATTTTTAAAAGTTGTCTTCTGTTAAAAGAATACAAATATTGGTGCACTTTATCTAATCAGCAGGAAACCCTACCATGCTGAGACATACCTATAACACTGAACATCGGGAGATATATCCATTAATATAATGGATACAGTACCGGCAAAGAAACAGATACATATCTGACAACAAAACGGGTACACATCCGACAACACGACGGATACATATCCGACACACAATGGTTACATAATGAACATATCGGATACATATCCGCCAATCGACGGATACATATCCACCAACACGACGGATACATATCTGTCAATCCTGTCACATCATCGACATGACGGATATATATCCGGCAACACGACGGATATATATCCCCCAATTAACCTGTTCAACCAATCAGCGCCCGCTGGATACATATCCGGCAAAAAATCTAGTATAAAAGCAGGACACCAAGTCCAAATTATCACTGCCTCTGATGAACGATTACTAAAATTTGAAACCAGTCAGGCTATTATCCAACAGTTCACGTAACACAGCATACGTCTGCCCCATAGCAGAGCTGCCAACACCTTTCACAGACTTTACAGGGAGGTTCCAAAATTATATAAAATATGTACCAAAACAGTTAATTTGATCCATTTCTGTATTGATCTCCATTGAAAATAACATAGATCTGTTACCAAACATTTTTGCAACTGGATAAACGTCAATTAAATTGTCAACAAGTTAACATATTTACACATGCAATGTAATATTAAACATAAAATCAATCTTTTGATAATGATTGGTATGTAGCTGATTTAAATGTTTTCAGTTCTCTGGCTTGAAATTTTTGTTCAAAGCATGATGTGCTTCCCATGTCAAGTTTCTTGACAATAAGGGATTCTAGTGTTTTGTCATTCAATGAAGGCCTAAAATCAGTTCTGTTTTTTCTAACTTGTGAGAACATTCTTTCACAGTCCACATTGTTGTGTGGCAGGACTGCTATACCCAACATAACAGACGACAGTAAACTGAACTTGTATTCACCACTGCTGTCTTTAATTTTTCCTATACTACACCACTGTCTGTCTATTCTCTCTTCTGCAAAAACATTATCTGGTAAATTTTCACACTGGAATTCACAGAATTCTTTCTCTAGTTTATTTAACTCTGTGCTTGAATCAGTTCCTGGCAATAGACATGGGAATCTTTTACAGAAGTATTTCAACTGGGAAAACTTACTTGTCAGTCTGTTATCTATACTTAGTACCTCAGCATTAATGAGCACTTCCTCTTTCAAAGGGAAATTCTTGACAATGTAATCACAGGACTTGACATAGTACCTTTTAACATCTTCAATGAATGTTTTTTTCTCATTTGGTGATATGCTGTCTAACAGTTCTCTACAGTTAATACCTATCATAATACTCTCATCATCTTTCTGGTGTTTTGATCTTCAATATTCAATTTTAATTATAGATTCCCCTTCATACTGAATCATGGTACTAGGTGCCACAAACCTTATCAATAATTCTCTCAAAAGATCAACAAGTATACCCCTAAGTTTATGAATATATGGTTCTTCCTTCTGAAGAATAATATTAGCCTTATCAAACACTGGAATAACATAATTCAGAAATTCACAATACAATCTAAATATTTTGGAATTAAGTGCTGCCTGCACTGCCTTTGATCTTCTCTCTCCATAACCAGGAGACCTAACATCACTCTCTGACTTAGAACTCTCACTTTTACTTGTACAAGTACTAGGTTTATTTGAAGTTTCACTTGTGTTTTTCTGTTTAACTTGTTTACTTACACCACTGTCACCTTTGTTGGACTTGGCTGCTGATGGTTTTGAACTTGACTTATTACTGAAACTTGAAGCTTTAGAAGCCTCTTTAGTCTGAGAACTACCAGACTTTGGTGCATTTGGTTTTTGCTTATTACAGGTGGGTGAAGTATTGCTTAGTGGCTTTTCTTTTCAAATTCAAAAACTTCTTTATCAAAAAACTGAACAAGTACATCCCACTGTTCAAGCAATCTATTTAAAAAATGACCAAGAGACAACCATCTAGTGCTGACATGCTTAAGTATTTTCTTTTGATTTACATCACAAATAGCTTGAAAATCTTTCAACTTTTGTAATCTTTTGGCACTTTTATCCAAGTAGTAATACACATCAACCAGTACTTCATCCACATGAGTTTTAAACTTAAGTTCTTTGTATGCTTTCTCTGCAGAGAGGTGAATTAAATGACAAGGACAACGGAGTAAGAAAACATTTGGTTGCTTTTCTCTAATATATGCAATAACACCTTTGTGTACACCTGTCATTACAGCTGCACTGTCAGAACCCATTGATATACAATTATTCCAAGAAATGTTATTAGAAGCAAATGATTTATCTAAAGTCTCAAAAATATTTTTTCCTGTGCAATCACCATCACATGTAGGAATGGCAAGTACTTTGGGTACAACCATATCTTTGGATTTGTCAAAATATTTCACAACAATGGGATAAATTTTTGTTAGATCATTGCTCCCATCTGTACTTACACTGAAAGCTTTATTTCTTAAAGACTCTGAAATTTCAGACTTGACTAAGTTTGACATTTCATTTATAATTGCAGTAGTTTTTGTCCTAGCTGAGCTATACTCTTTAGCTATTTATGAGTCTGGGAACATTTTTTTGAATAATGGACCTGAATGGTTGGCTACGGCAATTGGTAAATTGTGTTCTAATAAAAAGCAAGTAAATAAAGTTTCTGCATTGATAACATCAAAACCAGAACTGCCCGGTTGGACAAAAAATTTGGTCATTCTCAGCTGAATGTTTGAAGACAATCTTTTCATTTCCAAATGTTTTTTTGTCTCTACATGTCGTTTACAATCATCACGTCCCCCGTGATCGATTTTGAAGTCGGTTTGACATACTTCACAACGGGCATAATAACATCCCTTCGAGGATTGTTTAAGTGACGGGAACTCAGTAGCGTAGCTACTTTTGTACTTTTGTAACCATTTCTTCTTTTTTTGGGGTGAATGAATTCCAGTTTCCTCAGAAATGTCGTCCTTTCGTTTACCGGGTTGACCTGTTTCTAATGAAGCATCCGCCATCACTTTGTTTGACGATATTCTATTTATCGATTTACTCCCACCGAGTTCTTCACTGACAGCGTAACAGTTTAATACAATTGGTTTATCAATTACATGGGAGTCATGGCTGTTAAAAGTAACAGTAATTTTAAGGACTCGGTTTATATAAGAAGCGAAACATGTTTTTATTACAGATTCACACAAAAAAAATACGAAAAACGAAATTTTTTATCAATTGGGAGGAAACAGTAGGGAAGCGGAAAGTCGTAATTTGCGGATCAAAATCGGGATGATTCCGCAAAAATCGGGAGGGTTGGCAGCTCTGCCATAGCGTGTATCAGGTGGACCAACCTAGTTGGTACCATCCCTTATCTTATTTTAAAGTGTACTTAAGTATCGAAAGTGTACTTAACAATTTTAGATCAGCAAATAATTTTAACCACTTTAAAAGTTCAATGAATACATGGCAGGGTGGTTTATGCAATTGCAGTGCATGTTTGTGATTTTTAAATGCTTTTAGTAGCCTTACTTCATTCTTTAGCGTTTGAGTTACTTTTAAGTTGCCTTTAGCTACTTTTTAGTCGCTTTATAGTTACTTTTAGTTGCTTTTTCTCTTCTTTTTAGCTGCCAAATTGCCTGATGTCAATGCTGCAGCCTTGTGTCATCTACAAATTTTAACTGCTTTGTGATGTCATTTTAGTTAATTTTAACTGATTAATAATTTTATGCTGTACATGAATGTGAATGTAGTGTAATGCATGTTGTATATATATGTGTATGTATCAAGTGTATTAATGTAGTCGACAAAAAGCTCCCTGGAGCTAATGTTACTGTTATATTCTTTTTAACCTGACTTAAAATAAAAATCTTATCTTATCTTATTCAGGGTGCCCACCCACTTTCTTTGTCAAAAATATAGGAATATAGGATTTTTTTTCTAAAATATAGGAAATTTATAGGAATCTGACCGAAAATATAGGAAAAATATAGGAATTTTCAAAACGTGGAATTGCTAAACTGAAAGAAATTTTGGGATTGTATACATCACTGACGACTATAATGGCCTCCTCCACCCCTCACAGCCATTCCATGTTCAAGCCTCTCCTCTTTATAGGAATTCTTTTTTCAATGTGCATGTCAATTCAAGACATTTCAATGATTTCTTAGAAAAACTAAAAATGATGTATACAACCCCAGTCAGTGCTTTGTGTGAGTGAACACAAAAAGTCCTAACACAAATAAAAACAAAAACATCCCAGAAAATATAGGAATAGTGTGAAATATATAGGAATTTTAGGTCTTTTTGAGAAAATATAGGAAAAATATAGGAAATGCCAATTATATAGGAATTTATAGGATTTTATAGGAAGTGGGAGCCCTGCTTATTGTATGGAATAGTGTAGACAGTTAACTCAAGGAATATTAAGGAACTTCCTGTTACACATATATACCCAAAGCATTCTCTCTTGGGTTGATTCTATGACAACAGTTGTTTTGACTTTGTTATGCATCTGAAAGAAGATCATTTTTTCCTCAGTTGATTCAACCCCAAAATTAATTTGAATTTATTTAACCCTGGTTAATTCTGCTTATGAAAGCAGATCATTTTGATTTGGTTATTTCTACCATAATGGTAGTTATGCTTTTAAGAGTAAATTATATGCTTTAGGTTGATTCTACCAGCAAGTCCCTTCACCCTGTATAGGTCTGCACTCTGAAACATTATTTTCCATACAAAACTGATGAACCAACCGACAGGCTTTGGCACAAAACCAACCTTTAAATTTAAATCTATGAAAACTACAATTTTGACTTAATTAGTTTTCAATCACTTTAATTTTCATGATTTTACTTTTAGACCAGGCTTAACTACAAATTTCATTAATATCACTCAAGACAAATATACTGTAAATCAGGAAATTAATGCGAGCAAGAAATTAATGCGAAAAATGCGAGGCCCGTTTAATCGCATTAATTTCTTGTCACATTTATTTTCCGATGTCTGTATTCTGTATATTTATTGTAAATTGAGTTACCTCCCTTAACCGGAAGTTGTTATCGTAACTGATTAATTAGAGCACATTTTCATTTAGCGGAATTTTTTGCTGTTTCTTTCCTGCTGGGAATTTTGCTACGGGTGAAATCGTGACTGTAAAATCATTTCGAACCTTTACTGGAACATCAAATTGAAAGTACTGTGATTATAAGTAATCTAACATTCTAAACTCGCGAGTTGAAGGCGAACATCGGTTGTACACATGCCAACATGGACGTCCTAATTTTGAATGCTTTATTTTAATAAAAACTCCAAGCGTTATATTTGAGTATGTTTGTTTATTTTAAAAAAACACACGTTTCTTTGTTCTGATAATCCTTTACCACCCTGGTTAATTTAAAACAATGGGTCATCAATGCTTAAGAATTTACCCTCGGCACACCTCACTGTTTATTTTAATAAGGTCTACCGAAAGTTTGTAAATAACGTGTTTTTAAATTAAGGAAGACATAATATAATGATTTCTGAGTCCATAATTTAATGTTTATAATTGTAAGATAAAAATAGGCAAAAATTTTAAAAATTAAAAAATTTAAAATTCGCATTAATTTCAATACGCATTTTACTTCAAAATCGGCAATTCGCATTAATTTCCTGACGCATTAATTTCCTGATTTACAGTAATATGATATAATAGTATATACACAGTAGATAAATGATCGACCATATGCTAGAAACCTGGGTATAAAACTCAGATAGTGTTTAATTCTTAGGCATAAACTCACTGTCACAATCACTTGATTTGTTTTATGATACCTGCATTCCCCGTTACTGAATTTTTTGGTGACAACTTTTCCTGGCTCAATTCCAAGACGGTCACATATTTTCTGGGCAAGATCTTTGTGTGAACTGCCACTAAAAACTTTGATGTTTGGCATCCTGGTGTAATCGTGCAAGTCTTGATTATTATTTTTCAAGCCTGGAATACGAACATTCCCAGGCATCAACTAAGATCGTTTCAAAACCACTGAGAGTGAAAAGTGTTTGGCGGTGCACGAGAAAATTAATTGGTGTTGAACAATCGCTTCGCTTGCGTGTACAAAACGCCGACCCTTTAAACGTTTCGTTGAAGTTGAGTTTATTCACTCATGAACTAGACGGGAACATGTCAAAAAACTAACCTCCCATTGATACCGTACAAACACGAGCGACTAATATTTGATAAACTTAGGTTGAATCGCTTGGGTTAATAAAATGGCCGAACTTGGTTTAATAAACATAGCGACATTTAACGACAATATCAGTTCTTATGAAAATTTATTACTCAAATCAGAACTACCATCACTAAAAGTTAGACGACTATAGAAATTTATAAAATAGCAACAAAAAATTGACCGGCCTATTTACATGATCTTATCAGAATTAAACAAACAAATTTTTCTTTTGACTATGACAGCTCATACGAACAGCTTCTCAATATTGCCAATGTTCCCTCTCTTCACATCAAAAGAATGAGAACAATGGAACCGAAACATTCAAAATACTACATCAATTAGCTCCTCTTTGTCTTCATGGTATGGTTCAGTTTAAAAATAGTAATTACAGCTTCAGATATTCTGATATTGTAGATTTACCTCGTGTAAGAACAACGAAATTTGGTAAACAGTCATTCAGGTAAAGTGCAGCAACTCTTTGGAACGACTTACCCGAACATTTAAGATCACAGGAGAATTTTAATCAATTTAAAAATCTTTTAGTCTTGGAATGGTAAAATGTGTAATTGTACAGCATGTTCTTTTAATTAAAGTGACTGATATTGTCTGGTATGTCTTTTTACCATATGTTTTTTTTTTTCGTTTTATTGTGCTTGTAAACCTGCTTTTAGTGCCTTTGCTTATTATGCTTAACCTCTTTTTAGTGCTATTGCTAATTATGCTTAATTGCCTTAGTGCTAAATTTCAGTATTTTAATTCTCTCATTACTTCATGTTTTATTTGCCATGTATGTTTTTATGTCAGATGTATGTTTTTATGTCAGATGTATGTTTTTATGTCAGATGTATGTTTTTATGCCAGATGTATGTTTTTATGTCAGATGTATGTTTTTATGTCAGATGTATGTTTTTATGCCAGATGTATGTTTTTATGTCAGATGTATGTTTTTATGCCTGAAGTATGTTTTTTATGTCAGATGTATGTTTTTATGTCAGATGTATGTTTTTATGTCAGATGTATGTTTTTATGCCTGAAGTATGTTTTTATGTCACATGTATGTTTTTATGTCACATGTATGTTTTTATGTCAGATGTATGTTTTTATGCCTGAAGTATGTTTTTATGTCAGATGTATGTTTTTATGCCTGAAGTATGTTTTTATGTCAGATGTATGATTTTATGTCAAATGTATGTTTCTATGTCAGATGTATGTTTTTATGTCAGATGTATGTTTTTATACCTGAAGTATGTTTTTATGTCAGATGTATGTTTTTATGTCAGATGTATGTTTTTATGTCAGATGTATGTCAGATGTATGTTTTTATGCCAGATGTATGTTTTTATGTCAGATGTATGTTTTTATGCCTGATGTATGTTTTTATGTCAGATGTATGTTTTTATGCCTGAAGTATGTTTTTTATGTCAGATGTATGTTTTTATGTCAGATGTATGTTTTTATGTCAGATGTATGTTTTTATGCCTGAAGTATGTTTTTTATGTCAGATGTATGTTTTTATGTCACATGTATGTTTTTATGTCAGATGTATGTTTTTATGCCTGAAGTATGTTTTTATGTCAGATGTATGTTTTTATGCCTGAAGTATGTTTTTATGTCAGATGTATGATTTTATGTCAAATGTATGTTTCTATGTCAGATGTATGTTTTTATGTCAGATGTATGTTTTTATACCTGAAGTATGTTTTTATGTCAGATGTATGTTTTTATGTCAGATGTATGTTTTTATGTCAGATGTATGTCAGATGTATGTTTTTATGCCAGATGTATGTTTTTATGTCAGATGTATGTTTTTATGTCTGATGTATGTCTTTATGCCTGAAGTATGTTTTAATGTCAGATGTATGTTTTTATGTCAGATGTATGTTTTTATGCCTGAAGTATGTTTTTATGTCAGATGTATGTTTTTATGCCTGAAGTATGTTTTTATGTCAGATGTACGATTTTATGTCAAATGTATGTTTTTATGTCAAATGTATGTTTTTATGTCAGATGTATGTTTTTATGTCAGATGTATGTTTTTATGCCTGAAGTATGTTTTTATGTCAGATGTATGTTTTTATGTCAGATGTATGTTTTTATGCCTGAAGTATGTTTTTATGTCAGATGTATGTTTTTATGTCTGATGTATGTCTTTATGCCTGAAGTATGTTTTTATTTCAGATGTATGTTTTTATGTCAGATGTATGTTTTCATGTCAGATGTATGTTTTTATGCCTGAAGTATATTTTTATGTCAGATATATGTTTTTATGTCAGATTTATGTTTTTATGTCAGATGTATGTTTTTATGTCTGATGTATGTTTTTATGTCTGATGTATGTCTTTATGTATGATGTATGTTTTTATGTCAGATGTATGTTTTTATGTATGATGTATGTTTTTATGTCAGATGTATGTTTTTATGCCTGAAGTATGATTTTATGTCAGATGTATGTTTTTATGTCAGATGTATGTTTTTATGTATGATGTATGTTTTTATCTCAGATGTATGTTTTTATGCCTGAAGTATGTTTTTATGTCAGATGTATGTTTTTATGTCTGATGTATGTCTTTATGCCTGATGTATGTTTTTATGCCAAACGATGTTTTTATGTCGGATGTATGTTTTTATGTCAGATGCATGTCTTTATACCTGAAGTATGTTTTTATGTCAGATGTATGTTTTTATGTCAGATGTATGTTTTTATGTCAAATGTATGTTTTTATGTCAGATGTATGTTTTTATGTCAGATGTATGTTTTTATGCCTGAAGTATGTTTTTATGTCAGATGTATGTTTTTATGCCTGAAGTATGTTTTTATGTCAGATGTATGTTTTTATGTCAGATGTATGTTTTTATGCCTGAAGTATGTTTTTATGTCTGAAGTATGTTTTTATGTCAGATGTATGTTTTTATGCCTGATGTATGTTTTTATGTCAGATGTATGTTTTTATGTCAGATGTATGTTTTTATGCCTGAAGTATGTTTTTATGCCTGAAGTATGTTTTTATGTCTGATGTATGTTTTTATGTCTGATGTATGTTTTATGCCTTTTGTATGTTTTTTATGTCTGAAGTATGTTTTTATGCCTGATGTTTGTTTATTTGTATTGCATGTGTCGGTCAAAAGCTCTATAGAGCTTGTGTTGTTTGTATTTATATTATATACCCACTTTAAATAAAACTTATCTTATCTTATCTTTTAGATATCAAAACACAGCTGAAATTCCAACAGTAAACACCACCAGGTATGGTATAAACTAACTCCAATTCACTGGTGCCAAACTCTGGAATGAGCTACCAGACCACTTTAGATCAGACATGTCTCTTAATTTATTCAAGAGCCTTATAAACCAATGGTCTGGCAGCTCATGTCACTGTGCGGCATGCAGATAAACAATTTTCAGTTGCTTATGGCTTTGCTCATTATTGGCTTTACTCCTTTTTATTATTTTAACTGCTGGTTTTATTTTGCTTTAAATTTTAGTTGCTTTTAGTTTTAATGTGCTTGCTGCTTGATTTTATTTTGATGCTTATTTTTAATACATTTCATCCATTTAATTTAATATGATTTAATTGTTTTTCTCAAAATTTGCTTACCTGCATTATGTACCTGTCATGTAATGTATGCCTATGTATGTTTTCTATTAGTGCTTTAGTGTAATTTGGATGTATAGTCCTTTTAAAAGCTCAACAGAGCTTATGTTAATTGTTATGTGCATGTATCGACTTTAAATGAAATTATTTGCAGTTCTCTTGAGATAAGTATTATCGAACTTTGACACTGGTGTGACAAGAATGACGCAAACAATTTACAAGTGCAGTTAAAAACTTTAAAACAGTCTGTTTGTATTTAAAGAAATTTTGCAATTAGGTATCCAAATTAAAAAGTTTCAAAGGATGTACAATCCAGCAAATTTTGCTGTAGGCTGTTCAAGATCCGACTGCATCTTGGAAGAAGGTATGTCTATATATTGTTGTTCTGGCACATGTTACTATAAATCTCATTGTATGACCTCTGGACACTGAAGATGCCATGTGTCACGAGTTCTTACAATTCTGTTCACTCACTGCCGCCTTTAATCTAGCTCGTCTTTCCGCAAGTGGTGGCCAGTGTAGCTTCTGCAATATCGATGTTACACTGCTTGTTTGTTGTCACGAGTTCTTACAATTCTGTTCACTCACTGCCGCCTTTAATCTAGCTCGTCTTTCCGCAAGTGGTGGCCAGTGTAGCTTCTGCAATATCGATGTTACACTGCTTGTTTGTTGTCACGAGTTCTTACAATTCTGTTCACTCACTGCCGCCTTGAATCTAGCTCGTCTTTCTGCAAGTGGTGGCCAATGTAGCTTCTGCAATATCGATGTTACACTGCTTGTTTGTTGGAAGTTGTCTGTGACAAACCGGACAGATCTTCTTTGCACCGAATATAATCTCAGAATGTCATGATGGGTAAATGGGTCCAAAACTGTATATGCATATTTAAGCAGAGGTCTGATAAGCGTTAAGTTGCAACTGATTCACAAAGGTGTGACAACCACTATATAAAAATCCAATATCCAATATCCTGAGGTAAATAAGCATAATAAAAATGTGATACTGTTTATAGATTAATGGAATATGATTTAAGACCCAATATTGTCATAATAATGTAATCGTTAGCACTTTGAAGAAATGAGATAGCATGTCTAAAAATTTTATACCACGTATAACTTTCATGTTTTAAACAAGTTGAGAAATAAACTCTTCATGCAGGATCAAACAAATTAACCTTGTTTTAGATATTATTCAACGTTAAAAAATGAAATGAAGTAATAAAACGTGACTTATTAACTCGGATAAACCAATACCGACTCAATTCCGGACAAGTCCAACAAAATAGTAAGGTTAGTTTGGTGACGATTCTACTGATCTCCAAAGACATTTTCCAGCAAATTGCAGACATGTATCCTGAATATAAGTGACCTGTAAAATCCGAGAGCACATCACCCAAAGCAGCACAATTCAGTTTTATATCTATAAGATCCTTACAGATGCCCAACATGGTTATAAGAACAGACGGTCCTGCAAAACTCAAATGATTGTTACATTGCATGGATAGCGATTCGTTTAGCCAACTGATCACAAGTTAATATCATCTGACATGTGTGACTTTCTTAAGTCATCAACAAGTTCCACACTTTAGATTGCTACATAAACTTGCCCACTGAAGTCAGAAAAAAAACAACAAACAAACAAACAAACTGAAGATAGTTCTGGCATGAGTCACATCACATGAGAGTTATTCTAGTAATTTTTAGTGCATGTCCATCGCAGTACCCCTGCTGTTTCTAACATATCAATGACATGCCATATACAAGATCCAGATTGCTTGCCGTCAACAACACATTGCAATCAACAGTATTAAAGGTCACAGACACAGGTCCGAGGACCTCATCATGCTGACTACATTACAGACACAGTTCCTAGAGCATCTGGCAAACGACAGGCATTCGAGTCAAATCTCGCAAATGCAAGACCATTCTTAATCAAAGGTATCACTTCCATCATTCCATGGCTTGAGAACAAACAACACGGTACTTGGGAAGAAACGACACGGTACTCGGGAACAAAAACCGCCGCGAGTACTCGGGAACAAACAACAAAATACAAGAGAAGAAACGACACGGTATTTGGGAATAAAAACCGTCGCGAGTACTCGGGAACAACACATTACACAGGAACAAACTGAACACAGTACTCAAAACGTTTTCTTCATACGACCTGAATGGTTGATTTGAAAAGACTTCCAGCTACAGCAACTGCAACTTCCTTTGGAACTTCAAAGTTTACCTTACGATTGTAAAGTAACCTGATATATATGTAAAACATCATGTTAGCAACAGTACGTGGTTGTATGGCTAAATTCTTCAACAACTTTTGCACTTACTTTGTTAATTAATATTGCGTGTTTTATTAAATGTATATTTTTTTCTAAGTTAATTTTATACAGGAATAATATATATATATATATATATATAGAGCGATATTTTACAAATCCAGTAAATACTAGTATACGGGAGTATATTAAATCCCCCCCCCCCCCCCCCCCCCCCCCGTTGCATTTTTTCTCCCAATGTCTGCATTCGTTATATATATTAGCGACATTTAAAAATATCATTGTTAATGTCATTAACATTTTTGTAGAAATTTATTTGTAGTATCAGCTGCGAAAGATCATACAAATATTTTATACTGTATTTATTTGTCGATATGTCGCTGGTACTTTATACTAACGGCAGGAAATCTAAAAAGATCACCGTAGGCTCATTCAGACGTCATAAATCGAGTTCGCCCATAAAACGGTTTCCGTGTACATATTGCTTTAATTCTACGGAAGTTATTTTTCTGTTCTAACCTAGAGATTTTAGAGAAAATTGTTGCACACAAAACAACACAGTCTTTAACACAACAAGAATACATGTAATCACGGCCAACTATCAGAGCAGTGATGGCGAACATAGCACAGCAAAGAATTAAGAGAGAGTTCAAAGAAGTAAAGGACAGTCAGGAGGTGAAGCAACATAAATTTATTTGATCATATTTTGTAACTCTAAAAAATGTCATAAGTAATAACTTTACCTGATCCACTGCTGAAATCCCATTGTCTGTGACAGTAAAATATAAAATTTTTCCTACAAAATCTAATAATCTTAAATAATTAGCTTAATATTGTTCACCTTCAGTAACCTAGTAGCAACTGTAAGTCGCTATTTACATTCATATAGTTATATTTTGTAAAACAAACGTTGCTGTTGTCTGAATTTTTATGTCAAAATTTTCAAGGTTTATTATAGTTATGGTGTTCTTGGTAATTTTGTTACATAGATTTTACAAAAGTATCCACCACACACCCGTTTTTTAACATTTTAAATATCTTTGAGATAAAACATAACCATATGCCAAGACTAATGACCAGAATGTCTACGGCAAAGTGAAATATTCAGTTACAGTGTCAACAACATTTTTCATAAAAAATAAATACTTAAACTTTAAAAATAGAACTGTAAAAAATAATGAGAACAATTTAATTTAATTCATTTATAGTGTAACTTTAATTCATAACTGACACGAGAAGAACAATAGAATCATGTGATATGATATCAACTGATTTTTGTACATTAGCTATCAGAAAAACCAATGTAATTATCCCAAAGATGCTAGATCTTTACCAGCAAAACTAGTCGATCATTAATAAACATTCACATGCAGTCTGTTGATTGTAGAGTTCTTTCCTAAAATGTATACATGTAATTTACAATTTATAGATAGAATCTTTTGAATCCATTTGGATCCAGCAGTGGACTCTTACATACTTATGTACAGCCAGAGTTTTGGTTCCATCTTTTATTAGGTTACTTCATGTTAAATACTTATAGCAGCTTTGACATTTCTCAGGAAATATTCTATGGTGATTGCGAGATGCACCCACTGTTGGAGTTTGTGACAGTGAATTATGCAAAATTTTCATAGAAATCCAATTAACTTGAAATTATTTGATATTTTTCACTTACTTTAGTCTAGTTAGAACTGAAAATCAGTATGCGAATTGGCGATTACCATGGAATAATTCTGTAGATAGGAAACTGTAGCTGTTATGAGTATTTTACATGTTAAAAATGGTGTTGTTTACACTGAAGTGGTGTTTTTGTTGACACATAACATCGTATGCACAAAAGAATCTACTATTTTCTTCTTTTTTTTTCAACATGTAAAATTCCTTAGCAACAACTGTTTACTGTATGCAGAAATATATCATGGTATTACTGGATAAACATTTTAATTTCCAGTTACGACTAGACTGAAGTAAGTGAAATTATTAAACTTAATTCAAGTTTATTGGATTTTCTATGAAAATTAACCAAATTTCACTGTCGCACACTGATTCCAACAGTAATAGCAAGGCTTAAGTAAGGGAAAAATAACAAATTTATTTTAGATGTTTGATTTTCCATGGAAATTTTGCATTTATGCCATTTTAGCATCATGTGAGCCTAGATAAGTCACTTTATGGTATCTACATCAGCTTCTACTAGTTATAAACAAATGAAACAGACTTCATAACCATTGAGAGGGATTTATTAAGGTTATTATTTTTGCTGAAACGGGGAAAATCAGTCTTGGATCCAAGGAACCAGACAGACAAGGGGACAAAGTCCTCCAGACTGTCAGCTCTTCTGATTTAAGTTTTAGACTTTTATAACCAATTATCACCCCTGACTTTGTCTCGGGCGATATTTTTTCTTTCTCAGGGTGATTATCTAACATAACACACAAAACAAAGGTCAATATGTGTATAGTATGTAATTGGCATTGTTTTTTGATAGAGGAAGTTAAATAAATAGCCAATGAATAATAGAATTAGTAGCTTAAGTAGACAGTTTATAGATGATATTATGGAAAGAAAATCTTTTGTCACTTGTGTACACAAACAGTCCATGAAATAAGTTGTTAAATGTAACCAACTTTTGAAAATAAAATGCTTTGGACATTATATTGGTCTATATTTCTTTATTGATTTTTTTAAAATTGCAATAAGTTTTTGGAACAATTTTAAAAAAACATGAAATCCAAGTTCATATTTATTTATTTATTCATTTATTCATTTATTTATTTATTTGGTTGTTGTTATTGTAAACTTATAGAAATAAATCATAAAGATAAAAAATAATGTTCTAGCAAGTTTGTCTCTCTGTTTATTTAACAGTATTTTCAGGAAAAAATGGCAAAACCGCTTTAAACTTGAAGTTATCTACTTAAAAAACATTTATTTCAAGATTTTCTGAAACTAAATTTTCAACATTTAAAGTCACATCATCTTAAACTTGCTGCAGTATTTTGTTTGATGGGACAGGTAGATTGAAGTATCATCAAGGGGTACATTTGTAAGTTAGGAGAAACTCATTAATTAGCATTACCTGTAGTTACTTGTATGTGATGATTAAACATTACTTATCCAGAGAAATTAGATTTATCTTATCATTTAAGATAATTAATTTTTTTTCCTACTGGTTCACCAAGATTGTGCTTAAAACTCATGCCTTTATAAACCATACCCTCAAAACCCATGCCCTTATAAACCATACCCTTAAAACCCATGCCCTTATAAACCATACCATAAAACCCATGTCTTTATAAACCATGCCCTTATAAACCAAACCCTCAAAACCCACGCCCTTATAAACCATACCAAAAAAAAACAATGCCTTTATAAACCATACCCTTAAAACCCATGCCCTTATAAACCAAACCCTCAAAACCCATGTCCTTATAAACCATACTCTTAAAAACCATGTCCTTATAAACCATGCCCTTATAAACCAAACCCTCAAAACCCATGCCCTTATAAACCATACCAAAAAAAAACAATGCCTTTATAAACCATACCCTTAAAACCCATGCCCTTATAAACCAAACCCTCAAAACCCATGTCCTTATAAACCATACCCTTAAAACCCATGCCCTTATAAACCATACCATAAAACCCATGTCTTTATAAACCATGCCCTTATAAACCAAACCCTCAAAACCCACGCCCTTATAAACCATACCAAAAAAAAAACAATGCCTTTATAAACCATACCCTTAAAACCCATGCCCTTTTAAACCAAACCCTCAAAACCCATGTCCTTATAAACCATACTCTTAAAAACCATGTCCTTATAAACCATACCCTTAAAACCCATGCCCTTATAAACCATAACATAAAACCCATGCCCTTATAAACCATACTCTTAAAAACCATGTCCTTATAAACCATACCCTTAAAATCCATGCCCTTATAAACCATACCCTTAAAACCCATGCCCTTATAAACCAAACCCTCAAAACCCATGTCCTTATAAACCATACTCTTAAAAACCATGTCCTTATAAACCATACCCTTAAAACCCATGCCCTTATAAACCATAACATAAAACCCATGCCCTTATAAACCATACCCTCAAAACCCATGCCCTTATAAACCATACTCTTAAAAACCATGTCCTTATAAACCATACCCTTAAAATCCATGCCCTTATAAACCATACCATAAAACCCATGCCTTTATAAACCATGCCCTAAAAACCCATGCCCTTATAAACCATACCCTAAAAACCCATGCACTTATAAACCAAAACCTCAAAACCCATGCCTTTATAAACCATGCCCTTAAAACCCATGCCCTTATAAACCATACCCTTAAAACCCATGCCCTTATAAACCATAACATAAAACCCATGCCCTTATAAACCATGCCCTTAAAACCCATGCCCTTATAAACCATACCCTTAAAACCCATGCCCTTATAAACCATGCCCATAAAACCCATGTCCTTATAAACGATACCCTTAAAACCCATGTCCTTATAAACCATACCCTTAAAACTCATGCCCTTTATTAACCATGCCCTTAAAACCCATGCCCATATAAACCATACCCTTAAAACCCATGCCTTTATAAACCATACCATAAACCCATGCCCTTATAAACCAAACCCTTAAAACCCATGCCTTTATAAACCATACCCTTTAAACCCATGCCTTTATAAACCATACCATAAAACCCATGGCCTTTAATATAAACCATACCATAAAACCCATGCCTTTATAAACCATACAATAAAACCCATGCCCTTTATAAACCATACCCTTTAAACCCATGGCCTTTAATATAAACCATACCATAAAACCCATGCCTTTATAAACCATACCATAAAACCCATGCCCTTTATAAACCCTACCCATAAAACCCATGGCCTTTAATATAAACCATACCATAAAACCCATGCCTTTATAAACCATACCATAAAACCCATGCCCTTTATTAACCATACCCTTAAAACCCATGCCCTTTATAAACCATACCCTTAAAACCCATGCCCTTTATAAACCATACCCTTAAAACCCATGTCCTTATAAACCATACCCTTAAAACTAATGCCCTTTATTAACCATGCCCTTAAAACCCATGCCCATATAAACCATACCCTTAAAACCCATGTCCTTATAAACCATACCCTTAAAACCCATGTCCTTATAAACCATACCCTTAAAACTCATGCCCTTTATTAACCATGCCCTTAAAACCCATGCCCATATAAACCATACCCTTAAAACCCATGTCCTTATAAACCATACCCTTAAAACTCATGCCCTTTATTAATCATGCCCTTAAAACCCATGCCCATATAAACCATACCCTTAAAACCCATGCCTTTATAAACCATACCATAAACCCATGCCCTTATAAACCAAACCCTTAAAACCCATGCCTTTATAAACCATACCCTTTAAACCCATGCCTTTATAAACCCTACCCATAAAACCCATGGCCTTTAATATAAACCATACCATAAAACCCATGCCTTTATAAACCATACCATAAAACCCATGCCCTTTATAAACCCTACCCATAAAACCCATGCCCTTTATAAACCATACCCTTAAAACCCATGCCCTTTATAAACCATACCCTTAAAACCCATGCCCTTTATAAACCATACCCTTAAAACCCATGCCCTTTATAAACCATACCCTTAAAACCCATGCCCTTTATAAACCATACCCATAAAACCCATGCCCTTATAAACAATTTTATTGTTATATTGATTATTCATATTAGGTAATTTTTCAGCCAGTTTATTTACTGATTGTGATTTTTCTTTCAAACGTTATTACAGTACTGCTATTTTGTGGACCTCTCAAGGTGATGTATAAGCTTGTTTCATTTTATACTTATACATGTGTGTTTAAATAAAAACAGGAAAATGAAACAGTATGAAAAAGTTTGGTAAAAAAAAGAAAGAAAGAAGAAAACAGACAACCAACATGTTTACAGTATTCATTATAACATTTAAGATTGAAGTGCACAATATATATATTCCATGTTATTATATGACTACTGATTTTACTCAGTTTTGATTGGTTGAAAACATGTTAGGCTGCACTGGAAAAATTGTTATGTTAACCGCGCAATTCTGCATGTGAGGGTAATATGGTGTTCCAAATTGCCCTTGAGGTCCCTAAAAATAGTGGACGGTGATTTCCCATTGTCCAAGAATAGAATCAATCAAAGCTGTTGTAAACTTTTGATATAAGCCAACCAGAATTGACCTCCTTTTAAAGCGTAGAATCTCCTTGCATTTTCTGAAAATCATGACGACTAAAAACAAGCTGTTATGAATTGTTTTGAAAGAGGTCTGTCTGTCAGTCATATAATAAAACAATTACTGACTTATAATTTCGGTTAATACAAGGATTGTGACCCCAAAAGAAATATTATATTCACCTCGGTTTACAGCCTTGGTAAATATAACATTTCTATTGGGGTATTGTATATTATTGTTACTTATATTGTACTTAGATAGATATCATCTTTGCCACTTACATGTTTTTAGCTAAGACAGTTTCAAGATTTTTTAGCTGTCTTTATTGGAATCTGGAAAAAGCAGTCGTTAAAAATGTATATTTTTGTCCAGATTTGTTTCTAATATTTTAATCTATTTTTAGATGGAAAAATGTCACATAAAAGTAGATCTGGTGAATGATAATCTTACTGAATTAAAAGGAGAGATTGAAGGACCCCCGGATACACCTTATGCAGGTGGAAATTTTATTCTAGAAATAAAGATTCCAGAAACATATCCTTTTAATCCTCCAAAGGTAAATTAGGTATCCGTATTTCTATAGTTATGACATTTTAGGACATATATGATTTGGAAGATGAATATGTGATCAAATAGTGTCTTGGAAATGTTAATCTGCAGAGTTTCTCTACTTATGTTAAAGCTCATTTAGTTCAGCTTACATCAGTTTTTTTTTTTTATTTACTGAATATTGTGAAATCATCAATTTTCGTGGTGGCCCAACTTTTGTTGTTTCCATGGACACCTCTACCCACAAATTTACATGTCGGAGAAAGAGTTTAATATATGTTTTTAACAACTTACTTTATTGATGACATGAGTGAAATAAGTAGAGCAATCCGGGAACTCTGAACACATAAGACAATTTTTTTTACATCATGCAGTTCACTATAAGCTACAATCATAACAACGAATTCATCCCCCCAATGAAATGATCTTTTTTCTTAGAACCAAGAAAATTAATAATTTCAAAGTGACTAATAAATTTAAACCAGACATTAGTTGTAAAACTAGATGCATAATTTACATACATGAATTTTTCAAAAATATATCTTGACCTAAAAATATTGCCCATTTCTGTTTTTCAGGTAAAATTTGTAACAAAGATATGGCATCCAAATGTGAGTTCTGTGACAGGGGCAATATGTCTGGATATTCTCAGAGATCAGTGGTAATGTAGCATTAAATACTTCTTATGTTTCAAATTTGAAGAGGAATTTTCCAAGATTCTTTCTGTAATATTAAGTACAGTCTACATTAGTTCCTGGAGAGTGGAGGACGCTATTAATGAAAATCATTCAGCAGACAAACTAGCAAACCTTCTCACAATTAGGATTCAAAACCAGACATTTAGAAGCTGACAGGACAAACAGATATATTCATCTTACATCTTGTATGACTTGAAGGCTTTGGTGTTTCTTTGATTTTGATTTAGAAAGACTCGACAACTTTTAACAAACTTTGTTGAATTGACTTATGTCCAATAACTGAAGTAAATGTTGGCCTTATTTAATTGGTCAATATAGGTTCTCTGTTGATTGAACAATAAGGCAAATCAATCCACATGCTCTAGATTATTCCTTATTCATGTGACAGATTGGACACTCTAAAAACTGTTTCTGCAGTTATATATGATTAGAGAACACAGAGACTTGCAAGTTTGAAACTTTATAATTTAGTTTATGAATATTAACTATTTTCACAATGGTTCGGCAATGATATTGAGATCAGTTAGTGCCTGGTATGAAGTTATAACATAAGAAGACTGCTTTATTTTTTCTAGGGCTGCAGCGATGACATTAAGAACAGTTTTATTATCGTTACAAGCATTAATGGCGGCAGCAGAACCAGATGATCCTCAAGATGCTGTAGTAGCTAGACAATATAAAGAAAATAATTCAATATTTATCAGAACAGCTAGACTTTGGACAAATATATATGCTGGAGGTATTTACTAATATATATATTCAAACATACTATATATATATATATATATATATCAGGGGTCCAGAAACAGTCATATTTGCCGTACATGTCCGACAAAAATTATTTTTGTCCGATGTGAAAAATCACTTGTCGGACATTTTTAGTTAATAATAGAATTCAGTTAATCGGACACTTAATAAATATGTTTGTCGGTCTTTTTTTTACTCGAGTATTGTTTGCTATAACCTGTCAACCGTTTTCAATAAAAACTACAGATCTTATTATTAGACTTTTGTTTATTAATCAGTTAGAATCCATGGTCTAAATCTGTTCCTTTTGTTTCATTGTCCGAACCCTCATTAATTTTGTTGTTAAGATGTTTATTAAGTAATTACATCGCTTGACAGTCGGAAGCCATAAACAGCTGATAACGAGGGTTGATCCTTGAAGGTCATGGTCGTCGGACTATATCAAAGAGGTTCCACGCGGGATTCAAATAAGACTACAACGCACATCGTATGGTTTTGGCAAACTGTTAAGTTATAAATAAATAATTTTAAAAAGTCTAAATACAATCAAAGAGGTCTCGACATGAGGTTTAGTAAAGTTCTTGTAACTTCGGAAAAACGAAAATGCATGATTGTCAATAAACAAAGATGGCCATCAAACCTTGTGTTGTCAATGCCGACAGTACAAAAATCGACACTATGTGGACACATGAGCCTGACCACATGTACCTAAATAACCTCTATGTAGTAGTTAAATCCTTTTAAAAATCTATTTGATATAAAAAATTTAAATCTTTTAAATACATCGTCAATACTATTTTATAAGTTTGCTATTCACAACATGGGTGGTTCGTTGTTTTTTTTTTTTTTTTTTTTTTTTTTTTTTTGATTTTTTTTTGGTTTTTTTTTTTTTTTTTTTTTTTTTTTGCTTTCCACAGCATCCATGGTACGGTTGCTTTGAAAAAATGTCCGACATCCCAGTCAATGTGTGTTTAACAGACAGTGGATACCGAAATATGAATGGTTGTCGGAAGTCAAAAGTGACAAAAACAAAGCTTATTGCACATGGTGTCGGAAAATAATAGAACTTGGGAAAATTAGTTTCGCACGCTTCTAGTGACAAACATGGCCGTAATGCAAAGTGTTACAATATGCAACACTTTTTTCAAACAGCTAAATATAGATTAGGGCCAGTTAAGCAGGAAGATTTTAAACGGACAGGAGTGTCAGAAACATATAAAACTGACATTGAAATGACCGATTTAAAGGTATCTGGCTCTCCCGAATGCCCAACTTCAACTTCCACTTCAAGTGCTGTTACTATGGGCGCCTTTGTCACTAAAAACAATACGCTCAAGGCAGAAATTATTTATACATACATATATATATATATATATATATATATATATATATATATATATATATATATATATATATATATATATATGTGTGTATATCAATTTTTTAAAGAGTCGAAACATTTAATACATGTATCAGTATACTGGCACATGAAGTATTATTTTTTTATATGAAATAGAAATATTTTTGTAAATTAAATAATTTGACCTCAGAATTATATACATGAACATGTCATGTGTAACAGGAAGGGGAAAATGTAGGTAGCCAAACCCTGTCTGTCACATTCAGACTGAAGAGCCCCACATAACAAAAAAGAAAAAATAAAGCAGCCAAACCAGTACTGGAAGCTTCTCATTACTACTCATATAAGGACACTCTTGGAATTGATATATCTGGCCATCTACAGAGCCCAGCCCATCCAACATTAAATATTTGTTATTTATTTTATATTTGATATTTATGTATTAGAGTAATCCTAAACATGTATATCAGTATGTATATGAAAGTTATGTGTAATGTTTACATAATGTAACTGGAAAACTGTATAGGTTTTCTGTAGTATAAAGTACATGTACATTGTATCTTATAGTATAAATGTACATTACACTCCAGAAAACTCATAGTATACATGTACATTACACCCCAGAAAACTTATAGTATACATGTACATTACACTCCAGAAAACTTAAAATACATGTACATAACACTCCAGAAAACTTATAGTATACATGTACAGTTCACTCCAGAAAACTTGTAGTATACATGTACATTACACTCCAGAAAACTTATAGTATACATGTACATTACACTCCAGAAAACTTATAGTAAACATGTACATTACACTCCAGAAAACTTATAGTATACATGTACATTACAAAAAAATGTTATATTTACAGAAGTAGGTTGCTTACAGGTACTGCCATGTAATTCATCTTATATTGTATTAATTAACACTTAAAAATAATGCTAAAAACTTATTCATTCTAATCGTAAGTGATTTTTAAAGAGAGCATTAAACTTATATGTGATTATTTTTATGGTAAAATCTCATATATTCTCTAAATAGCAGCAGTAAACATGTTGTATTTTTCTATTACTAATGTATGAGGACAAACCTTTTGGTTACAAATCATTTGTTTTGTCTTACCTGTAAAGAGACAGAGTTAAGTCTTTACCATCCACAACATAAATGCAAACTTTTTACTTAATCTAGGTCCTAACACAGATATGGAATTAGCTGAAAAGATACAACAAGTGATGAATATGGGATTTGATAAGGTAAACACTGTGTGTGTGTGTGTGTGTGTGTGTGTGTGTGTGTGTGTGTGTGTGTGTGTGTGTGTGTGCATTAGAATTCAGTGAACTCTCTTTACAATGGCACCCTTTATAACGGCATATTCAGGTAATGGCAAAATATTGTTGGGAAAAAATCTGTTGTTAAGTTTTTATTACACTTTATAGCGGCATATTTGGTTACCGGCTGCGGCAATGAAATGTTGGGAATGATTGTACAAAATTAACGCTTTTTTTGTTCGATATAAAGGCAAGGCACAAAAATGTCTTCAGGCATCACTGCACAAATCTTTTATCCATGACCGACTGTTTATTCAAGTGACTTTGAATTTCAATAATCTGCATCCTCAGTTCACCTGTACATGCGTAGCTATTCATTAACAGGTGCTAATTAACCTTAATCTGATGGTTATTAATGACATACCTGTAATTAAAGATTTTTTCACATATCTTACATGAAGCCACATGATCAGACCTTTGCAATTATTTTAAATTTGTAACAGACAACTTGTTTCATTACCGAAATACGTAAAGTAACATTTTCAAGACTACCGCTGGTAATATATGTCAAAATCAACTTATTTTGTTCAAATATTCCTACATTATTATATTAAAAATTACTATTGTATTAGAAAAAAAAGATGTCCTGTTTTTGTTTACATGACATATTGGTGAACCGGACGACTTAGTACAAAATAGTAAAAAAAAAAAAAAAAAAAAAAAAAAAAAAAAGTCTTTAATCGTTCGTAATTTTCATAAATGGGTATCTTTAGTATACAGAAGTTAAGTTTTAATAAAAATTTGATGTACAAACTATATTTCACAAAGAATCTTTTCCCTGTAACATGAATACGAGAGAATGATGTATCTTAAAAAAGACAGGGTTTTTTTTGGTAAAATCAGGAAAAGGTCAAATTTCAGAGATTTTGTTTGTACTGAAAAGACAAAATTTAAAAGGGTTAAAACACAGGACTTATAACATGTATTTATTTACAAAACACAAAAAAAATATTTCAATATTCAATATTTAATTGAATATTTCAAAAACAAAATGTGTTGTTGATAGTTTATAGTTTATTTTTAAAACTCTGATTCAGATATTTGAAATATTAAGAAATATATGAAAATAATTAGATTAATATTATTGCATACATCATGCATTGTATTATACCCTGAACTCAACAAACTACTGACTTGACTTTTGGACAAGGGACATAACTCTGATACATTCTAAATTCATTACAACAGCTTATTCTTTACAACGGCAAATTAATTTTGATGATCACGAATATGGCAGTTGTAAAGAGAGTTGACTGTATATAGTGGCTTTCTTTCATGTTCCCTGTTTCATGTGTGAGTGTGTGTGAAGCTTTGTGTCATGTTCCCTGGACTGTGGGTTGAACTTCAATAGAGACGTGAGGTATGCCCTTGTCTAATACATTCAAATTTAAGTCTACGTAGTTAATTGAATAGGAATTAAGCATTTGCAATGGCATACATGGTATAGGCTTTGTCTAAAAGTATACAGACTTTAACAGAACTTGTGTCATATCCCTAGAAATAGCTTTGAGCTTATATCACTATGTATAACATTAGATTTGTTATGTCCATAATAACCAGAACAGTGGTTATCTATTTCTTGTCATTCTTTGAGAGGGATATAAGTTCCCTTTACATATATTGAGCAATTCTCCCAAACTTATCAAACTTATTTCAGAGTATTGACAGTGACAAGAAATACACATATTATTAACCTTACTTTGTTAGTGTTTTTATTTATTTATTTTCTTTTTTGGAGTTATGGTTCTTTGAAGTTTTAATGAGAAATTCTGTCAGACATAAATCTCCAAATCTATTTATCAAAATTTTACAAAACTTAATGGAAAGTATCAACAACAATAGGAGATATATATATTATTAACCCAAGTTTGTTTGTCAATTTTTCTTTTTTTTTTTTTAATGGAAAATTTAAACTCTTGTTCAGAAAAATTTTCCATAACTGTTTATAGTTTTTTGAAAACATGGTGGAAATGACAAAAGTGATAGAAGATGTGCTTTTATTTGAATGCAAGTAGTATATATGCAGATTACAAAAATATATTTACTAGGGTAGATACCAATTCATTCTTTTTTTAGCTCACCTGGCAAAGCCAGAGTGAACTTATGGCATGGTAAAACATGTAAGTATGTGTTTGTAAACTTTATTCTTCTTCTCTGAAACTAATTGGCCAATTCAAATGAAATTTTGTATGGAAGGTCCTTAGTTACAATAGATTAAAAATTTTATCTGACATGTCCATCCTTAATCCAAGATGACTGTCATTACTATAAATAGCAAAAACCTATAAATAGCCATTACAGATTCATTTATGTACCGATTTTGTTGAAATTTAAAACATAGAAAAAAGATGATAGGTGATAAAACATGTAACAGGTTTTTCTATACAATTTTTCATTTGCACAATAATTACATAATATGCAAATAAGATCTATTTTTAGCCTGAATTTTTGAAAATCTTCTCTTCTGAAAGTACATGGCCATTTGAAAGGAAATTGAGTGTGGAAGGTCTTTGGGTGGTAAAGTTTGAAATTTTTATCCAACATGTCTGTGGGAAATCCAAGATGGTTGCCGCTATTAAAAATAGCAAAACATATAAATGAGTTACGAATTCATATATGTACTGATTTTTTTTTTTTTTTTTTTTTTTTTTTTTACAAATTTGACACAAAAAAAAAAAAAGATTTTGCAGAATTTAACATAAGTAACTAGTTTTTCTGTACAACTGTTTGTTTGTGCACTAATTACATAATATGCAATAGGTCTATTTTTAGCCTATATCTTGGAAAATCTTTTTCTCTGAAAGTACATGGCCAATTGAAAGAAAATTTATGATAATTGTTATATTAGAAAATAAGAATATTGCTTGTGAGTTTGTTTATGTTTTACTGATTGTATAGATTTTATATATAAAAAGCAAAAAAAAAAAAAAAGAAGGTTGCTCCAGGTGAGTGATACAGGCCCTATTTTCGTTGTTGTTAATAAATTTAATGGTGGAATGTGTTTTTCATTTTTTCTTATTTGATTTTTTTTACCAATTTATTTCAGCAAAAATCAATAGTTGCCCTGTCATCACATAACTGGAGTGTGGAAGCAGCGACAGAGTCCCTTCTTAGTTGATATTTTATTTAGATATTAGCCTGTAAAAAGACTGAATATTCAAATTGTTTTAATTTTTTTGTAGTCCATAAAATACCTGTGCAAAATGATAAAATTCATGTGAAAAGATGTGCTATATGTTCATAAAGATTGATACTACAAACCAGTATATTTTCATGTGCAATTTACTTTCATGTATTTCTTTGGAATAAAAGCTTAACATACATGTATACATGTATATAATACTGGTAATACATGTACTAGTTGTTGATACTGATTTGTGAGTTTGTGAGTAGTCACTTTGTAACTCAAACAAGGGTTTCAGAGACACGAAGCTCATTATTTATTACAAATGGTTTTATTTTGATGTTCTTTTGAATAGGATTTGTTTTTGTTTTGTTTTTTTTTTAATTTCTGGATATAAAAACATTCAGCATGAATAGAAACAATGTTAAATGATGTTGGATAAGAATATATGTTGTTATGTTTGATCTCTGACGTCATGGGGCAGGGTGGGGGGGATTTTATCTGGATATAAAGCAAAGATTTTAGATGATCATATTTAATTACTCAACTATTCTGTGATCATGAAAATAACAATGGGGGCTCTATTTGCTTGTGCTTTACTGAACATTTTCTTTATTGCCAGTCCTGTGTCATGAAGCTTTTTGGTTTTCATGAAAGTTATAAGCTTTGAAGACAAGTTGGTTTGTGTGAATTCTTAGTGATAAATGGAGGATATTATTGTGATGATAACTTACAAGTCCATGCTCATTGAAAGTTTACCAGTGCATATAAAAATCAACTTACCAAATAAACGCAAAATTTTTTTGTTAAGATTTTTTTATCACGGTTGAATTCTTCCAGTTTGATAGATACATATGATTATTGGTATCTCAAGATTATTTTTTCAAATACAAATCAGGATGTTTTATGGCTTTAAACCTTATTTATGGCTTTTTTTTATCATTTCAATATTTTCACATACATTATATTATACAAACATGGGATTTGTTCAAATCTGTAGTCAACCTATACATAAAGGCTACCTATAGAACCTACAAAATTTTAATTTTATAGACAGGTGATATTTATACAGTTGTTATTTTCTGTTGAAATTATGACTTTAAAACTAGACAGGTGGTCTGTATATAGGGGTGGTTTTTATTGCAGGGTTTTTTTTTAAACAAGCCAGTCTTGTCCAATTGATCATTTCTCTATATATTCTTATTATTGAAACCAAATTGAAGAAAATCAACTACATGTTATGTTAATCTTTATTTGACAAGGAGTGGGGATGTATTTGCTTTGTCAGTTCCACTCTAGTATCTCTAATTTATAGATAGACATGTGACAGAATGTTCTGATTCTGATTTTAAAGGTTATGGGTTAGAACCCCATACCAGTCAAGAGTAAGCAACAAATATTCATATTCCTGGCCATGGTTTTAAGAGCATTGTTAAATAGATTAGCATATTTGAAACATTTTAAATACCTGGTAACTGAAATTTGAATACCTTTATATATATATATATATATATATCTTATCTCTACATGAAAAATCAATTACATTTATCTTAATACTGACAATGATGTAATTCTAACATAGTTTTGTTATTATATGCTATAGATAACTTTAAAGTTTTTATTTGGAACCAAATTCAAATTCATACACCTGAAGATGTAAACAAATTCATATACCTGAAGATATTAAAGTTTTACAGCATATTCATACTACTGATGTTAATAAAGTTTCACTTTATATAAGTTTTGTTTATTTTTTGTTTACAAAAAGTTTTTCATGTAGTTATGACCAAGAGTTTGGGCCTGGTATTTCTCTCGACACTTCTAAAATAAGAAAGTATACGTCCATGAAGAGACCTGTTATACTGCAGGACTCGTGTTATGCAAGTTGTTAATTTGTTCTGAATTTTCTCTGATTGTCTGTAAAAAATGTCTATGTCTATTAAAATATTATGCAGTTGCAGTTTTAAAGAGGTTGTTATTTTGTAGTTTAGCTGGTTTTTCTTTGTTCAAAGTGCTTGAATGAAAACTCACTGCATTCATGCATTTATAGAATATTTCATTATATACCAGTAAGAACTTTATAATATATATATAAATATTTACCCACACGTGTGTAATACTTATAAGTAAATACTTATAAACATGTCAACACAACATTTTACAATTCTATGTACAAGCTTTGAGTCATAAAATTCTGTCATTTTGTTTTTATGTTTTTCTTTTGCATTTTCACAACCATATTCTGACTCATACTGACAAAGTTTAAAGATATTTTTTTTCGCATGCGACATAAAGTAATTATCTGTCTTCTTACATCACAAATTATTTTGTGGGAGGTTTATAGTTTTTGACCTGTCTTTAACAAAATATTTTGTTTGAGGTATAAAGTGTTTGACCTGTCTTGTCATAGTTTTTTGTGGGAGGTATAAAGTGCTTGACCTGTCTTGTCATAGTTTTTTTGTGGGAGGTATATAGTATTTGACCCCTCTCACGCCATGTGTTAGAACAATCTAATAGACTCTTTGTAAATAATGCCAATAAAATTGTGTTACTTTTTTTTTTTTTTTTTTTTTTTTTGGAAAATGCTAAGTTAGCTAAAATGTCCCCATATGCCAAAATAACCATGTTTGTACTCTATGTTCAGTACTAACCAGTAACATTTGACACCTTTAAAGACCATAATGTAAATGTATACTATTGGAAAATTTTAATAGTGAATGAAGCATTTTATAAAAATGCAGTACACTTATATTTTGTAATAAAGTGCCAGTATTTTGTTTGTGTTTCAAAGATTTTTCTTGATTTATTGCATTTACAGTAGAATTTTGATAACTTGAAGTGCATGGGACTCTGGTGGTGACTTTGAGTTATCGGGGTGTTACGAGTTATTGAGGTGTTCAGAGTTATCAAAGTTGAAGGATGATGTCACTTTAATATAAGTTTTCGCTGCAGAAACCTATGATGTTGTAAACAGTTATTGGTTCTTGAATGTAATGCAATAGAGAAAAACAATAAATACTTAAAGATACTTTCGAAACAAAAAATAATAAATTATTATTAATTAATAATTAATTAATAGATTTTTAAACTACAGACCAAATTTTTACTTGGAGTTATGGGGGTATTCGAATTATAGAAGTTTGAGTTATCAAAGTTGTCTTTATATAGTGTTTATAAAAAACTGGTCAGGACAAAATAAAGACAGAGTTATGCATGGTATTTCAGATATCAAAGTTTGAGTTATCGAAGTTCTACTGTATTCATTTAAAATGTTGTTGTCTTTTTGTTACAAATCTGTCTTGTAATTGTTGATGGTATGGTATTTTAAGTTGGGGGGGGGGGATCTTCCCCTCCCCCACCTTTTTAAGAATGGGAATAATAAATTTAAAGCTTTATCAATAAGTCTGTTTCGTTTCTTGTCTAGAAAATTTTCCAAACACAATTCATTACTTTGTTATTAAACTTGGTGCAGAGTGTCAATAGTGACAGGAGATGATCATATTAATAACCAAACTTTGCCAATTTTTCTTTGAGCTATTGCTTTCTGAATTTTTCAACTAAGAGTCATTCTCCCAAATTATCAAGTTTACAAAAGTATAAATTGATTAATAAACTTTTAGAACTTAGGATTATTTTAAAGATTTAATTTTGAAGAATCAAAGTAAAACCACTTTTACTAGTAACATAATAACATTGATATTTTAATTTTAGTTGACACCTTTAGCCTAGCAGTGACGAGGGTAATTTTTAATTTGATGTAGATTCTTCTACTGTTGTTGTTTAAACATACTATATATATAAAAACCACGTGTTTATATGTGCCATAATTCTATTTAAACTATTTAAAGTGTAACAAAACAAATTGTATGGAAAGATCACCTGCTGTTAAAGGCCAATGTTATAGGATTCTTTCAGGTGGTATATGCTGACATTTTTAGACCAAGATAGGTTTTTAGGTGGTTTATATAGACAGGTCAGACTTGTCCTCAAGGTCACTGAGTAAGGTTCCTTTCAGGTGGTTTATATAGACAGGTCAGACTTGTCCTCAAGGTCACTGAGTAAGGGTCCTTTCAGGTGGTTTGTATAGACAGGTCAGACTTGTGTTCAAGGTCACTGAGTAAGGGTCTTTTCAGGTGGTTTATATAGACAGGTCAGACTCACTGTTCAAGGTCACAGTAATACTCCTTTCAGGATGTTTATATGGACAGATCAGACTTGTTGCTCAAGGGCATAGTAAGGTTCCTTTTAAGTGATATTTATAGATAGGCAAGTCATACTTGCTGTTTAAGGTCACAGTTGTTTTCCTTTCAGGTGGTAAATATATATAGGTCAACCTGTATGCATTGTAGTAGCTTTACAAAAAATACAATTTGATACACATTAAACATTCTTTAATTCAAAATAAGGACACTATCAGTGTATGATTTCTGATCAATTTTGGTAGTTTTCTTCTTTTTGTGAACTTGTCACAAAAGGTTTTATGTTTTAAAACTAGAAAAATGATTTCTCTCTCTCTCTCAGTTGTGAGCATGTGATATAACATTATGTTCAGTTTTGCGTGTTCCTCTTCTTGGAAACACTCCATATCCAAATAGTCTGTTTTTACAGAACTATGAAAAAATTAAGTGAAAAAGATTGAATTTAGTAACTATTTATGTATAAGTATGTAAATACACATCTGTATGAGAAGAAAATTAATAAAACTGTAAGCTTTTCTAATATTTTAAAAGTTTTGTTTCTTTTTTCGAAAAATTTATTGTTCTCATAACTAATGATTCGACCTCAGTACGAATGGTTCTGCCTCAGCACTAGATCTCACTACTGATGGTTCTAGAACACCTCAGCACTGATGACTGTACCTCACTTTTGGCTCTACCTCAGTACTAGTTCTCTATGCTGATGGTTCTTGTCTAAGTACTAATTGTCCTTCCTCAGTACTAATTTTCACAATTTACGGTTCTACTTCAGTTGTAGTTCTCACTACTGATGGTTCTTCCTATGTACTTATAGTTCTACCAGAGTACTAGTTCTCACTACTAATAGTTCTACCTAAGTACATATAGTTTTACCTCAATTATCGGTTCTTACTACTGATGGTTCTACCTCTGTACTAGTTCCAACTACTGATGGTTCTACCTCTGTACTAGTTCTAACTACTGATGGTTCTACCTCGGTACTAGTTCTAACTACTGATGGTTCTACCTCGGTACTAGTTCAAACTAATGATGGTTCTACCTCAGTACTAGTTCTAACTACTGATGGTTCTACCTCGGTACTAGTTATACCTCAGTGTTTGTTCTCACTACTGAAGGTCCTCTAAAGTACTATTAGCATACCTTAGTACTAGTTCTAACTACTTATGGTTCCACCTCAGTGCTAGCTCTCACTAATCAAGGTTCTACATTGCCAAAAAAATAACATGTTCCATTTTGACATTAAAAACCTTGTCATGTAAAAGACTCAACTCGTGTTTTCCTACACTGCATAACAAATCATATATGATTAATTTTACAGTGTATACAAGGCTTCAGGTATATTTTATCAAACAAAGGCTAGACTTTTATTGCAGTTACTCATCCAAATTAGCGGGTTTCATTTCAAAATTTGCACTTTAAACCCTCGAACAACGATATAAACCTTTTCACTATCATACATGTTTAGTATTTTTGTTCTTTTATATTCTAGCACAGCAATTCCAGAATAATCTTACTCTTTCAAAATATGATAACATGAAACTTTATAAGTCTCATAAGCCCAAGCAATCCGCCTAAAAGGAAAATGTCAAGGAAGAAGATTACATTTATCAGAGACTTCTATACCCAACAAAAGTCAAAGTCAAAGACAAATAGTCTTTCTCTAATATCGCTATATATTTAATTTGCGTTGCAAAAATAAGAAATGCATTTCAAAAAATGTTGTTAATACTTGGGGTTAATACTTAGATTTTAGAGGCAATAAATGGATTTTAAAATAGTTTATAAGCGAAGAAAACTGAATGTAAAAATATGCCATGCCATTGGTAATTTTTTTCATCATTATTAGTAGTAACTGTTAAGAGTGAAGTTTTTCGTCTTGTTAACTAATGTGGGACCTACTATTTAGCAGAGACAATAGTTTCGTGTTTTAGATGCTTTACAGTGTTGCCTTTGTATACTTACAAAATCATATCAAAAACGCACGGGTTTATGTACTAACCAATGGCCTGATTGTTGGAAATTTACATACACTGCATTTAATTGAGAAAATATTGGGAAAAATGAAAGAACACAAAATACGTGAAAAGACATTGATTTGAACCCGCGACTTAGAGGTTATAACTCCGAACGTCTTACCACACAGTCATCGCAGACATTGTCGAAGATCGTGAGCTATTTTAAAAAATCTTGAAAGGGCATTTTCGTCCTTAAATTTGGGGTGTTATTCAAACTCAATTACAAAAATTTGTTTGCATCAGATTCAATATTAACAAATTTAACAGATTTCTGTGGGTTTTTTAAAGCTAATTTTTCGGAAACATTCAAACAGTCGTTGATTTATTTGTTTTATTTTCATCTGATTTTCTTTTTATATGGCGCTGATTTTTAATCTTTTTAAACTTATTTTCCATGGGAACAAAAAAACTTTAACATTAACTGAATTGTTCTGATAAGTTAATCTGAAGACAAACGAAATATACAACTCTGAATTCCTACGAAAGCGTGTTAGTGCCATTTTATACAGTAGTAAAAAATTTACTATCTCGTATAAACGAGATACTAACTCGTTTAAACAAGATAATTATCTCGTTTAAACAAGATACTAAATCGTTTAAACAAGATAATTATCTCGTTTAAACAAGATACTATCTCGTTTAAACAAGATATTTTCTCGTTTAAACAAGATACTTTCTCGTTTAAACAAGATAGTATCTCGTTTAAACAAGATAATACTTCATTGTTATTCTGGTATATTAACGAAAGCAGTTATATTTAAAAGCAGTAGTAGTAATTGGCTACTTATAGCTGTAGCTGGCTACTTGTAGAAGAAAAGTTAGCTACTTATAGCCAGTTACTTGTAGGAGAAAAGTTAGGTACTAGTAGCCAGTTACTTGAACGATGATTAAAAATACAAAACTAGCAATTATTTCTAGTTAGCTTTTATCGATTAAAAATAATTTGTAATTGTTATTTATCTGATGTTGTTCTGATCTGAAGTATCTGTGGATAATTAATGACTATGCTACAACCAAGAACATTCACCACAAATTAAGTCTTACTTTCGCTTGGTGAAATTCAGGGTTTTCAGTTAAAAGACTTGAAATAACAGACCTTTCTTGCATATGTTCAGAAAAACCGAGACAACATAATATTTATTTTAGAAAAACAAAAGAGGCCCATGGACCTTAAGGCTCACCTGGGGATATGTCCAAATTTGTTTTCAAAGTGCAATAGGCAATATATTAATTACAAAACTTTCCATGTTTTCTCAAGCTTAGAGCTGCCAAAATACTTAATCAGAAATATACAGCGACATTTCAGTTATAAGTAGCTAATGTGTATGTAGTAGCTTAAATACACTGAAAAATTTCCACAAAATTAACTATTCAGTATACGTATGCAGCTGGGTCCTTGTCCTTTGAACCAATGACCTTGAACCATATATATTAAAATGGCGTCATATCAATACCTACAATATTCTTACCGTTAAATAGCTATACATCTACTTATTTTGTGAATTAAATCAATCCAAAATCAATCTGTAATGTTTTTATTAAGTCTTTGAACAACCTCACTAGTTGGAAGACTTATTACTTCTCTTCAGTTTCCGGTTCTCCATTATTTTTTTTTCTCACCTGCTCACTTTTTGTCCGCATGATTTCTCCTAGACACATCAATCAATCTTGTTCAATTTTTTAGGGTAGGTTCTTGTATATTGTGGGAGTTGTGTTATCCGGGATTAAAATATCCGAGGGTTCAATGGAGAGGGGCAGGATGGTGGGGTCTTAAAAACAAAAAAATCATCAATTTTTCAAAAAACACTTTGCTGTGTACTATAAAATTATATATATTTGTAACCAGCATCTCGAGGTGAATCGGTTCATATAAAACATTTAAACATCTTCCCTGGGTTACCACTAAAGGATGTGTCATAACTTTTAAACTGGCGAGATCCCCATCCTTAAACAATATATTTTCTGATTCCTTATAATAAAATGAAAAGATTCATACTAAAGAAAGACACCTAAGGTTATTCCCCACTGTGAGGTAGGGCTGGTTGGTGCTATGTACACATATAACTAGAAAAAGTTGAAATCCCTGCCCCAACAGTATATTTTCTCGTTCATTATGGAAATTTCAATTGAGTGATTTAAAAAAAAAACTCCAGGAAATCATTTCCAAGTGAGAGAGAGGTTTGTAGGGCCAGAATTCCCCCACCCTCATTTAAAATTCCTATCCTAAAACATACTTGATTTCATGTTTTAAGGCAAATTTATAGGATTCAAGTCCTATTCAAAGAATTGAAAACAATTTGAATAGCATATTTACATCCTTTAATCCTAATCGATGTATCTTCTGGCTATACACTGCAGTCATCACACGTCAATCAAATGGTTGGTTACACCCTCCACACTTCATAGTTAACTTGCTATTTATCAAAGGTTGAATATTTGACCAATCTTATTGACTAATTGTAACTGCCAAATTTGATTTACTACAAACCACAAAACATGATTAGTGGTGTTGAAAATAAAAAAATTAGTGTTTGAAGAATTGCTGTCAATCAAATAGTTCACAAAATTGTATCAAGGTTTCAGGGTGGTGTTTAATATAATAGAAAAATAACACTAAATTAACAGTTTTTTGAAATATTTGAATCTTTGGTGTAATAAAATAATTTTAGAGAGTTAATTAAGAACTGGAAAAGGGTTGGGTAATGGACTGGTTCCCTGGATAATCGGACTCAAGGCATGTCTGCCTCGGGAGGTCGTGGGTTCAAACCTCGACCAGGCCATACATGAGACTTTAAATATTGATATATATGTATTGCCTCCTCGCATAGTGCTGGGCATTAGGCAGATAGAGTATGGACTGGTTCATAAGGTGCCAGGACAATGGACTAGGAGAGTGATATAGTTTCAAGCTATGATTAAACATGATTCAAAACTTACACTCAATTAGCAATTTTCGAATCATTTGAATCACTGAAATGATAAAATGAACTTTTAGAGAGATCAATAAGAAATGTAAAAGAGTTCATTAATACTATTTTATATCACCCCAGTCACGATATTTTAACTTATATTGATTCAGTCAGTTTTGGAATGCTGTGGAAAATAGAGTTTCCAGAGAAAACCATAGACTTTTTTAAAGCAAACTTTTAAGTTATAATACATTAGAATCTTCCCAAAAGAGATTAAAGTCTAGGCATTTGGAGGAACTTTGATCAACAAGTGTACACACGCACTTTAGACCAATTAATAAAGGAATTTAGAAGTTAAACTAATAATCTGTGATACGGTTTAAAATATTTGTGTATTATGTCACTTTTTGAAAAAAAAAACTGATTTTTTTTCAAGTGAATAACCATTTTTATAATATGTTCATACTCGGAACATTTCTAGAATTGCATAAATATTCGACGAAATGTCGTACTACAAGTGAATTTCCGATAAATTGTGTCAGCACGAAGAAAAGTCCATTCGACGAAGTGTCTGCACCGGAATAAGACTACATATTTATTGATTGTTGTTACTATCTTGGGGGCTTAGTGGTAGAGGGTCTGCCTTAAGACTACATCAGTGGCTCATTGGTAGACTGTCTGCCTCGACAGTCATGGGTTCGAATTGTGGCTGGGCCATACATATGACTTTGAAATTTGAAATATCGAACGGTTCACCTGTTGCCAGGATATTGAACTGGGGGAATGGTTTACTTGTCTGCGGCATACTGACACGGTGAGCTAGCACCTTACCAAAAAGACACCGTGAGTTTGTGCTAGTACATAACAAACCAGGCTATACAAATGCACACCAAACACTTACATGCACTTGCACTTAGTTTAATTTTTACATGTAAATTTTACATCAATAACACACACTGAATTTTAAAAATCATAAAAATCTATACATTAATCAGATTGCGTTAGCGTATATATGTACGTATAGGTGCGTATGCCTTAAATATAAGAATATTTGGTATCATTGGGGACGGAATTCAATAACGTTTTAAATTATTACTAAAATGTGGGTGATTTATTAAAATGATGATGTACTACGTTCGTGCATGGTACACGGAAGAATGCGGAAGTGATATCCGCGAAAGCCGTGATTAAAACCAAACTACACACGGTAAACATTTGTTTGTTTCTTTACAAGTAAATAAAAACTGCATTTTGTAACTAGAAATAATTGCTAGTTTTGTATTTTTAATCATCAAGTAACTGGCTTTTAGTAGCTAACTTTCTTCTACAAGTAGCCAGCTCCAGCTATAAGTATCCAATTACTACTACTGCTTTTGACTATCCCGGAATAACAATGAAGTATTAACTCGTTTAAACGAGAAAGTACATGTATCTTGTTTAAACGAGAAAATTATCTTGTTTAATCGAGAGATAGTAACTTGTTTAAACGAAATAATTATCTTGTTTAAACGAAATAGTATCTTGTTGAAACGAGATAATTATCTTGTTTAAACGAGATAATTATCTTGTTTAAACGAGATAGTAACTTGTTTAAACGAGATAATTATCTTGTTTAAACGAAACAGTATCTTGTTGAAACGAGATAGTATCTTGTTTAAACGAGAAAGTATATTGTTTAAACGAGATAGTATCTTGTTTAAACGAGATAATTTTCTTGTTTAAACGAGATAGTATCTTGTTTCAACGAGAAAGTATCTTGTTTAAACGAGATAATTATCTTGTTTAAACGAGATAGTAATTTTTTTTTCTACTGTATAAAATGGCACTAACACGCTTTCGTAGAATTCCAGACATGCAAGAGGAAAATGTGCAAAAAAAGTATCATGGGATTAAACTTATTTACGGTACTTGTCCGTTTTTCACTAAATACCGTGTACAAATTTACAGCGACATTAACTGAAACCGCTGCTGAAACTGACCATTTTAAATGCATTGTTCAAGATAAATATCCATTCGATTATTTTATTTTAGATTGCTATCATGATAAATTCCAAAATGTTAATTTCGGTTATTTCACTGTCTTGTCCATTTTACGGTTAGTTAAAAAAGTTTTTACACGCCTCTGGGGTTAGTGAAAAATGTCGTGTGAAGGTTACTTTCAAAAGAAAGTCAATCGCACTGACTGGACTGGGTGTAATGACCATGGAAAAAATTATATCAACCTCGCATTCCGTCCATTTACCTATTGGCTCTTAAATCTACTGCGTTTCAATATAATCAGAAACAACGCACTTTGTCACCGGAACATTTTTTCCCGCCATATATCCAAACTTGGTTGTCACGTGGAGCACGGTCATCTTCTGGAGCAGTGTTTGTTTTCGTTTCAAACGTCAACAACGCGTGTACGGTGTGGACATTTCCATCATGGATACACACAGTCATGTGCATGGCTCGGATTCACATTTAGTAGGAATTTCGAGAGGACGAGCACTTCATAATGCTGTGTCATTTATTAGAACTTCAGATTTGCATTCCTTGAAACACGGACATGGGCAAACAGAAACTTTAAACTGTACACCATCTGGATCAGTAACATCATCAGGAGTGACCAGTGTGTCAATGGAACAACGTCAAACTGTCAATGTTGTTGAAAACGTTGTAGATGCTGGAGTAAGTGTATATAATCCTGTTTACAATTTAGAAAATAAAGTGGTGTGAATCTGATGCACGCACATGCTCATCATGGCATATCGGTTCACAGGGGCTTGTATCCAAAAATACAAACTAGAAAAAATACCATTAGCGTTAGAAACTTCATATAAATTTATAAGTGGTTTTTTACTCTTATGGTGTTTTTTGTAATATGTATTTTTGGATACAAGCCCCTGTGGTCAGTTTCATTAGTGCCCCTGTCAGCCTGTGGTCAGTTTCATTAGTATGTCAGTGACCATGTGATCCACTGATCAAGAAATAAATATGTTTAAGAATTTTTATTTTTCTTTTAAAAACCTTTAACAGACAACTGTGGATAAAGCAGTGATTTTCACTGGGGTATTAATACAATTGATAATCTTAAAGGATCTGAAAATCACATGTAGATAGATCTATATCCATAATTTAAATCATGTGGGTATTTGAATATTCAGGATATATATACATCAAAAAGAATTATTAAGAGTTAACAAAAACATCATACATAATCAAATATTTTATCATCCAAAAATTTATTTTTGGTTATGCTAAAATTGAAAAAGATTGTTAATATCCAAAAGTATGAAGGAAATGTCTAAAAGTTAAAAATTAATACATTATTTGTAAAATAAAGAAAATCCCGCATAATTTTTGAAAATGATGCATGAAAATTGTACTCAGTGCGCCCACAGGGAGCACTAAAATATGAACAATATCTAAAACGCATGTTCTTTCGATCATCCTAAAAAATCTGTTTTTTATGACATAACCATGTTCTAAAATTAGATCCCACAGGTCTACATCTCGCTGGGAAATTACTGCTATTTCTAGCTTTTATCATTAAACCAAATGTATCTTTGTTTATTAGAAATAATTAAGTAGATCAGCACCATTTTAATTTTTTCCTAGTAAAACTCAATGCAGCTTTAAAAAGTGGGTTATAAACCAATATTTGCTGAACACTTAAATCCATTTTAATTAGCTGAAAGTTCAGATGAGCTATTGCTATCCATCTTTGTTTGTCATGTGTAAACTTTTAACATTTTAATCTTTTCCAAAACCACTAGGCCAAATTTAATGAAACTTGGGTTACTGATTGGGTGAAAGCCTATCAGATTTACACAAATGAAGGAGTTATGTCCCCTTGGGGCCCCATAAAGGGGAAATAGTGAAAAACTTTAAAACTCTTCTCCTCTGAATGTACAAGAGATATACCTTAGTTATTACATTTATAATATTCTTAGGTCATCTTGTTTCAGATATGACAAGGCATTTAATGAAGAAATTGCTAAAAATTATATATTTGTCAATATATCTTGAAAACTATAAACTTTTTGTATAGGTATGTATATTACAATATTGTAGGTATGGATACAATGATTATTTTGATATATGGTTCAAGGTCATAAGACTGAAATATAATATAATATATAATAAAATAATAAAAGATCTGTCAACAATTTCTATACTGCCTTAGTGGTTCAGTGATAGAATGTATGCATGAGGAACAAGAGGTTGGGGTTCAAACCCTGGCCAGGTCATACATAAGACTTTAAAATTTCTTTGCCTTGCATTAGCATTAGGAGGACAGTTTATCCACTTGTTCACCCAGTGGCTGGATAATGCACAATAATACGAGACAGACCGTAATACACACTCACACATGCATATAAAAAAACTTGTCAGGGCTTCGATTATTCACTCATCCACTCGTAAGGAGGTCAATTGTCACGAGCCTTTTTCTAGACATCGGCTGTTCTGTTACAAGCGTCGACCAACAAAATCATTTAAACGTTTGCATCACATGCGCAAACCTATTGTTTTGCATTCAGAATTTAATCCAACAGATGTTCCGAGTGTTTATATACTTGTTAGTCTGTTAAGTATGTCAAATAAAAGTAATCAAACTGTTTTGTATGACTTTCTAAAGACAAACAAGAATGAAACAGCTGATAAAAAAATTTTCAAAGACACTCATTAGACTACAGCTGATCCTGATGACAAACCAGTTGCAGGTAGAATCATTTCTAAACCTGCCACTTCAAAACAAAAGTTACTGGTTACTGAAAGTGGAAATCCAAAGTTCGTGAAAAGCTTAAGAATCTAGTCAGAAAACATTTATTGGTACAAGCTCTGGCAGTATTTAAGAGAAGAAAGTCTCGTTTTTCATGTAGTGACTGTGCCAAGTTAAATTTCCAAGTGACAATTGGTTTTCTTCTTTAACAAGGCACTGTGGCCGAGTGGCATTTAAAATTCTATCTAAGGCCTGCTTGTTCTTTGATTAATTCTTGGAGTTAAATTAATTTGCTCTTGTCATGAATATCTGAAAAATTGCTGATGAGATGTTAAACAACTTCGAAACCAACTAACCAACCAACCATAGATTTACATGAAAATTTAGGAATTAATCAAAGATTACATTCATATTTATATTTTATCTGTAATTGAAGTGCCGGTAGTATAGCTCAAACTAAAACATATAAAGCCATATTTTTAAATTATAATTGACAACATCAATTCATAACTCTGGACTTGACAATAATACTTGTCTATTTGTTCGATACCAGTCCGCTAAATTTACATTCAGACAAGTGAAATTAATTTCCTCAGAAAAGACAAGTGAAATTAATTACCACTTGTCTCAGTGGACAATATCATAAAAAGTTATTGTAGAGCCCTGTAACTGTTTCATGATACAGTGACAGTTTTGTAAATGATCAATTTTTTTTTGCTAATTTATGTCATGAAAATGAGTATATGGCTGAGAGAGATTTGGGGGAATATACAGGAGATAATTACTAGAATCATAAGCAACAAAAATCTATTTTTGATACTTGAGTTATCCCCCTTTGTATATGTTTAATTCATGATTTTCTTTGTATGTTCAGGTGATTGACATTCCCAAGATAGGATGTATTTGTAACAGGAGTGTGAAAACGGTGTTGTGTCGGTCTTGTGGTCAGATGTTTGGTGGAAGAGTAAGGCGTATTTGTCTTCTTCATCCAAATAGTATACACTTAATGGACATGGTGTGTTGTCCTAACTGTAAAGCATCACAGATCAAAGAATTTGCTGATTTTGACAAGAAAAGAAACAGTTGAAGAAAAATGTACAGTCAGTGATTGACAATGTTCATGTGATTGCATTGTTTAATAATATGTATTATAATCAGTTCCTGGCTCAAATTTTACAATTATTCTGTAAATAGATTTTAAAGAATTCACTTAAACTTTGGCAATTGTTTTATCTAGATTCATCGGGGGAAAAAACATATCACAGTTATATATACCTAGTATAAAACAGTTTTTATTTTTTTTTAAATAATGTAACTACTTTTATGGTAACTCAAAATTCCTGACTTTATAGTTTTAGTTTATTCAAAAAAATCTTATTTTATGTTATTATTAGTTAAAATTTGTCAACATTAAAGTAGTTGAAATATCTGCTCACAGAATTATTGTGAATTTAGGGCCATGTTATTCAAAAATTTAATGTTATGTTTCAAATCGATTTTTTTTTTTTTTAAATCAGATTATCAGATTGTTTATCCATACAACTTATGTGAAGCAAATAATGTGTTGTGTTTCCACTTTTTCTAACCTGTTTCCACTTTCCCTTCCATTTTACTCTTTCCCTTACATTTTTTTACTTTCCCTACCCTGTTTTCACTTTGCCTTACATGTTTTTATTTTCCCTTCCCTGTTTCCACTTTCCCTACCTATGTTTTGAAGTTACCCTTTTGTTTTTATGTGCAATTTTAGAAAAGCACCATATATTGAGTCAGCACTCGGGATTCATGCTACATCCTTAGGTCGGGAGCCATTGTAATATCAAAACAATATTACTTTTGATCTAATTCTTTAGTGAAGAGATGAATGTGGAAACAATATATATGTCACCTTCTCAAATAGCTGGGTTCGTTTGATAGGATTCCCATGGAAACTTCAGGATATCTTTCTTGTAAATTGTGGTTTTGTGCCTTTTTAAGTTGTTACTTCAGTAGAAATTTTCATAAAAATTTGGCATTTTTTGAACAGAGGAAGGAGAGGGGGGAATGAACTTCTGCTATCTGCAACCTCTTGATGCTCTTAAGAATTTATCAAACTGTCATCATATTTTTTTTTAAGAACTTCAGTCATGTACCTGATCTCCTGGGTTTTTCGGTCTTGCTGCTATTCAAATTTCGCATTACATTATGCATGTTGGATGTTGACAAGCAAATAAAAAAAATTCTCAAGTGACACAAATCTTTACTGAGAGACTGAATTTTTGTGGGCCTAAAAACATTTTTGGTGGAATTATACAAACGGTTCTTTTGGGTTTTTTAAACAAAAGGCCAGGTAAAAATAAGGAGTTTGTACTAATCATTATAATACTTAAACTGACTTAATTATCCATCTCAGAGTTATTTAATTATTTAATTTAAGTACAGAAGCTGTGCTTTATAAACAATATTTTAAAAAGGTAACTAAAATAATGACAAAAAGATCCATTATTTACAATTCTGTCTTGCAGTATTGTGATATTATTTATTTTTGATACATCAGTCAAAACTTATTCTCAAAGGTCACATCTAATGTACCGGTATGTTGAGTTCTATTCTAAAAATGAAATGTGACAGATGTTATTTTCAGTAATGTTGTTATTTTTAATTAAAGGAGGACTTCAATTTTTACTCTACTTAAATTTTAATTCTGTATTAAAATTTAATTTTAGAAATTGATAGCAATTTGTGATTTTTCTGGGAATTATAACTTTTTAAAAATTTTCTCAGAATTATTTGGTAGGTTTGTTCAAAACAGACACAATTTAGATAAAATGTCAATGTAAACATAGGATACCTTAAATATGCAAAGGCTGTAGATGTGCTAGGCTTTGGGCCAAAAATATATCAAATTTATCAAGGTGGAAAACATAATTTACATGAATAGTGGATACAAATTTTGATAAAAGTGTTCACAAACTTTCCACAATCAGTAATAAATGCAAATAATAGGGTTGGCAGTAGGGTAACATGAAAGCCCTTGTAGGTGGTCTTTTATTTTTAAACTGCAGGAGTTAGAATGACATCTCTTAAAGAGTTTGCCAAGATTCCCTTTGATTTATCTTAACATGTGCTTCATTGTTTTTGGCAGAAATATAAAGAGTGCAAATCCAGTTATGTTGCATGGGGAAGAGATGGACCCCATTTTATCCAACAATTTCTTTTACAATGTTTAAACCAAAACATTAGAACTTTACAAATATTTTCTACCTTTTAAGATCTTAAAGAAGTGGACCTCACTTATTATTTATTTCAAAGTCTTTATCTTTTTTCCAGACACAGTTGTTATGAACCATCTTTTACACATATGAATCCTAGTTTTTAGCTCACCTGAGCCAAAGGCTCAAGTGAGCTTTTCTGATCAAAGTTTGTCTGTCGGCATCGTCCTCGGGATAAACTTTTATATTTTCAACTTCTTCTCTGAAACTACAGGGCAGATTTCAATGAAACTTGGTCAGATGCATATACAGGTTGATGCAATTCAGATTCTTATGGCTCCCAAAAATAGGTCAAGGTGACAATATGGGTCCAAAAAAAACTAAAAAATCTTCTTTTCAGAAAGCAATGATGGGAGAAAAAAATTTCATGTGATATTTGGCTTCTCTAGGGTCTAAAGCTTATAAATTGTTCATATTTTGAAATTTGGTGAAAAATCGGGTTATGCGGTTTTGCGTTAATTTAAAAATTTTCATAAAATGGCTTCAAATTGTTATAACTTGATTATATGAATAGATAATGATAGGGGTTTTCAGTTCTGACTTATTCTTGAAATAACCTTCGAAATGGGGTCAAGGTCAAAGATCAAGGTCATGACCTAGTTTGTGATTTGTGCAGTTTTAAGCTATTTTCTTCTAAACTATAAGAGATATATAATATCAAAACATGTTATGTTCAGCATGACAAAATTTAATAAGGTACAAAGTTTCATAACTATATGATAATCCATGTAGGAGTTGTTGCCCCTGAAATGTTAGACTTAAATTGTGCATTACTTCAAAACTATTAACTTTTTGTATAGGCATTGTAGGAATTGATATGGCGATCATTCTGATATATGATTCAAGGTCATAGGTTCAAAGGTCATAGATGCATAAGAAAACTAAAATTATTTTTGCAAATAGTTTTGTACATATCCTCAGGTGAGTGTTAAGGCCCATGGGCCTCTTGTTAAAATGATCTATTCCTATAGGTTCATCAAAGAATACTAAAACTTTACAGAATGCTTCTATAAACTTCACTTTATGGAATTTTGACATTTTCCCAGACTTAGGAAGTAATTTGTATAAGCAATCTTGTAAAAAAGATACATGTATGCTATTTTCTGAAATGAATTTCTCATCAGTGTTCTTAGGCCTTTAATTATTTAATTATGGAATTATTAAATAATTTTCCCCATACTTTTGCATTTCAGCAAACTAGCCAATGTTTGACCCATTTTTATGTCTGCAAAATGAAGTTATTTCAATTATCAAAAGATTCTAGTAAGTGAATGAAACTTTTTTTTTTTTTTTTTTTTTTTGGTTTAATGTCTGCAATTTGATAGCAAAATTCTGTCACAGGTAGAGTTAACAAAAACCTACTTTTTGTATGTCACATAATTAATATACATAGTACAATTACTGAAATTAATCATTAACCTTGTTATAAATTAGAAACTGTGTGTATTTAGACCATTTGCTGTCTTGTGTATATTTCCTTTTACTGTAAATAGGGCAAAATTTGTGAAGATTTTGAATTTAAGATATTCTTGTATTTTATTGTCACATATTTGAATGATAGACTGTGCATGTTAAAATTGAACAATCCAAAAATTTATTGATTTAAAGTAACTTAAAATTTGATTTGCATTTTGAGAGTATAAAAATACTGCCCCCATATAATTACATGAAATATGTTTAAAAATTGCACAATTTCAATCTTTCCCAGTGAATTGTAGCAAAGAAACAATGAAACAGTTCTTATATTGGAACTTTGTACTGGTAAGTATGGGGACAATTAAAATTTTTCATTGACAAGCAATTAAGCTGCTTTTGAGATGGTTCTCTGGAATATTGGGTGCGGTTGAAGCTTTTAAAAAAAATTTACTGAATAGTTTGTATGATGATTTATACTTTGTAATTTTATGAGGTAGAATAAAAATTGTTCTGTTACTTTAACTATTCTGATTTTTTTTTATTAATTAGTCCCCTACTGGCGAAAGCAGAAGGGGACTTTAGGTTTGCGCTCTGTCTGTTCATCCGTATGTCTGTCCGTCTGTCATGCCTCAGTTTTCCACACTTATTTTCTAAAATCTTTTAGATAATGAACTGATTTTTAGTATGTGAGTCTACCATTATGAGTTGCAGATCAAGTTAGCGTTTCATTCTGGTCTGCAAATTTTTACATGAGTTATGGCCCTTTGAACTTTGAAGATTCACTGAAATTTCAGTTTCTGCTCTTTTTAGCTCACCTGAGCTGAAAGCTTAGATGAGCTATTGTGATGGTTCATCGTCTGTCGTCTGTCGTGCGTTAACTTTTTTACATTTTAATCTTCTCCAAAACCACTGGGCCAAATTTAATGAAATTTGGTAACCATCATGCCTGGGTGAAGCCCTTTCAGATTTGCACAGATGAAGGAGTTATGTCCCCTTGGGGCCCCATAAAGGGGGGAAGAGTGAAAAACTTTAAAAATCTTCTCCTCTGAATGTACAAGAGATATACCTTAGTTATTTCATTTATAACATCCTTAGGTCATCTATTTTCAGATTTGCACAAATGGTAGCCATGGGGCTGAAAATGGGAAAATTGTAAGGCACTGAGTGGGGAAATTGCTAAAACCTGATATATTTGTCACTATATCTTGAAAACTATTAACTTTTTGTACAGGCATGTATATTGGAATGTTGTATATATTGACATGACGATCATTTTGATATATAGTTCAAGGTCATATGTTGAAATGTCAAGGTCACAGCTGCAAAAGAAGACTTAAATTGCTAATTATCTTGAAAACTTAACTTTTTGTAAAGGCATGTATATTAGAATATTGTAGGTATTGGGCAACATTCATTTTGATATTTAGTTCAAGGTCATATATTGAAATGTCAAGGTCACAGCTACAAAAAAAGACTGAAATTGCTGAAATTGCTAATTATCTTAATAACTATTAACATTTTGTATAGGCATGTATATTAAAGTATTGTAGGTATTGCAACAACAATCATTATGATATATAGTTCAAGGTCATATGTTGAAAGGTCAAGGTCACAGCTGCAAAAAAGACTTAAATTGCTAATTATCTTGAAAACTATTAACTTTTTGTATAGGCATGTATATTAGCATATTGTAGGTATTGCGACAACGATCATTTTGATACATGGTTCAAGGTCATATGTTGAAAGGTCAAGGTCACAGCTGCAAAAAAAGACTTAAATTGCGAATTATCTTAAAAACTGTTAACTTTTTGTATAGGCATGTATATAGGAATATTGTAGGTATTGACATGACAATCATTTTGATATATGGTTCAAGGTCATATGATGAAAGGTCAAGGTCACAGCTGCAAAAGAAGACAAATTGCTAATTATCTTGAAAAACTAATAACTTTTTGTATAGGCATGTATATTAGAATATTGTCGATATTGCAACAATGATCATTTTGATATATGGTTCAAGGTCATATATTGAAAGGTCAAGGTCAAGCTGCAAAAAAAGATTGAAATTGCGAATTATCTTAAAAACTATTAACATTTTGTATAGGCATGTATATTAGAATATTGTCGATATTGCAACAACGATCATTTTAATATATAGTTCAAGGTCATGTTGAAAGGTCAAGGTCACAGCTGCAAAAAAGACTTAAATTGCTAATTATCTTGAAAACTATTAACTTTTTGTTTAGGCATGTAGAATATTGTAGGTATTGCGACAACGATCGTAATGATATATGGTACAAGGTAATATGCTGAAAGGTCAAGGTCACAGCTGCAAAAGAAGACTTAAATTGCTAATTATCTTGAAAACTTTTAACTTTTTGTATAAGCATGTATATTAGAATATTATAGGTATTGACATGACAATCATATATGGTTCAAGGTCATATATGTTCAAAGGTCAAGGACATAGCTGCATAAGTATACTGAAATTGATTAATGATTTGGAAATTATTCATTGCGCTACAGTTACTTCATGCATATTGTATAAGCTACTTATGAATGAAATGTGAGTGGATATATTTCTGATTAAGTTCTGTGGGAGTTCTTAACTTGAGAAAACTTTTAAAGTTATTGTACGTAATATATTGTCTATTGCACTTTGCAAACAATATTGGACATATCTTCAGGTGAGCGTTAAGGCCCATGGGCCTCTTGTTTTCTAAATGCTTTTAGATAATGAACTGATTTTTGGTATATGAGTCTACCATGATGAGTTACAGATCACGTTTACGTTTCGTTTCCATCTGCTAATTTTTACGGGAGTTATGGCCCTTTGATCTTTGAAAATTCACAGAAATTTCAGTTTTCCGCACTTTTTTTCTACACGCTTGCAGAAATGGAACTAATGTTTGGTATGTGACTCTACCATGATGAGTTACAGATCAAGCTTATGTTTCGTTTCCATCTGCTAATTTTTACGAGAGTTATGGCCCTTTGAACCTTGAAAATTCACTGAAATTTCAGTTTTTGGTTTTTTTTCTACACGCTTGCAGTTAATGAATTGTTTTTTGGTATGCAGTTCAACCATGATGAGTTACAGATCACGTTTAAGTTTTTATTTCTGTCCGCTAATTATGGCGCCCTCCACAGGTGATTGCGCTATAGTAATCAGTCTGTCCATGCGTCCATCCGTCCATAACAGAATCAATTTTCCGCAAGTATGTGAGTCAAGTATGATGACTTACAAGTCAAGTTTACGTTTCACTCCGCTCCGCCAATTTTTGACGAAGTTATGACCCTTGGACTTTGAAAATTTCCTGTTGACTGTACATTTTACCTAAAACTTTGGGATTTGTGAAATATGTTACCAGTAGGGGACTATGTATTGTTTTGCAATACTCTCAGAATGCTTGTTTTTGTCAAAAAGTTGTAATAAATCTAAGGCAACATCTACTTTGTAAGGGTATTGGTGTTAACATTTCAAATGAACTGTTACCTACATAGGTTTTCAGGTCCTTGGAAATCAAACTTGTTAGTTCACTTAAACCAAAGGCTTGGATGATTTATTACTGTTGTTTACTACCTATCATTTGTGTTTAATTTTTTAACATTTAACCATATCCCATAAACTGTTAGATTGTGTTGAACATTATAAAGAATTTTGAACCACAGCAAGAGATATTGGATATATACATTAAGTAAGTGAGAGATTGGACTATGGTTGTCTTGTCTTAGGATTAAAGGCAGTTAAAGATCACCTAGGGTTGACTGAAAAAGCAAATTGCTCAAGTTGACCCTAACAAATCTTCAAGGTCACTGTAATCTAAAATAGTTGATAATATAATATACACCTTATTTTATCATGAACTTAAAAAACAGAGACTATATATACCTGCATTTAGGGTCACATTAAGTATTGAAAGCGTTAACATAATTTTGCCATGAACTAAAAGGGCATATAAGAAATTGTAACTTTAAAAAAGCATTGCATAAAGCTATCGCTGGATAATTTTGACCCACATTCAAGGCAAGAGTAACCAGAAATAATAAAACCTTTAAACATCTTTCAATGGACTTAAGACCTAGGAACTTGAAAATTTCATATATATAGCACTAGGGCAATAAACTTTTGGTATCGTCCGTCAACATTTAAAGTTACAGTGACCATATGTTGTAAAACATTTAAACACCACCTTGTTTTTATCTTTGACCTATATTCAACGTCGCATTTACCTAAAGTAACAAAATGTTCAAACATCTTGTGATGAAACATTTTTTGTAGAATCTGGTAATAAAGCTCTACCGTGTTTGCAAAGCAATTTGACCTTGACCTATTTTCAAAGTCCCTTTAACTTCAAGTGATACACATTTGTACAGATTCTTGTCTTGAAAAGAAAGGCCTAGAAATTGGACACTTGTAAAGCATAAGGACATGAAGCTCTGCTCAGTGTTTTAATTTGATTGACTTTTACCTAAATTCAAAGTTACCTCAAGTAGTGAAACTTTCATTGCATTATTTTCATAAACCAGAAGTTTAGGAGCTAGTTGAATTTGACCCATATTCAAGGTCATAACGACCTAAAAGTAATAAACCTTTGTGATTAATTATATATATAGCAATAATGAATAAAACTATACAAAGGGAAGCTAACTGACCTTGACCCACATTAAAACCATACTAACCTAAAGAAATAAATGTCTTTGAAATGTCTTTTTGTGTTTGACCTTCACTTCATTCAAGATCATATTGACCTTAAGCAGTAAAACCTTCAAACATCTTGTCAGGAACTGGAATGTATAGAAGCGTGAAACTTCATATTTTACGTAGGAGGATAAAATTCTACTAAGCTTGCAAAGCGTTTTATATTCTTTATACATTGTCATAGTACTACATAACGAGTCAAAGTCATTCTTGTAAATTCTTCTAAGATATCTGAATCTTAACAATGACATCCTCAAACAGTTATTGTTTTTCATTCATATTATTGTATTTATAGTTAAAATAAAAAATGAGGCTATTGAAAACCAGCAGATTTATTCAAGTTGTAGTGTCAACTTTATTTAGCATCAGTGCACGAATTACCTGAAATGTGAAATACTGGACCTTGACTTTCAAATGATACTAAATAATACTCGAACATACCTGTCCATATCCAAATCACAATTAAAAAAAAACGGTAAAAACCGGCCAATTCAGCACACATGCGAACTCCCATAAAGGAAGCGGGGCTGGATGTTCCGGAAGAGTAAGCACTTCCTGTCTAGCTAACTACGCGCGTCACATGCAAAATCAAATTTAAGAATGAAAGGAACATGGAACTATGGGAAGTCACAATGTTTGGGACTTGATTAGCCTAGGCTTGCATTATCCTTGAGTCAACAATTTAATTGTAAACTGCTTGCTTCGTTGTAGAAAGTCCCCGTAGCGGGAACAAGCTCTACCATACCGTAGTAACTGTGAAACATATACACTATACACAGGAGAAGCAGGAATATTACTGCAAAGAATCGTAAATTGACAATAGAAAAATTGAAGTCATCATGTTTTTTGAATAGCTTCAGATGTAACGGTTAACCTTTCGTGGGTGTCGTAATTGACGTACAAGTCCAAATATGAAGCAGAACATGAAGAATCGGTATAAGTCGTATCTTTTATTTTAAGCTCACTAGGATAAGTGACATTCACATATTCTCCAAATTTGGAATTATCTTAAGACATAACGCCATCTATATATCTCTGTGAGATTGAATAATTTAGCTACTCCAGATTGAACAAGGTTCTGCAAAAATTCTGATTCATATGAAACAAATCGGCAAGCAAAAGGCACAATTTGTGCCCATTAATTGTGCCCATTGGTATACCGATTGTTTGTTGGAAAATTATTTTGCCAAACACAACAAATAATTTGTCCATCAAAAACTCTAACAGTTTGTTGATGGTATCTTCAGTCAGTATATTTTTGTTTGCAGTCTATATGGCGTTTTACAAAATACTAGTAACCAGAATCCCTGTTGAACACTATTAAGATATTTGTTTCATGGTTTACGGTGTTTGTAAAAGAAAAAAAAAGATAAGTGATGATTTGTTTTAAATGCTTTTTTTCAATTTAGAATGAGGGACAGTGGTGTGAAGTGTAGAAAATTTTAAAAGTTTTTTATTTATTTTTTTATCGAAGATAAAACATTAGAAACAAGATGTTCAAACTTTACTCCAGTGTTGTCTGGAGTGAACTTCAGATTTTACAGCTCGAAACGCATTTTGACCACTGACTATAAACTGGCCCTTTTGAGAAAATGATCATTGGTTGGTCACTTGGTTTTGTAGGGTCTATCTTGGATGTTAACACAGTAAGTATATTTTTAAGTTAAATTTTCAGTTAAATTGGCCGTAAACAAGTGTTCGAAGTTTGTTTGACCATAAACTGATTGATTGCTTTTTATGAAATAATAAAGAACAATTTTCTCGAAAGGACAGGAAAATTCTTCACAGCGACAAAAAGACAAAATAAAATCAAAACGCCATTTGCCTGTTTCGTTTTATTAGTAATAAACTCGATTAAGGCTACATACCGATGTTATTAATACAAGTTACTAGTTTACAAGGCAAAGGGGAGTTAAATTGTGAAAAACGTCTGTTTGTCCAAATACTGAAAGAAAAGACACGCATCTGTTCAAACATTGAAAAAGACGCATTTATTAATTCAAATTGAATTTTCTAAGTAACAATTTATTATATTCAACCACACTTTTTGCTGATTCAAAGCATACAGACGATCCAATATACCACGTGTTTTGATATCCTTGTATATCAAGTATATCCCATAATATACCGGATGTCATATCTCTGAGGGTGAATTTGGGAGAATATACCCAAGTTATTCTTTTAAGAACTGTAAAAGTCTTATTAGCATAATAAATGTCGGAATGATCCTCTAACTTTTCGTTCAGTGTGTTTACTGTTGGTTTGGTTTTTCCAGGTTGGTAGTAGATTACTGTTTCCAGACTTTCGTTAAAGACATTACCCGGGAAGTTTCCACTTGTATAGTTTTCATTTAACAGATTCAGCACTATACCATATTTATTTACAGCCGTATAAACCTCATGATCGTTCTTGGATGTAATTGAATACAGAAAACTGCTTACGGGTGAAGCACCTCTGTAACCATACTCGCTCTCGACAACTGTGACAGTAAAGTAAGAAAGAACAAGTTTTCTGAAAATACGAAGTTCTTCAGTGGAGGGATCTTTAATCGTGTCGGAGCTAAACATTTCCTTCATGTTAACAGCTAATATAAGAAAATCGAACGTGTCCAGCCTTTCTTTTTCAGACATACCGTCAATTCGTCTGGTATATCGGATACTGACTTTACCGCGTCTTTTGATGCTTGTAATTTCGGCATTGAAGATAACTCTTATATTCTTTCGATTAACTATTTCCTGCCATAATCCCTGGAAGCCATCTTTTAGTAAATAGATACCTTGATCTTCTGGATTGATCACCGACAAAAGGAGTATCGGGGTGTTCCATAAGAGACCGTAGAGGGCGGAAACCTCATCTAGTTGACCATACCCAAGGCCGGTGTATGTAATGATAAATATATGCTTCAGTACTTCGATATCATATCTTATTAAAAAGTCGAGAAAAGTTCCAGTTAGTCTGTTTTAGTGTCTCGGGTCCAGGTCTAGGGAATAGGTCACCTTCATATTCCGAGAACAGCGCCCTGTGAAGACCCACGTATTTCAGTACTGCGTTACTTAAAAACTCAATAGCTTTCACTGGATCGCGGATTCCATACTCCCGAGCGATAACGCCAACTATAAACTGTTCATATAGAAAATATTCTGTAGAAATAAAGAATATAGTATTAAGCTTGGAACATACAGGAAACGATTCTTAACATAAAGAGAAAATTCTACAGGAATAAAGTATATTCTGTTAAGCTGTTAGCATTAGATAAGAATCCTTCCTACACAAAAGGCACAATTCACAGCAGATGGAGAATATTTTCTAAAAATAAAGTATATTGTTTTCAACTTAGTTCATAGTTCATGGTTTACTAAGTATCTTATCTAAAATAGTAGATACTAAACTTTTAATTAATCCATTATTGTACTTGAATTAACATTCGCCTAAATTGACAACTGATATAATCTCCCTTTGTTAACTCGCAATTTGCACACTAACCTTATTCGGCTACTGGAACACTGAAATGATTTCCATCAAATTTCAAGAAATCCCCCTTAATGCTATATAAGATAAACACCTCAGTAATAAAACACCCGAAAACTATGTTATCGATTATTGTAAACTTTTGCCTTTAAACCCAAGACAATTACACGAAAATCGTCCATTAGAAACTTCCTTCTTGTGTTTTAACATACCATTTTTGGGGGTCACCTGAACTTAAGGTAAGATATTCATATGCTCTTATTCTTTATCCAGCGTTCGACCGGTCGTCCGTAAAATTTATTTTAATTGAACTTCTTCAGCATCAGTAATCAAATCGAAAAGAAACTTGACAGAGATGATGCCGAGCCAAGGCCCTTTAAAGTTGTTTGAAGCTGTTTGACCTTGATTCATATTCAAGCCCACAGTGGCCTTAAATATAATATTCTTTAAAACTTCTTGTAAAGAATAGAAAGACCGAAGATCTTGAAAGTTCATACATAGCACCGGGGACCCACTAAGCTTGCTAAACTGGGATGTCCTTGAACCACATTCAAGGTCACTGTGACCTGAAGAAGTCAAAACTTTGAAACATCTTCTCATCAACTTATATGCCAAGAAGTTGTACACTTTATATAATTATCACAACGGCTCATAAAGAACTGTCAAGTAATTTTATTATACTACTGATTTCCGCAATGTCCTCAAGCGAGCAGTTTAAGACAAGTAGACAGACAAGCAAATATATCTTTAACGTTACAGAAATAAACGGGGAACCACTCGACCAGTAAATTCTAACATAATGAACAGTATCACCGTGAATCCGGAAAGTAAAAGAAAACATTTGTTATAAGAATCTGAACACTGAAGATCCTATGAAATAACCAATATAAACCTTTCGGTCAAGAAAAAAACTTACGCCTTGGGGCGGTCCAGATGGTTCTCGGGCTAGCTGGAATCAATGAACTATAATTGAATTCAGTGACGAGTTTAAAGATCTCTGTGTATTCAGGAGTGGTGTATATAGTTCCCATGTCAAACTTGGAACCTTTATGATCATACGTGAACGACTTGCCTCCTACACGGTCAGTTTTCTCAAACACTGTTATATCATTATATCCAAGTTTCTTAAAAGATAATGTTATTTTTATATATTCCTTGTATTACAATTCAAATGCTACTAAATACTAGTATATTACTAAATGGCAGGAAATTATTGTGTAATCAGTTTTGAAAAGTATATAAATCTGTAAATTTTAATCGACGTTTCAGGTTACCTACCAGTGGGCATGAGATAAGTGGTTGTCTTGTGCATACTTTATTTTATAAAACTTAAAAAATGCAAAAATTTTTACATAATAATAAACATATATAGGCATCAAGTATTTGTAACGGGATAGACTGAAGTCACCCCGTGACTGACCGTCAGTTAATACAGGGACCGTGCAATGGCCTGAAAGGAAATTTCAAATATAGATTAGGCATGACTGCGTTTGGGATTCTAAGCTCTATGATACTCGATGAAAATTGTCACACATCGCTCTACGATTTGTTTTACCTTGTTGGGTCTGATTATGCTAATCCTAATAAAGCTAGCTAAATTTACAATGTTCTGCCATAGGTTAGAAAATTCTGGAATTGAATCATAAACGACTATCAAAAAATTTTGAAGTTGGGGAATATCCTGTTATTACCTCGAGTTAATCTTGACCTTTATATCCGAAGTCAAATTGATTGCAATAGTTGCGGCATATTTGTCGTAAATTAAGCTTGTTGATTTAAAAAAAGTAAATCAAATACATGAAATGTAAAAATTCTCTCTCTCTCTCTCTCTCTCTCTCTCTCTCTCTCTCTCTCTGTACCTTTAATTTATAGGCCATGTGTATACCGGAAGGTCCAGCACCTACGATGGCTATCCTGTCATTTATGCTTGGATATTTTTGGCCTGTATAAATGGAATAACAAAAGTATTGCTTAAAAGATTAACAACATAATGGTTGGTATAGGGTAATAATGTAAACAAAACAATGTTGTAGGAAGTATTTGAACGGAATTTTAAAAGTTTATACATTTATCAAATATAGAAAACTTCAATAAAGATCTCACAAATGTGATCATGACTTAGTGATGCCGCGAAATGTGAACATGACTTAGTTATTGCGTGAAATGTGATCATGACTTAGTGATGCCGCGAAATGTGATCATGACTAAGTGATGCCGCGAAATGTGATCATGACTTAGTGATGCCGCGAAATGTGATCATGACTTAGTGATGCCGCGAAATGTGATCATGACTTAGTGATGCCGTGAAATGTGATCATGACTTAGTGATGCCGCGAAATGTGAACATGACTTAGTGATGCCGCGAAATGTGATCATGACTTAGTGATGCCGCGAAATGTGATCATTATTAGTGATGCCGCGAAATGTGATCATTATTAGTGATGCCGCGAAATGTGATCATGACTTTGTGATGCCGCGAAACGTGAACATGACTTAGTGATGCCGCGAAATGTGATCATGACTTAGTTATTGCGCGAAATGTGATCATGACTTAGTGATGCCGCGAAATGTGATCATGACTTAGTGATGCCGCGAAATGTGATCATGACTTAGTGATGCCGCTAAATGTGATCATGACTTAGTGATGCCGCGAAATGTGATCATGACTTAGTGATGCCGCGAAATGTGATCATGACTTAGTGATGCCGCGAAATGTGATCATGACTTAGTGATGCCGCGAAATGTGATCATGACTTAGTGATGCCGCGAAATGTGATCATGACTAAGTGATGCCGCGAAATGTGATCATGACTTAGTGATGCCGCGAAATGTGATCATGACTTAGTGATGCCGTGAAATGTGATCATGACTTAGTGATGCCGCGAAATGTGAACATGACTTAGTGATGCCGCGAAATGTGATCATGACTTAGTGATGCCGCGAAATGTGATCATTATTAGTGATGCCGCGAAATGTGATCATTATTAGTGATGCCGCGAAATGTGATCATGACTTTGTGATGCCGCGAAACGTGAACATGACTTAGTGATGCCGCGAAATGTGATCATGACTTAGTTATTGCGCGAAATGTGATCATGACTTAGTGATGCCGCGAAATGTGATCATGACTTAGTGATGCCGCTAAATGTGATCATGACTTAGTGATGCCGCGAAATGTGAACATGACTTAGTGATGCCGCGAAACGTGAACACGACTTAGTGATGTCGCGAAATGTACAGCTATGTACATATGTTACCTTCGTAAAAAAATAATAATTAGACCTCCAACTTATGATTTTTCATTACAGAAAAAAAAACTTAAAAATAATGTAATGAAATATATTCTTTTATATAATCTAAACTTTAAGATGTGGTAAATTTATATAAATTTTATAAATAATAAGTTTTGCACTTTTTTGAACCTGACTCATGCCAAGGATCTAGAAACTATTTCATATTAAAAAACACACTAAACATTTATAATTTATTTATTGCTTGAAATTCGCAAATTCCTGCCATTCATAAAATGTACAAAATAACGGATTTAAAAGGGAATATTTAAACTAAAAAGGAAAACGTCAAATGTAGGATAATGATGAATGCTATTTTTAATACATCATTTTAATCCAGTTTATATGACTTTTACAACACACTAAAAGGACAGAGTGTATATATTTATATATGTCATATATATGACAAATATATTAGCAACATAGAAGTGAAGAGCCAGACATTAACGGGATCCAAACAAATGCCAGACAGATTAATTTACACATTTCATAAGAATCTCTTTCCTATATAATCACATTTTGTGATTAAAAAACTATAGGATATGCTACCTGTGGCCTCGATAATCTAAAATAACTTTATTTGAAACAGATCTTTAAAGGGATACAGCAATGTATCATGTTGAGCATGCCTACCAAGTTTCATAAAAAAAAAACTACACAGAAATCAGAGATCTAGTCTGAACAAAAACAATGAATGATAAAACTAAAAGGACCACGTACAACACCTACAAAAATCACTGCACAGAAACGGGCATCATGTTTTGGTTCCAAATCGGAGATCGGATAGAGACAAAATAATCATTGGATAATCCAAAGCCTCCTAACGCCCAGAAAAATGTATTGAACGAGAACATGAATATAATAATCATCTCTATGTACCAAGTTAATCATTCCTGCTAGCTTTTTTTAATTCTGAGTAGGAATTCAGTGATCTAGTGTGGACAAAAAATTATTAAAAATTTCAAAAAGCCATAATTCTAAGAACAAGGCTCATTCGGGACCAAACCTACGTCGTCCGGGCATATTAACACAGGTACTTTCTTTTATTAAGAAATAGTATACTTCTAATAGTTTATAATACATGTATACGAAAAAGGTGTTTGCGATTATTTTAACTGGAAATAGTCAGATTTGCTTATATATATAAATACTACAACCGAGAAACCCATTTATCAAATGTAAAAAATAATGTTCCGTATTGGTGCCAAGGACGGACGGAATGCATTTCTATATTCTCCCGCCGACTTCTTGCCATAGATAAAAAAAAAATCATATAAGACAAAAATTCTACTTTTTTGGTGCGGATAGGACAAATTTACATCAATACAGGTCAAAATGAAGTTTTTTTTTAATAATCAAAAGCCTCTTTACATTCTTTATAGCAATAAAGTAAAGAATGTTATTAATTCTTTTGGACCAGAATTTAAAAAAAAGTTTTTTTGAGTTAAAAAGTTGGTATTTTCTCTTTTTATGTCGCATTTCGATGATAAATAGAGTTATAGCTATGTATTCTTTAATATCCAAAATTTTAATTCAAACTATTTAGACAAGCAAATGCATTTTTAAGTTAAATCTCAAATTCGCAGGTTGTACAGACTTTTATATTAATATTTCTGACATTGTACATTATGTTACATAAGATCACCAGCTGAAATCTCTGAATAATCTCAGTATAAAATGATTTAAATATAACTTTATGATAGATAGATAGATAGATAGATAGATAGATAGATAGATAGATAGATAGATAAAGATAGAAAGATAGATAGATATAAATACTTAACACTCATGCATTTCATTCTGCCTTTTTTCTGAAAAAAAATCATGATAAATCAAGTAAAATAAAAAACTAATGCTTATCACGATTAATTACCGTTTATCATTATTCCTTATCGTTTATCAATGGTACTTAATCGTTTACTGTAACTGCTTGACGTTTCGCAAGTTTAAAATTTTAAACATCACTGACATCAGTAGAAAACGTCATAAACTACTCACAAAAATGATTGAAATATCAAAGTTAAGTTTTGTTACATGTAATTGTATATGTTATGTTATGAGTTAGGTAAGGTACAAGGTGTAAACTTGACACGTACGAACAAATGGTTGATTCTGAGTCTTTACAAGGTGTAAACTTGACACGTACGAACAAATGGTTGATTCTGAGTCTTTACAAGGCGTAAACTTGAAACGTACGAACAAATGGTTGATTCTGAGTCTTTACAAGGTGTAAACTTGACATGTACGTACAAATGGTTAATTCTATGTCTTTACAAGGCGTAATCTTGACATGTACGTACACATGGTTAATTCTGAGTCTTTACAAGGCGTAAACTTGACATGTACGTACAAATGGTTAATTCTGAGTCTTTACAAGGTGTAAACTTGACATGTACGTACAAATGGTTAATTCTGCGTCTTTACAAGGTGTAAACTTGACATGTACGTACAAATGGTTAATTCTGCGTCTTTACAAGGTGTAAACTTGACATGTACGTACAAATGGTTAATTCTGCGTCTTTACAAGGTGTAAACTTGACATGTACGTACAAATGGTTAATTCTGCGTCTTTACAAGGTGTAAACTTGACATGTACGTACAAATGGTTAATTCTGAGTCTTTACAAGGTGTAAACTTGACATGTACGTACAAATGGTTAATTCTGAGTCTTTACAAGGTGTAAACTTGACATGTACGTACAAATGGTTAATTCTGCGTCTTTACAAGGTGTAAACTTGACATGTACGTACAAATGGTTAATTCTGTCTTTACAAGGCGTAAACTTGACATGTACGTAAACATGATTAATTCTGAGTCTTTACAAGGTGTAAACTTGACATGTACGTACAAATGATTAATTCTGAGTCTTTACAAGGCGTAAACTTGACATGTACGTACAAATGGTTAATTCTATGTCTTTACAAGGCGTAAACTTGACATGTACGTACAAATGGTTAATTCTGAGTCTTTACAAGGTGTAAACTTGACATGTACGTACAAATGGTTAATTCTGAGTCTTTACAAGGTGTAAACTTGACACGTACGTACAAATGGTTAATTCTGAGTCTTTACAAGGTGTAAACTTGACATGTACGTACAAATGGTTAATTCTGCGTCTTTACAAGGTGTAAACTTGACATGTACGTACAAATGGTTAATTCTGTCTTTACAAGGTGTAAACTTGACATGTACGTACACATGGTTAATTCTATGTCTTTACAAGGCGTAAACTTGACATGTACGTACACATGGTTAATTCTATGTCTTTACAAGGCGTAAACTTGACATGTACGTACACATGGTTAATTCTATGTCTTTACAAGGCGTAAACTTGACATGTACGTACAAATGGTTAATTCTGCGTCTTTACAAGGCGTAAACTTGACATGTACGTACACATGGTTAATTCTATGTCTTTACAAGGCGTAAACTTGACATGTACGTACACATGGTTAATTCTGAGTCTTTACAAGGTGTAAACTTGACATGTACGTACAAATGGTTAATTCTGAGTCTTTACAAGGTGTAAACTTGACATGTACGTACAAATGGTTAATTCTGAGTCTTTACAAGGTGTAAACTTGACATGTACGTACAAATGGTTAATTCTGAGTCTTTACAAGGTGTAAACTTGACATGTACGTAAACATGATTAATTCTGAGTCTTTACAAGGTGTAAACTTGACATGTACGTACAAATGGTTAATTCTGAGTCTTTACAAGGCGTAAACTTGACATGTACGTACAAATGGTTGATTCTGAGTCTTTACAAGGTGTAAACTTGACATGTACGTACAAATGGTTAATTCTATGTCTTTACAAGGTGTAAACTTGACATGTACGTACAAATGGTTAATTCTATGTCTTTACAAGGTGTAAACTTGACATGTACGTACACATGGTTAATTCTGAGTCTTTACAAGGCGTAAACTTGACATGTACGTACAAATGGTTAATTCTATGTCTTTACAAGGTGTAAACTTGACATGTACGTACAAATGGTTAATTCTATGTCTTTACAAGGTGTAAACTTGACATGTACGTACAAATGGTTAATTCTGAGTCTTTACAAGGCGTAAACTTGACATGTACGTACAAATGGTTAATTCTGAGTCTTTACAAGGTGTAAACTTGACACGTACGTACAAATGGTTAATTCTATGTCTTTACAAGGTGTAAACTTGACATGTACGTACACATGGTTAATTCTGAGTCTTTACAAGGTGTAAACTTGACATGTACGTACAAATGGTTAATTCTATGTCTTTACAAGGTGTAAACTTGACATGTACGTACAAATGGTTAATTCTGCGTCTTTACAAGGTGTAAACTTGACATGTACGTACAAATGGTTAATTCTGAGTCTTTACAAGGCGTAAACTTGACATGTACGTACAAATGGTTAATTCTGAGTCTTTACAAGGTGTAAACTTGACACGTACGTACAAATGGTTAATTCTGAGTCTTTACAAGGCGTAAACTTGACATGTACGTACAAATGGTTAATTCTGCGTCTTTACAAGGTGTAAACTTGACATGTACGTACAAATGATTAATTCTGAGTCTTTACAAGGCGTAAACTTGACATGTACGTACAAATGGTTAATTCTGAGTCTTTACAAGGCGTAAACTTGACATGTACGTACAAATGGTTAATTCTGAGTCTTTACAAGGTGTAAACTTGACACGTACGTACAAATGGTTAATTCTGAGTCTTTACAAGGTGTAAACTTGACATGTACGTACAAATGGTTAATTCTGCGTCTTTACAAGGTGTAAACTTGACATGTACGTACAAATGGTTAATTCTGAGTCTTTACAAGGCGTAAACTTGACATGTACGTACAAATGGTTAATTCTGAGTCTTTACAAGGTGTAAACTTGACACGTACGTACAAATGGTTAATTCTGAGTCTTTACAAGGTGTAAACTTGACATGTACGTACAAATGGTTAATTCTGCGTCTTTACAAGGTGTAAACTTGACATGTACGTACAAATGATTAATTCTGAGTCTTTACAAGGCGTAAACTTGACATGTACGTACAAATGGTTAATTCTGAGTCTTTACAAGGTGTAAACTTGACACGTACGTACAAATGGTTAATTCTGAGTCTTTACAAGGTGTAAACTTGACATGTACGTACAAATGGTTAATTCTGAGTCTACAAGGTGTAAACTTGACACGTACGTACAAATGGTTAATTCTGAGTCTACAAGGTGTAAACTTGACATGTACGTACAAATGGTTAATTCTGAGTCTTTACAAGGTGTAAACTTGACACGTACGTACAAATGGTTAATTCTGAGTCTTTACAAGGTGTAAACTTGACATGTACGTACAAATGGTTAATTCTGAGTCTTTACAAGGTGTAAACTTGACACGTACGTACAAATGGTTAATTCTGAGTCTTTACAAGGTGTAAACTTGACACGTACGTACAAATGGTTAATTCTGAGTCTACAAGGTGTAAACTTGACATGTACGTACAAATGGTTAATTCTGAGTCTTTACAAGGTGTAAACTTGACACGTACGTACAAATAGTTAATTCTGAGTCTTTACAAGGTGAAAACTTGGCATGTTATTTTAAATTACAAACATATGTGTTCACTTTTGTAAGCAGTGTGTAATAGCACAATTATATAATATACACGAATGACTTGCAAGTTTGTGACTTTGGTTGATCAACACTGGCAAGTTTGTGACTTTGGTTGATCAACAATAGCAAGTTTGTGACTTTGGTTGATCAACACTAGCAAGTTTGTAACTGGTTGATCAACACTAGCAAGTTTGTGACTTTGGTTGATCAACACTAGCAAGTTTGTGACTTTGGTTGATCAACACTAGCAAGTTTAATTGTGACTTTGGTTGATCAACACTAGCGGTGTATGTGGAAACCTTCCATATCTCCATGATTTTTTGAATTCCGATTTATATCGCATTGGTGCAATTAAAATAGCCTTGTCTAGAAAAAAACTTTAAGTTCTATAGTTTGAAGAAACTTACGCCATATACCGGTCTAAACTGTACAGTTTGTGGCGGGAACGACCAGAAAATCAGTACCGATATTAAAAGTAAGTTTAAACTAATCATCTGAAAATAACGTATTAAAAATTAAGATCACAAATAAAACATTAAATTTTGTACAAGAACTAGATAAATAACAAAATTATCTCCAGTAGTGTGGATAAATAAATAGTTTTAAAAAATAAATAAATAAAAATAATCTATAATATCTAGCAATGCCATTATTATTTTTTATGCAGGTTATAAATTGTAATGGATATCACCTTATCTTAATATCTATTCTTATTCCGAAACTGGAAACAAAGCATCGTTAGATTATAACCCGCTTAAATTAATTGGTGCATTCTGTTATTATTATAATATTATGATTCCCCACCCAAAGGTAGGGACAAGAGGGTGGGGTCTTAAAAAAGAAATCACCCATTTTTTCTTAAACACTTTGCTGTGTACTATTATACAATGAGGTTAATACAAGGATTTATCACCCCAAAAGAAATTTTATATTTCCCGAGGCCGTAGGCCGAGGTGAATATAACATTTCTTTTGGGGTCATAAATCCTTGTATTAACCGAAATTTAAAGTCAATAATTGTTTTATTATATGAATGACAGACAGGCGTCTTTCAAAACAATTCGTAACAGCTTTTGTTTTTGCCCGTTATGATTTTCAGAAAATGCAATGAGATCCGATGCTTTTAAAGTAGGTCAATTATGATCGGCTTATCAAAAACTTACGACGGCTTTTTATTAGTTCTATTGAGAATGGGAAATCACCGTTTCTATTTTTGGGTATGAGACAACCAGTTTGGACCACAATGTTAACCACGCTTGCGATTTGGCGCGGTGGACATTGCAGTTTGTCACGATCCGAATTTTTAATTTCGGCCAATGAAATAGAAGAAAATTATACAGTCATATAATAATAAACCATATATATATATTTGTAATCAGCATCTCAAGGCGCATCAATTCATATAACATATTTCCCCCTTGGTTATCACTAAGGGATGGTGCTTGGTAGGGTGCCATAACTGTCTAGATCCCCACCCCTATACTATAGATTTTCTGGTTTCTAATGATAAAATGAAAAGAATAATACTAATGAAAGACACCTAAGGTCCTTTACCACAGTGGGGTAGGGCTGGTTGGTGCTAAGTAATTTTTACACAATTGAGATCCCCAACCTATAACTTATGTATTTTCTGGTTCCTTATGAAAAGTTGAATAGAGTGATATTGATCAAGGGCACCTAAGGTCATTTCCCACTGTGGGTGGTGATGGGTGGTGCTATGTACATGTATAGCTTTTAAATAGTTAAAATCCATTCCACTTATCTTATTTACATACATTTCGAATTATAAATTTATACATTCAGATTCAGACTTCCGCGATAAATTGGTTTCTTTTAATAAAAAAACGTTCTTGCAACGGTGGGGTATGAAGATTACAAATGAATACGACTCGAATTATAATTGTACAATTCGATGTAAACTTTAAATTTACTTGTCTTCCGCCCGCTCTCTTAATCAGCTTTCGATTATTAGTAATGGATACTATCGATCCATCAGCAAGTGTATGTTTTAGACAATATATATATTATGGACTGGTGGGGAATCTTACGTAGCTGGTATCCCAGTTATAATCTCTAGTTATTATTATTATTATTATTTCCTAAATAAAAAACTACTTGAATTATGAAACGACCTAAATGTTAAAACGTGGAATGACATTTTAGAAATAATAAAAATAAAATACTCTTACCTTCCTCGCCCTCGTGTATATTATACCACTTACAAGGCTAGATTTTTAATGCGTAAAAAGGTAGCTTCTTGATTTATTTAATATTAAATAGACCTCGACGATTGTGTAAAATATGATACAAGAAGGCGTGTAGTAAAGAGAACAAGGAATGGGGTTGTCCGTCATTAAAGTCAACTGCCAGTGTGATAAATACAATAATGCCAACGGCAATATTCCATTTTCTTATTTTACTCTTCAATTAAATTGTTAATTACATTTTATACTTTTGTCACATTTATTGGTATTGCTGGTAGGACGATGTCGAATCACGAGTTCGAATTGGGTAGGTTTGTGAGCCATTAATGGAAACTTACAAAAATTTAGAACCTTGAACTTCAAGAAGTGTATTAAATAGTGTTGTAGTTGGACTTTTTTTTTAACTCATGACGAGTATATTTTTACAAATGAACAATTTGTAGAAAGGTGAAATGTTTACACTCTATCACATAGCACCAAGGTGAAATGTTTACACTCTATCAAAAAGCACCACTTGTAGAAAGGTGAAATGTTTACACTCCACATAGCACCAAGGTGAAATGTTTACACTCTATTACATGACACCACTTGTAGAAAGGTGAAATGTTTACACTCTATCACATAGCACCACTTGTAGATAGGTGAAATGTTTACATCTATCACATAGCACCACTTGTAGAAAGGTGAAATATTGACAATCTATCACATAGCACCACTTGTAGAAAGGTGAAATGTTTATACTATCACATAGCACCACTTGTAAGGTGAAATGTTTACATTATCACATAGCACCACTTGTAGTAAGGTAAAATGTTGACACTCTATCACATAGCACCACTTGTAGAAAGGTGAAATGTTGACACTTTCAAATAGCACCACTTGTAGTAAGGTGAAATGTTTATACTATCACATAACACCACTTGTAGTAAGGTAAAATGTTGACACTCTATCACATAGCACCACTTGTAGTGAGGTGAAATGTTTACACTTTATCACAAAGCGCAACTTGTAGTAAAGTAAAATGTTGACACTGTATCACATAGCACCACTTGTAGTAAGGTGAAATGTTTACACTCTATTACATAGCACCACTTGCAGTCAGGTAAAATGTTGACACTCTATCACATTGCACCACTTGTAAGGTGAAATGTTTACAATCTATCACATAGCACCACTTGTAGTAAGGTGAAATATTTACAATCTATCTATACATCTTACTTGTAGTAAGGTGAAATATTTACAATCTATCTATACATCTTACTTGTAGTAAGGTGAAATGGTTGCACTGTTCAACATAATACCATTTGTAATGAGGTAACTGGTTGTACTCTGCCACATAGCACCACTTGCGGATATGAAATGGTTACACTTTACTACATGGCACAACTTCAGTGAGGTAACTATGTAAAGTTTACCCCATAGCACTCCTTGTAGTAAGGTCAGCTGTTCCACTATACCACAAAGCACTGATCTTAGTGAGGTGAAATGGTTCCACAGTACCCCATAGTATAACTGCAATGAGGTGAAATGGTTACACTCTGCCACATAGCACCACTTGAAATAGTAACATTCTAAGCACCACTTTAGTGAGGTACCTATTTTAACTTTACCCCATAGCACCACTTGTAGTGAGGTCAGTCGTTCCACTATACCACATATCATCGATCGTAGTCAGGTTCCACAGTACCACATAGTAACACTTGCAATGAAATGAAATTGTCAACACTTTACCACAAAGTACCACTTGTATGATTTCACTCTACAGCCTCTTCCACACAGGGTCATTTTGAAGTAAAAAGTTTAACTTTGCCAGAATGCACCACTTGCATCAAGGTTAACTGTTTATATGCTATATTTGAAGAAAGGTAGTTGGTTGCACTCTGGCATGTAGCACCTTTTGTATTTGTGTAACTGGTTACACACTAATGCATGATACCACTTGTAGTAATTAGTTATACTTCAGTCAGTTCTGGAATAGGTGAAGAAAACTGGAGTTTTTGGTAAACAAGAGATATGTTGAGAACAACATCAATGCACCCACCTGCAACGTTGTAATTGGGTTTGTGGAAACCCCAGATACATTAAAACCTGCTATAGCGACCACCTCTATATAAATACAAGTGTTTTAAGACAAATTTTGCATCTTAAAATGCACAGACACCAAATTTCAACTTATAGTTACTGTTACCTAGTGATCCATGCAATGTCTCATCACAAAGGAAAAGTTGACCGAGTTTGATATCAATTGGACAAACGGTGGTTCTTTAAATGCACGGGAACCATTTGGGACAGACAGAAGTACGAATGAAACAGACAGAACAAATATGCACCCCCTGTTTCACCGGTGGGTGTATAAAGCATTCCAACTTTAAACTTTAAAAAGGAACTGACAAATTTTCATACTAATGCGGGATTCGAACTTGGATACTTTCGCTAGAGACTACTCTGCCATCCTGTCTCCTGTCAAACGTCCAGCACTGAACAAGAGTATATCTATAAAGCCATGTAGATAATGCACAGTCTAAATCACGTGGCACCAAAGAGCTAAAATCAAAATAACAAACTGCTAAAACATTTGTGTCCAAATCAGAATTAATTTCCAGAAAACAGTAACAAACTGTTAGAAAGTAAATGAAAAAAAATTATTAAGTACAGACACTTTCCAAGTTTTCTAAAGTTTAGAACTGCCACACCACTTAATAAGAATTCTATTTATAAGTACCTAATATGCATGTAGTAACTGATTTACAATGAATAATTTCCAAATCATTAACCATTTGAGAAGCTATGTCCTTGACCTTTGAAACCATGACCTATACATAAATCAAAATGATTGTCATATCAACACCTTCAATATTCTTATACACATATAAACATATGTGAACATAATACATGCATAAAAGTAATAGTTTTCAAGAAAATTAGCATTTTAAGTTTTCTTATGCAGATATGACCTTGACCTTTGAAAGTATGACCTTGAACCATATATCAAAATAATCAACATATCAATACCTACAATATTCTAATATACATGCCTATACAAAAAGTTAATATATTGTTTTCAATATAATTAACAATTTCAGTCTTCTCTTGCAGCTGTGCCCTTGACCTTAAACCATATATCAAAATGAATGTCATATCAATACCTGCAATATTCTAATATACATGCCTATACAAACTAGAGGCTCAGAAGGCTGGGCTTGTATCGCTCACCTGGTCCAGGTAATCTTAGTAGAAGATGTTTAAATCATTTCTGTAAAGTTTGGTTCAATTAAAACCAGTAGCTTCAGAGGAAATAGTCAAAATATGCTTATCCCATAGGGTCAAATGTTAAACTATGTCCTATGCTGTTGTCCAAGTTTTTTGGCAGATTCAAAAATAAAATTCCGGCAATCTATGGAAAGGACCTTTCATACATCATTCCTGTTAACGTTTGGTTCAATTTGCTTAAGTAGTTTCAGAGGAGATAGCAAATTTATGCTTTTCCCATAGGGTCCAGTGTTAAACTATGTCCTGCGCTGGCGGCCATGTTTTTTGACGGATCATAAAAATTTCGGCAATCCTAGTAAACAACCATCCATACATCATTCCTGCAAAGTTTGGTTCAATTTGTATATGCTTTTTTCCCCATATGGTCCAATGTTAAACTATGTCCTGTGCTGGTGGCCATGTTTTTTGGCAGACCCGGAAAATTTCGGCTATCTTAGTAAAGGACCATCCATACATCATTCCTGCAAAGTTTGATTCAATTTGCTTAATTAGCTTCAAAGGAGATAGCCAATATATGTTTTTTCCATATGGTCCAATGTTAAACTATGTTCTGCGCTGGCAGCCATATTTTTTGGTGGATCCGGAAAATTTCGGCTATCTTGGTAAAGGACCATTCATACATCATTCCTGCAAAGTTTGATTCAATTTGCTTAAGTAGCTTCAGAGGAGATAGCTAATATATGCCTTCGTATATGGTCCAATGTTAAACTATGTCCTGCACTGGTGGCCATGTTTTTTGGCAGATCCGGAAAATTTCGACTATCTTAGTAAAGGACCATCCATACATCATTCCTGCAAAGTTTGATTCAATTTGCTTCAGTAGCTTCAGAGGAGATAGCCAATATATTCTTTTTTCCATAGGGTTCAATGTGAAACTATGCCCAGCGCTGGCAGCCATGGTTTTTGGTGGATCCGGAAACTTTTGGCTATGTTAGTAAACAACCATCAATACATCATTCCTGTAAAGATTGGTTCAATTATCTTTAGTAGTTTCAGAGGAGATAGCCAATGTATGCTTTTTTCCATACAGTCAAATGTTAAACTTTGTCCTGCTCTGGCAGCCATGTTTTTTGGTGGATCCAGAAAATTTCGGCAATCTTAGTAAAGGACCACCCATACATCATTCCTGTAAAGTTTGGTTCAAATTGGTCCAGTGGTTTCAGAGGAGAAAGTCAAAATGTGAAAAGTTTACGGACGACAGACGATGACGGACGCCAAGTGATGGCAAAAGCTCACCATGGCCTTTGGCCAGTGAGCTAAAAAGTTAATAGTTTTCAAGATAATTAGCAATTTAAGGTCTCCTAAATTTATGGCCCTGGCCCCGGTTTCACAATCATTCCTTAACTAAGATTTTCCTTAACTTAAATCTGACAAATTTGTAATCTTCTTAGATTTGTTAATTATTGAGATATTTAGTAATTAAAGGTGTTACTTTTGAAGATCAATTCAAGCTTATAACATCTGCATTCAGTTTTTATAAAAAAAAAAGTATTTGTAATTAAAAGGGAGACCGTGAAAATTTGCTAAATTTAAGTTAAGGAAAATCTTAGTTAAGGAATGATTGTGAAACTGGGACCTGACCTTAAAACTTATGAACTTGAACCATATATCAAAATGATCGTCATGTCAATACCTAAAATATTCTAATATACATGCCTATACCAAAAGTTAAAAGTTCACTTATGCAGTCAAAATTTAAGCCTATGAGCTTGAACCATATCTCAAAATCATTGTTATGTCAATACCTACAGTATTCTAATATACATCCTATACAAAAAGTTGATAGTTTTCAAGATAATTCACAATTTCAGTCTTTTGATTCTACTATGACCTTGATCTTTGAAAATATGACCCTGAACTATATATCAAAATCATTGTCATATCAATACCTACAGTATTCTAACATAATGCCTGTACAAAAAGTTAATAGTTTTCAAGATTATTAACAATTTCAGTCTTTTAATGCTGTAGTGACCTCGACCTTTTAACCTATGACATTGAATTATATATTAAAATGATTTTCATTCAATACCCACAATATTCAAATATACATGCCTACCGTTATACAAAATAGTTTTCAAGATAATAAACAATTTTAGTATTTTTACGTTGCTATGACCTTGACATTTGAACATATGACCTTGAACTATATATCAAAATGATTTTCATGTCAAAACCTACAAAATTTTAATATACATGCCCATACAAAAGTTTATAGTTTCTGAGATAATTAACAATTTCAGTCTTCTTTTAAAGCTTGACCTTGACATTGGAACTTATGAGCTAAATATCAAAATGACCATTGTATAATTACCTAACATATTTTCAGATACATGCCTATACAAAAAGTTAATAGGTTTCAAGATATATTGACAAATGTACAAATGTATTGACTAAGTACCTTGCCATTTCCCCATTTTGAGAACCATGGCTTTCAACTTAGGTGAGCTAGAAACAGTACTGATTTATGTCAGTATAATTTGGTTTTAATTAATGATGTCTTGAAAGTTATGACAAAGTTATATAAGTGTATAATAATTAGGATTCACAGTACATATTATACCAGGACTCATCTTGAAATCTGACAAGAGTTCCTAAGCTTTAAATCCTTGTCATGAAATGTCATAATGACAGACAATAATAAAAACATTGCTAGTTGAAGGTCACAATACAACTGAAAAGCTTTTAGTATAAAATGCAATTGCATATTGAATATGTGAGTTTTGTTCCATTAAGTAATGATACCAGCACAGCTCAAACCAAACTCTGCTACTGGAGCAGATTCTTCAAACAGATATGGTGTATGGAAAGCTGTTTTAAAATATACATATACATTGTATTCAATTATTTATACCTATCTTCATATAATTGAACCTAGGTACAATTAATAACACATAGGTCTAATTCTTATAAAGATAAGTGCAATTGAATAATACCTAGGCTAAATTGAATTATACCTAGCTAGGCTAAATTGAATTATACCTAGCTAGGCCAAATTGAATTATACCTAGCTAAGCTAAATTGAATTATACCTAGCTAGGCTAAATTGAATTATACCTAGCTAGGCTAAATTGAATTATACCTAGGCTAAATTGAATTATACTCATGTTAAATTATTTGAAGACAGGTAAAAATATTGAATATGAATATATTATAAAACTGAGTTCCATAATGGTGTATATGCTGTTAACCATTAAAATTCTATAGTTACTTACAATTAGAAAACAGATTCTTTATAATATATGAAACCATTCCCCTCATTAATACCTTCAATATTTATAGATACATAGTTTATTTGTTGTACTGTAGTGTCTTACTTTACTTTAAATCATGTTTTATGACCAGTGATTCTCAGAATAAAGTTTGATATTAATCAGTAACTGATAAAATGATATAATCTAACATTAAAATATAAATTATATTAAAAACAAATGACCTTGAACATGACCTTGACCTTATAATTCAGCTTCACTAACTTTTTTAAAATCTCTGTTTACATACGAATGTAAAAGTTAAGCAGTATTCCAGAAAAACTAAACATTTCAGACAAATAAAATGATGAATGAATGTACAGAATTTTAAAATGAGAAGAAAGAATAGTGACTAAAAACAAACCTTGTTTCTTTTTTTAATTCTTTATTCATCAATATACCAGTACATTAAAAATCTCAAAATTACATAACCAGAAACAAAATTACAACAAAAGTATTTTAACTGGCTTCCAGTGAAATATCAAAAACCTCAAATTTCATACTAACAATTCTCAACAGCTCCAACTCAATACTACATGAATACCACAGATATCATTCTAACATACGCAAACACACACATGTAAACTATTATACATGTAGGGTCATGATGCTGCATCGTCACATTTTTTAGATTTTCTCCTGGGTGGAGGCAGTTTGGCATCTTTATCAAATGGTTTACTATCTATAAACATGCATTTATTGTCTTCTCTTAACTTTAAAGCTGAAACAAAATTTTTGCACATGTATTATTAGAATGTAAATTATCAGCTTGTTGACTTTTAGTAATTTACAAACTTTGGCTGTCCTCTTCATGATCAAAACATGAATACAATTATTAAATATAGTAAAACCCGTTACTAGGGGTGTAATGATGTACCAGTATATTGGTAAAAAGTGATGTGCACACAAGATCGGTTTATATTACGATACACTAAAGAAAAACAGGTATTTCACAATGCACTGAATGTATACTTGTTAGACTGTAGAACATATGTGGACACTTGAAAACAATGGGAAAATGGTTGTTTATGACAAGCACACATGTGATAAAGTTTTAGTCATTAAGATGTTTGTAATATATTATACGAGAGTGCTAGATATTACAAGTGTGTAAGTGAGAGCAATAAACATTTATCTCCTAGAATTACAACCTCATGGTTAACAAAAAAATCTGGAATATAAAACCTAGTTATTGTCGACAAGTTAAGGTTTTTGAAAAAGAATTGTAATCTAGCTACTTTTAAAAATCTTATAGACTGTTACATAATTTTCATTTTTAAATTATTCAACTTATACAGTCAGTGAACATGAATAACTTTTAAAAGGAGATGTCTACTAGAAACAGCATCTTTATTAGTACATGTACTTACAATTCATGTGTTTCATATTTACATGTATTATCAATAAAAGCCAAGTACAAGAACCATAAATGTATTGAAGACTATTGTTTTGACCTTATGTCAGAAGTGTAAAGACAATATATCGCGATACGTATTTCAATACACACATCCTGTATCACAATACATGTATATCATATATGACAGTGCCTATCATTACACCCTTACCTGTTACTGACCCTTTTTATATAAAGAAAAACTGTCAAAGAAGACCAGTGTTTTTCAGTCCTTTTGTTTTATGTATCAATCACAAAGAACCTCATTATAAAGACCACCTTGTCAAAACAGTCCATATTTATAGGTCTTAAGTGTGTGGTCTTTATATATAGGTATTATTGTTTAGTTTGGATGATTTCTGTGTATTCATTGAAAAACCTTTGCATTAATACAATAAATACTAACATACACAGTGAAATTAAGTGAACAAATGTCTGGTCACAAATAACTGAAAAATTGCTGATGTGACATAAAACAACATTCAACCAACCAACTCAAAAACATATATATACTTGATTGTTTATGAATAATTTAGTTGAATATCCATGCTTACCCAATCTATCAGACATATGTGGGAACAAGAGTTTCAATATTTTTGAATATGTGTTAAAAAGTGTCTTTGTGTGTTCAGATAATTTCATATATTGAATTACAATTGTCTTGCAGCATTAAATTTTGGTAAATTTTTGGAGTAAATGACAAGTTTTATAAAACATGGTATGATTTCTATAATACATACTGAATGTATCTTCATTCTTTTGTACGGCCTGTACCACTGTTGTTCTGAGTAATTTCTCTGAGTCTTCTGCTAGTTTTATCATCTGAAATTAAAACAAACAAAAGAAAGGATTAAAAGCTCCCACACAGCCATCCAATATAAAAAAGTCAAAACTGTATGATCTCAAAAAAAAAGTAATTTTCACTTCATCTGCCACTGGTGTGTGATCTTCTCTGTTACTGACAGCCTACATTACCCCCAAACCCACCATCTTGCATCACTGGGTTATCATGAGAGTCTCTTTGTGGTATTGGGTCATTATGGAGATTTTAAATACAGCCAATACTGTAATAGATTGCAATTTGTAATTTTTACCAATGAGTCTTGTTGTAAAGACATGTTATATTTTGAAGCAAATTATAGTTCATTATTTATGAGTGTTTTTAAGAAGTTCCTGAGTCATAATATATTTATCTGACAAATATAGCACAGTACTTTAAGTTTTATGTAACAAGGTATAAATATTACCTCTTCAATTGCTGTAGGATCTGTTTCTCCTATTCTGTCTCTAAATTCCTTATTTATTTGCTCTCTTATTACTGTAATATCAAAAGGAAAAGTTTATCAACATCTAGAGTCCTGAACAAAAGTACATAGACTAAATATACATATAAATCTACTTAGAAAGCAATCAGAGTAAAAAAAAAAATAAAAGCTGGCATATGTAAGATGTACTGGTATATTGATATAAGACATAACATGTACTGGTATACTGATATAAGACTTAACATGTACTGGTATACTGATATAAGACAAAACATGTACTGGTATACTGATATAAGACATAACATGTACTGGTATACTGATATAAGACATAACATGTACTGGTATACTGATATAAGACATAACATGTACTGGTGAACTGATATAAGACTTAACATGTACTGGTATACTGATATAACACATAACATGTACTGGTATACTGATATAAGACATAACATGTACTGGTATATTGATATAAGACATACCATGTACTGGTATACTGATATAAGACTTAACATGTACTGGTGAACTGATATAAGACTTAACATGTACTGGTATACTGATATAAGACATAACATGTACTGGTATACAGATATAAGACATGTACTGGTACTGTCACATGTTACATGTACTGGTATACTGATATAAGACATAACATGTGCTGGTATACTGATATAAGACATAACATGTACTGGTATACTGATATAAGACATAACATGTACTGGTAAACTGATATAAGACTTAACATGTACTGGTGAACTGATATAAGACTTACATGTACTGGTATACTGATATAAGACATAACATGTACTGGTATACTGATATAAGACATAACATGTATTGGTGAACTGATATAAGACATAACATGTACTGGTATACTGATATAAGACATAACATGTACTGGTATACTGATATAAGACATTACAAGTACTGGTATACTGATATAAGACATAACATGTGCTGGTATACTGATATAAGACATAACATGTACTGGTATACTGATATAAGACATAACATGTACTGGTGAACTGATATAAGACTTAACATGTACTGGTATACTGATATAAGACATAACATGTACTGCTATACTGATATAAGACATAACATGTACTGGTGAACTGATATAAGACTTAACATGTACTGGTATACTGATATGACATACCATGTACTGGTATACTGATATAAGACATAACATGTACAGGTGAACTGATATAAGACTTAACATGTACTGGTATACTGATATAAGACATAACATGTACTGGTATACTGATATAAGACATTATATTTACTGGTGAACTGATATAAGACATTTCAAGTACTGGTATATTGATATAAGACATAACATGTACTGGTATACTGATATAAGACATAACATGTACTGGTATACTGATATAAGACTAACATGTACTGGTATACTGATATAAGACATAACATGTACTGGTATACTGATATAAGACATTATATTTACTGGTATATTGATATAAGACATAACATGTACTGGTGAACTGATATAAGACATAACATGTACTGGTATACTGATATAAGACATAACATGTACTGGTATATTGATATAAAACATAACATGTACTGGTGAACTGATATAAGACATTAACATGAACTGGTACCATCACGTTACAATTGCTGGTAAACTGATATAAGACATAATATGTACTGGTGAACTGAAATAAGACATAACATGTACTGGTATATTGATATAAGACATAAGATGTACTGGTATATTGATATAAGACATAACATGTACTGGTCAACTGATATAAGACTTAACATGTACTGGTATACTGATATAAGACATAACATGTACTGGAATACTGATATAAGACATAACATGTACTGGTATACTGATATAAGACATAACATGTACTGGTATACTGATATAAGACATAACGTACTGGTATACTGATATAAGACTTAACATGTACTGGTATACTGATATAAGACATAACATGTACTGGTATACTGATATAAGACATAACATGTATTGGTATATTGATATAAGACTTAACATGTACTGGTCAACTGATATAAGACTTAACATGTACTGGTATACTGATATAAGACATAACATGTACTGGTGAACTGATATAAGACTTAACATGTACTGGTATACTGATATAAGACATAACATGTACTGGTATACTGATATAAGACATTACAAGTACTGGTATATTGATATAAGACATAACATGTACTGGTATATTGATATAAGACATAACATGTACTGGTGAACTGATATAAGACATAACATGTACTGGTGAACTGATATAAGACATAACATGTACTGGTGAACTGATATAAGACATAACATGTACTGGTGAACTGATATAAGACATAACATGTATTGGTGAACTGATATAAGACATAACATGTACTGGTATACTGATATAAGACATAACATGTACTGGTGAACTGATATAAGACATAACATGTACTGGTGAACTGATATAAGACATAACATGTACTGGTTTATTGATATAAGACATAACATGTACTGGTGAACTGATATAAGACATAACATGTACTGGTATATTGATATAAGACATAACATGTACTGGTATACTGATATAAGACATGTACTGGTACTGTCACATGTTACATGTACTGGTATACTGATATAAGACATGTACTGGTACTGTCACATGTTACATGTACTGGTATACTGATATAAGACATAACATGTACTGGTGAACTGATATAAGACTTAACATGTACTGGTATACTGATATGACATACCATGTACTGGTATACTGATATAAGACATAACATGTACTGGTGAACTGATATAAGACTTAACATGTACTGGTATACTGATATAAGACATAACATGTACTGGTATACTGATATAAGACATTATATTTACTGGTGAACTGATATAAGACATTACAAGTACTGGTATATTGATATAAGACATAACATGTACTGGTATACTGATATTAGACATTACAAGTACTGGTATATTGTTATAAGACATAACATGTACTGGTATACTGATATAAGACATAACATGTACTGGTATACTGATATAAGACATAACATGTACTGGTATACTGATATAAGACATAACATGTACTGGTATACTGATATAAGACATAACATGTACTGGTATACTGATATAAGACATAACATGTACAGGTACTGTCACATGTTACATGTACTGGTGTCCTATAAAAGACATAACATGAATTCACTGATTTTTACTGCATTATAATGGAATAATTCCTTCTTGGCCAAATCATGCAACTCCAAGTAAAAGGTTGTGGAAGCAGGGAGAATGTGAATAATACACGACAATATTTAAATCAATTATGGTCTCCTACCTGACAATGCATTAGCATCTCCATTAAACACTACCTTTCTGGTTTTGTGTAGCTTCTTAAAACTTGACAACACCTGAAATTATAAAACAGTGTAGGTTATAATCATATTCTACAATATTAAGTCTGGTACTTAAGCAATGAACTTTTGATTAAATTTGGTTTGGTTTGATTGGTTAAAATTAAAATGTGTCACACACAAAATGCTTACAATTCCATCCAGGTATTTATTAGAATATGTGTGAGAAAGTTCGTCAGTTTGCTTGATGAATGAAGGTCAGTGGTTTTCTTTGGCCACTATGGTTTCCTCCACCCTTTAATAACTGATCACCTCAATATATATAAAAAAAAAACTTAAATAGGGGCATAAAACATTACTCCACTTCACTTTTTTTTAAAATTTACACATTTAAATGTGTAATGTTACCGTACAACACAGAATAAACTTCATACTAAATTTATGCAAGGCGACTCTTAAGCAATTGAAATTTTAATTGACAAATATTTCATAGGGTTGCGGGCTCAGTTTATGGACAGAGCAGGCATCCCAAAAATACGATACAGATCGAAGCAAAGCTAACGTTATGTAAAGTCGCAAGTTTGTCATTATACTGTTATAATTCCGACAGCACTGAACAGCGGACTCGTAAGTTCAGTCAGATTCTCAATAAGAATTGTAGTGTAATGGACCCCTCAATACTATTGAAACTTGTTATTGGGACTGGGACTTAGTAGCTTTGATCCGTAAGTGTGGCGTTTAGACCATCGATATTCCTTTTCTTTTAAAATAGAAAATATATAAATCTCTGAAGTTTACCCTGGCCCGTAAAGATGCCATTTCAGGATGTCAAGTAATAAATGCATGTAAAAGACCGAGGAATGCCGAAATCGTAAGTAGAGTCTAATATCTAAATCGAAAAAGAGCAGAGGTTTTAAAATTTAAATCCGTTCAATTTCCACGGTACTTAATATACTAGTAGTTAGTGAAGAGGGTTTGTTGTGTCTAACAAAATTTCCCCGTGAAACGATTTTTCGTCAGTCTCCTGTCAAGTTATTTGTAAGAAAATCTTTTTCACAAACAGTACATCCTATAATTATGAGAAACTGGTCACGGAAGAAAAATTATTATAATATTGTTTTATTTACTGAATAATTTTCGGATTCCATTTTATTTAAATAAATCATTACCAAAATATGAGAGAATGTTGATCACAAATTTTAGAATAAGTTCTCATTCTTTACAAATCGAAATAGGTAGGTATACCAGAGACATACAATGTTAAAAAAAAATCTTTAAATATTACACCATGTAATGGAAGATAAAACTCGCGTCATACTATATTATAATTATTTACATTTACGTCAGAGATAGAGAAAAATAATAAATTACATGTCACGGATAGTTATTTATATTACTCGTCTAAAAATAATAATATTGTATAAACAGCTAACATTAACCCCCCCCCCCAAAAAAAAAAAAAAAAAAAAAAAAAAAAATTAAAGACACGATTCATATTTCTTCATTTTTGAAACATGCTTTAGAATTGAGAAAAAGCTAGCGTCAATAATAATAATAATAATAATAATTTTAACTGGGTTTTTTATTTGTATGGAGAATACTATTGCATCATAAATGTTTTGTATAGTGCTTGTATGTAAGATGGTATTCCAATAATAATGTTCGTAATGAACAATGTTAATTTGATTCAACGATTAAAGCTCGAATAAATACAGGAATTACAGTAATTACCAAGCGAGACGCAGCATTTGGGATCTATTATAAGAATATGGTTACGTCATCAAAAACTCGGGTCATTTAAACACAACTTTCAAAACGGTGAAATGCGATAAATTAAACACAGAACTTCGTTGAATTTGTCATCTGTGACTTAGTAAGGGATACATAACACCATTTCAAATACATCTGGATATTAATGACGGACAATTAATGCAATTTGTCATGTTTCACCTTCGATTCATGGGATTTTCCGTACATCCGTGCGTATGCACCAAGCTCATAATAATCATCGTTAAACATTGACCAACCGGTTAGAGGATTCCGTTTATTAACAGCTAAAAGAAATGAAATTTTAGAAAATGAATGTCTATGAATGAGGATGTCTATTTAAAAAAAAAGAATTTTTAGAAAATCAAACAAAATTCAGAAAATTGAAAAACTTAATGCAGCTTTAACTAGGCATCTTAGGTAAATTTCTTCTAGGCGTTTCTTGGTCTTTCTGTTTTGCTCTGACCCATACTTCTATTTTAGAGTGTCTTGTTACGTAGCTTTTCAAGGTATGAACCATTCATCTATCGCCTGGTTGTAATTATATGGTGTGACAAATTGGAAGCTAGTTAGTTCACATCTGTGATTTTCATTGGTCACCTGAATCCGTTGATCTGCTACAAAACAACTGTTTATGAATGACTGGAGCACTTTTAGTGCGTTTGCTGTTTTTCTCGTCGTGCCATATCCATATAAAAGGACGGACTTATATAATTATTCAATTCGGGGTGACCGGCAAATCTGAGTTGAGTTGCTAAACATAGCGCCTTCTTGTCCCATGTAATTGGCCAGGAGGTGGAGAATTTTTATTGGGTCTTCTTTGGCTCTAATGTCTTACTGTCTGTACTAGATGTGTGAACTGGTGTTCAACTTCTTTGCTTCCTTCTTGGATATTGTCTGATTCTTCGGTGTCGTGTTCTTTGCTATTTATTTATTTTGTTTTTTAAATTATATACAAAGACCTTTTAGATAGGTAGACATATGTCCCTATGCTTTTCTGCAAACCCAACCAAGCACTATTAGGAAAAGTAGATTTAAATCCTTTTTTTAATTGCTGGATGTTTTTCATACTTTTATTTGGTTAACCATGGCTATGTTGAAGGTCTTGTCACAAAACTCGATAACAACACCATCAAATGTTGCATAGGACTTGACACAAAACTCAACAACAACACTATCAAATGTTGAAGCACTTGACACAAAACTCGATAACAATACTATCAAATGTTGAAGGACTTGCCACAAAACTTGACAACAACACCATCAAATGTTAAAGGACTTGCCACAAAACTCGATAACAACACTATCAAATGTTGAAGGACTTGCCACAAAACTCGATAACAACACTATCAAATGTTGAAGGACTTGTCACAAAACTCGATAACAACACTATCAAATGTTGTAAAGGACTTGCCACAAAACTCGATAACAATACTATCAAATGTTGAAGGACTTGCCACAAAACTCGACAACAACACTATCAAATGTTGAAGGACTTGTCACAAAACTCGATAACAACACTATCAAATGTTGGAAGGACTTGTCACAAAACTCGATAACAACACTATCAAATGTTGTAAAGGACTTGCCACAAAACTCGATAACAATACTATCAAATGTTGAAGGACTTGTCACAAAACTCGATAACAACACTATCAAATGTTGTAAAGGACTTGCCACAAAACTCGATAACAACACTATCAAATGTTGCACAGGACTGCCACAAAACTCGACAACAACACTATCAAATGTTGAAGGACTTGTCACAAAACTCGATAACAACACTATCAAATGTTGAAGGTCTTGTCACAAAACTCGATAACAACACTATCAAATGTCGAAAACAACACTATCAAATGTTGAAGGACTTGTCACAAAACTCGGCAACAACACTATCAAATGTTGAAGGACTTGCCACAAAACTAGATAACAACACTATCAAATGTCGATAACAACACTATCAAATGTTGAAGGACTTGTCACAAAACTCGACAACAACACTATCAAATGTTGAAGGACTTGCCACAAAACTCGACAACAACACTATCAAATGTTGAAGGACTTGTCACAAAACTCGACAACAACACTATCAAATGTTGAAGGACTTGTCACAAAACTCGACAACAACACTATCAAATGTTGAAGGACTTGCCACAAAACTAGATAACAACACTATCAAATGTCGATAACAACACTATCAAATGTTGAAGGACTTGTCACAAAACTCGACAACAACACTATCAAATGTTGTAGGACTTGTCACGAAACTCGATAACAACACTATCAAATGTTGTAGAGGACATGCCACAAAACTCGATAACAACACTATCAAATGTTGTATAGGACTTGCCACAAAACTCAATAACAACACTATCAAAATTAATGTTGAAGATCTTGACACAAAACTCGATAACAACACTATAAGATGTTGAAGGACTTGCCACAAAACTCAATAACAACACTATCAAATGTTGAAGATCTTGACACAAAACTCGATAACAACACTATCAAATTTGAAGGATTGCAACAAAACTCGATAACAACACTATCATAATACAAGACTGTCATCATGGAAATTAATTAACACATAATAATCAATTTATAAAACTGTTGAAAATAATTATCAAAAACTGTTAATAACATACAGCTATATACAGTATAACCTGCTATAGAGTCCACCTCTATATAAAGTCCACCTGTCTATAGCAACCGGTCTGAAGTATCCCCAATGGATTTTACTATATAATGAACCTCTATATAAAGTCCACCTGTCTAATGTGAATAAAGTCCACACTTTTCAGTCCCAAATGACTTCAGAACCTGTCTATAAAGTCCACTTCTTTAATATAATTTTTTATTAAATTTTATAATTTCCCGAATTTTTGCAGTAAATATGAGCCACATTTCTTTGATACTGTGATGTATGAAAATTTGCAATAAATAATTTTAATATAAATAATTGATCAAACTAAATACAATGTAGTAACTTACATAGTTTTAAAATCTACTGTAGTAAAGACTACAGTATCGACTGATAATACGTAAAATTTTGAAGAAAAATATATGAAGTCATACTTATCATGTCAACAACTGAAACCATCAGATATAAAGGTAGAAATACCCATTGTTATCTATTATGTTTTTAAATAATTGTTTAATTTGTGACAACTCTGCTGCTACTTATAATAACAAAGACACAATTAGTCAAGTGTATATTATATGTAAAGTTTAACCAAATAATCTTTTCTGATGTACAGTTTCTCAAATTTAAATAGTTTGGTTTTTTTAAAAAATTATTTCTGATAATCTTTTTTAAAAAACAAAATGAAAATAACTTTATTAATGTATATATTAATAAGTTTTTAATAGGTAATGCATATTTTCACTTTTTTAATTACATGTATTTCAAACACTGTATGTTTACTCGTAAATATAGGGGACCCTCTATATAAAGACCACCTGTCTATTAAGTCCATTTTTGCTCAGTCCCCAAGGTGGACTTTATACACAGGTTATACTGTATATGTATATTATTTCCCTTACAAATGTCATTGTACGGTTCTCTATATATTTTCTTTTAAAAGGGGTAGTTTACGACCTAGTAAAAAACTGATATCGTTGCGGTCGGTTCTTGGATGAAAACTACCGGGAAACTGGAGTTCCCGAAAAAACCCACCTACCCCCGGCAAGCGAACCGACAAGCTTTAGTCAGGGGATCTGTCCGGGCGGGATTTAAATTTCAGCTGTGAGAGCCACTGTGATCCGTAAACGCGCGCTTTAGACCACTCGAGCACTTTGCAAATAGAAAACAGATTTTTTAATTCCCCTTCCGAGGCCCGATACTTTTTAGATGTACACACTATAAAACATTTGCTTTAAGCATTGGTCATTCGAAAACATATGTAAGTAATTTTAAATTACATGTATTTTTTTAAAAAAATATCCTAATGTTGCTTAATTAAACAAAGCCAAGATATTCTTTTGAATACATTCAAACAATAAAAGATTTGTACAGATAAGCATTAATATAAGTTGGAGAAATAAAGAGGATAGTAATGGAATCTATTTGGATTTCCTTTAAAAATGAAAAATCCGCAATATATGTGTGTTTATATTAACCCGGGAACTGATTATTTTACATGCATGAGTGTTGATGACGGACAGCAAATGGCAAAATTATTACCTTTCAGTCTTCTATCATGATACAAGGAGTCTAAGGGGGGATGTCGAATGTTTGATGTTTGTCACAATAAGATATCAATCGAATTTATATCTGTTAATAGAGTTATTGTTGTCAGCAAAACACCACTGAAGGTATAACCGCAGAGGGGGGGGGGTTGAACTGACTAGGGCACATCAAATCCGCGTGTGACAACTTAACATGTTAAGACGGATAGAAAAGAGAAGGATACACGTCCTGCTGTAAATATGGGATAATTTACAGGCTTTCGAGAAATTTTGAGTGTAAAATTAAGTGTGAGGTGTTTCCTATTTTATTTTAATTTAACTTGATTCAAGAATATGTTACATCGATATTTAAAACGATTGAAATGTCGCTGGTATGTGTGATACAATTTTACACGTATATGCAGAGGTTATTCCGCCTCTATACTTAAAGCCCGTTTTCTTTTTGGTTTTGTAAAGTAGTTTGTAGTAATAACTTCCACTCGTAGCATTTTTGGTTTTACTACGCAGGCGTATCACCAAAGCTATGGAAACAAACAACATGGAGGACACGATCACTTGATTTGCCAATAAAAAGCGCAATGGAATAAATATACGTCCTTAATAATTTATCTACAATATAATGACAGGAATTTAAAATAATTTATCAAACGGGTAAATTTGGAAATCTATATGTATTATGTCAAAATGATAAATTAACGCTAATTTGATGAAAACATTCTCAAACAGACGACCGGAGCATCCCCTTTCCTCATTAACCATGATGAATAAATTCCTAAGAAGCATTCTAAACTTAAATTTTGAGAAGCTCATGATGAAGTTAACGAATGTCTTCATTATTTTTATCCATGTGCAATTTGACAGAACTGCGTACAAGTTTGCATAAAATTTTACCTTAATTTCTTGCTCGTTCAGTTGAAAAATTTTCAATTGCGTAATACAGGTTTATTGTCGTGTTCAATGTTGTTGGACCTGTTTCAGTTGACTGTGTTGATAAAACTTTATTAGTTTATAGTTATCAGATGGTGTAACTCTTTGTTATTGATGAGTATTATTGTATCAATTTTATATTCAACAATTATTTTCTTATGGTTGGTTCTGAAAACCCTAAAACTGTTTACCACTAGTGTATCCAGACATTGAAACTAACAAATAGATTATGTATAATTATTTACCTGTTACCTGTCTGTAGAAACTAATATAGGCATTGCGCCTCCCAGGTCTGTTTCAATTGTAAACTCTCTCTTTAATTCATTTTTGTCCGTTCCGGTCCATAATTACTAGGGCTGGAATTTTATGTCCAAGTTGCCCTAAAATTTATTGATGGCACTTTTAAAACTGTTTAAAGATGGTTTGTTCACTAAATCAGTTGGCATATTTTGTTATTTCACTTTTGATAACTTTTTTTTCAGTTGAAGGCATCAGAATAAACAACAACAGTTTTACACTATGCCAATCACCAAACTCCCTATTGTACATAAGTTTGGGATCATTTCCCATTCGCAGAGACTTGAACTTCAAGAAAGACTTTTGAAACAGTCTTATCTTCAGAGTGTAAAAACACAGAGAGTTATCTTCCAATCCAGGTAATCTAGGTTAAGATTCATTCACCTTCATTTGTTTAAATTTTTATTGATACATCTTTTTTTCTGTACGCACTTTAACAGCTGGTATTAAAATTAAACTACATGTTACAGAGAAAAAATCCAAACCAGAATTAAAACTGAAAATAATTTTATGGATCACATTTCTAAATATTGTTTAGATGTGTATGTTTATATATGTGTGTGTGTGTGTGTGTGTGTGTGTGTGTGTGTTGTGTGTGCATTTGTTATGTTTCACATTATGTTTTAGTATTTAATTCTTGTTCATCTAACAGCAAGTATATGATTGTGACATTTTTCATTTAAAAATTAATAATAAAAATATTGACACATTTATAATAATAAACATATTATCTATGTTATGGTATTATACTGTACATGGTGTGTTTGATAGATTTTCCATATGATTTATTATAGTCGCAATCCATTAGAAGTTTCAGAGGACTTTGTACAACAATACAATACTGCCTCAAGTCTAGATGAAAGAGAGAAATATGAAGCTACAGCTCACAAGATGTTGGAGAGGGCAAAAGTAAGTTACCAATTATTTAAATGTTGCCAGAATTGTACAGTCAAGTGTTTAGATTTTAGAATCATGAATCAACAGAGAAAAGGGGATCATGTAGAATTAAAGATGACATGTTCATGGTGAATGAGCCCTTGCCTTAATCAAAAGCATGGTACAAATATATATATATGTGTATATATATATATATATATATAGTTTTTAATTATTAAGAAATCTATGCATTTAGGTAAGTCTGATGATCTGCAGATCTTGATTTTTATACGCCCGTCAAAGACGGGGCGTATTATGGGATCACCCTTGGCGGGCGGGCGCGACCGGGCGGGCGGGCGCGACCGGGCGGGCGTCCGGGCAGGCGGATGGGCGGGCGGGCGTACTGGCGGCGGGTTTGTCTGGCCCATAACTCTGACATCTATGGTCAGAATGACTTGAAACTTGGTATGCTTACTTACCACGATGATCCAAAGTGCAGTGCTCAGTTGTAGGCTGAAGAACTTGCTGTCTTTGAAACAACCCAGTATACTAGAGATTACCTCAATTTTGTGATGAAGGTTACAAGAACATGATGGTAAAATTATATAAATGGTGTGGCTTGTGGTAAGTCTATTTTGTTACTGAAAATAATACCAAAATCTCAATAATTACTATTGTTTTTTATTGTACTTGTTGACTTGTGCACTGCATTTTGTATCATTGTGATGAATAATTGAATTGACTTATTGATTATGAACAGCTCATATGAACTGTATAAGTCCCTTTACAGTTCATAATAAACAAAATATCCACATAAATGACTTGCAGATTTGACGGGCGTATCATGCTCTGCCATGCGGAACTCTTGTTTATAATTGGCATTATTGATATCTTTTAAATATGTGTACATTTTGTATTTATTATTATTTTTATTTAAGCGGAGGGCTGGATTGAAGGATACTGGGAAAGGACATCATGTAAATTTACCCATGGCATGGACAGAACTTGCACAACTGGCTCAGTGTAAAGGAAAAGTACAGGAAGGTAGAGTACCACACAAATGTCCATATAGTCAGATTTAAAAAAACACTTTATTTAGTCACATACAGATGCATGCAGTAGTGTAAGTCATGTGAGTTTTAAATCCTTTGCATGCTCTAAATTTTCTTCTAGATCATTAATTAAAACTCTTTTGAATTATGTATTTTTTTCTTGATAAAATATTTTGTTACACAAAATCTTGCTCTTTTTCAAGAGTAAAAACAGAAGAACTTCCTCTCTTACACTTGGATAACTTTGCAGGTACAATGTAAGTATGTCACCAACTAGCTCTGTTTATAAACTCAAGAGAATGTCAGCACTTTGTACATATAGTGGCCGAACCCTGTTCATTTAGATTTTATCCTTAATTGGTATCTAGTATTTATGTCAGTTATGTAACATTTTGACATGTATTATCCAGTCAAGTGTATCTAGTTTGTTATATGGAATGTTGGATACACAGAAAGACTCTTTCAAATTCTTGTTTGAGATGCGTTAAATAAAGTATTGTGCCTTTTTGTAAAAAAAAGTTAGTTTCAACATTTTAATTCAGACTAATTATCTGGTATTTTTTCAGAATGTCTAGATGTGTTGATACTGTCATTAGACCAGTCACCGTTGGAGAGATACCATATTCCAGCTTTATTTTTTCTAGCAGAGACTATGTTGTACTGGCTCAGAACTGATGCTGTACATCAACCTTATCTCAGAACAGGAGAAATCAAACTTCTCAGAGTGAGTATTGAACAAATATCTTTACAATGAAAATTGTCTGAGCTGAAAACTTCAGGACATAATTTATAATGTATTCTATATTCTTGTATTAAGGATTTCAGTTCTGTACAGGATGGGTATAATTATACTTATACTGTTAAGGTATTTTGTCCCATGGGGCCTAATAAAGGGGAATAATGAAAATCTTCAAAAATGTTTGTGTTAAAAGATTTAAGCATTAGACTTAATATATTTTATGTTTGGCATATTTATGGCATTTAGAAGTAGGGCTCTAAATGGGGAAACTTTTAGGCCCTCAAATTTAATTTAAATCATCTGTTTTATGCATGGAATAGTTATATAACTTTGAAAAAAGCAGCATCTGATGCTTTATATAAACAAAAACACTGTGGCTGTAAATACAGCAATTATAGGTAAAATAATAACTTAATGTTTCAATATTTGAAATCATTTTACCTTGACATTTATTTATTTATATATACAGATGGGACACTTAACATTTACCAGGTTGTTTTATCATCATATGGCAGGACAACTTCAAGGACAAAACGAGTTTAAAAATAGACTATTTACCTATCTAGATGGTAAGTTTACATAGAAAAATTTGATAATGTCAGAACTTATATTTCTATGTATGGAAAACTTTAATTGCATTTACTCAGATGTCATTTTTATTGGAAAACCTAAAATTGTGTGATTTTTATTAGATTATTTGATTTATATTTCCCTATTAGGGCATTATTATTAAGGACTACAACATCCACTTAGTACATGGGTGAATCCTATAGATAATTGAAGAAAAAAGGGCTTTATAATGTTCCAGTCAGGATTTTTTACACTTAAATTGTGATGTATCCAGCTATTCATGAGTGAGTAAGTTTAAATTCATTTAACCATTTTAACAGGTAATAATGATTAAAAGGTAATCAGAAATCAGAATAATACATAATATCTTAATAAATATTATTTCTTATTATTATTACACATGTTCTACCCTTAGTTACCTTGGTGAAATATTTCATAATATGATGATCTTGTTGTCTTAACATAGGTCTATCTGACTGTCAAGAGGCATACAGTCCATATCCTAATGCTTTATTATCATTAAGATTCATCATCACTGTGGGTAAAATCATCATGGCAGATAGCCAGATTGAACCAGGAGAAGTGAAAGAGGCAGATAATTTATCCAAAACAAAAACGACACTCAGTAGACCAAGTGCTGTAAGTTATTTACCATAAAAAACTCCACTCAGTAGACCAAGTGCTGTAAGTTATTTACCATAAAAAACACCACTCAGTAGACCAAGTGCTGTAAGTTATTTACCATAAAAAACACCACTCAGTAGACCAAGTGCTGTAAGTAATTTACCATAAAAAACTCCACTCAGTAGACCAAGTGCTGTAAGTTATTTACCATAAAAAACACCACTCAGTAGACCAAGTGCTGTAAGTTATTTACCATAAAAAACACCACTCAGTCAACCAAGTGCTGTAAGTTATTTACCATAGACCAAGTGCTGTAAGTAATTTACCATAAAAAACACCACTCAGTAGACCAAGTGCTGTAAGTTATTTACCATAAAAAACACCACTCAGTAGACCAAGTGCTGTAAGTTATTTACCATAAAAAACACCACTCAGTAGACCAAGTGCTGTAGGTTATATACCATAAAAACACCACTCAGTAGACCAAGTGCTTTAAGTTATTTACCATAAAAAACACCACTCAGTAGACCAAGTGCTGTAAGTTATTTACCATAAAAAACACCACTCAGTAGACCAAGTGCTGTAGGTTATATACCATAAAAAACACCACTCAGTAGACCAAGTGCTTTAAGTTATTTACCATAAAAAACACCACTCAGTAGACCAAGTGCTGTAGGTTATTTACCATAAAAACACCACTCAGTAGACCAAGTGCTGTAGGTTATATACCATAAAAAACACCACTCAGTAGACCAAGTGCTTTAAGTTATTTACCATAAAAAACACCACTCAGTAGACCAAGTGCTGTAGGTTATTTACCATAAAAACACCACTCAGTAGACCAAGTGCTGTAGGTTATATACCATAAAAAACACCACTCAGTAGACCAAGTGCTGTAGGTTATATACCATAAAAAACACCACTCAGTAGACCAAGTGCTGTAGGTTATATACCATAAAAACACCACTCAGTAGACCAAGTGCTGTAGGTTATATACCATAAAAACACCACTCAGTAGACCAAGTGCTGTAGGTTATATACCATAAAAAACACCACTCAGTAGACCAAGTGCTGTAAGTTATTTACCATAAAAAACACCACTCAGTAGACCAAGTGCTGTAAGTTATTTAATATAAAAAACACCACTCAGTAGACCAAGTGCTGTAGGTTATATACCATAAAAAACACCACCCAGTAGACCAAGTGCTGTAAGTTATTTACCATAAAAACACCACTCAGTAGACCAAGTGCTGTAGGTTATATACCATAAAAACACCACTCAGTAGACCAAGTGCTGTAGGTTATATACCATAAAAACACCACTCAGTAGACCAAGTGCTGTAGGTTATATACCATAAAAAACACCACTCAGTAGACCAAGTGCTGTAGGTTATTTACCATAAAAAACACCACTTAGTAGACCAAGTGCTGTAGGTTATATACCATAAAAACACCACTCAGTAGACCAAGTGCTGTAGGTTATATACCATAAAAACACCACTCAGTAGACCAAGTGCTGTAGGTTATATACAATAAAAACACCACTTAGTAGACCAAGTGCTGTAGGTTATATACCATAAAAACACCACTCAGTAGACCAAGTGCTGTAGGTTATATACCATAAAAACACCACTCAGTAGACCAAGTGCTGTAGGTTATATACCATAAAAACACCACTCAGTAGACCAAGTGCTGTAGGTTATTACCATAAAAAACACCACTTAGTAGACCAAGTGCTGTAGGTTATATACCATAAAAACACCACTCAGTAGACCAAGTGCTGTAGGTTATATACCATAAAAACACCACTCAGTAGACCAAGTGCTGTAGGTTATATACCATAAAAACACCACTCAGTAGACCAAGTGCTGTAGGTTATATACCATAAAAAACACCACTCAGTAGACCAAGTGCTTTAAGTTATTTACCATAAAAAACACCACTCAGTAGACCAAGTGCTGTAGGTTATATACCATAAAAACACCACTCAGTAGACCAAGTGCTGTAGGTTATATACCATAAAAACACCACTCAGTAGACCAAGTGCTGTAGGTTATATACCATAAAAACACCACTCAGTAGACCAAGTGCTGTAAGTTATTTACCATAAAAAACACCACTCAGTAGACCAAGTGCTGTAAGTTATTTACCATAAAAAACACCACTCAGTAGACCAAGTGCTGTAAGTTATTAACCATAAAAAACACCACTCAGTAGACCAAGTGCTGTAGGTTATATACCATAAAAAACACCACTCAGTAGACCAAGTGCTGTAAGTTATTTACCATAAAAAACACCACTCAGTAGACCAAGTGCTGTAGGTTATATACCATAAAAACACCACTCAGTAGACCAAGTGCTGTAGGTTATATACCATAAAAACACCACTCAGTAGACCAAGTGCTGTAGGTTATATACCATAAAACACCACTCAGTAGACCAAGTGCTGTAGGTTATATACCATAAAAACACCACTCAGTAGACCAAGTGCTGTAGGTTATATACCATAAAAACACCACTCAGTAGACCAAATGCTGTAGGTTATATACCATAGAAACACCACTCAGTAGACCAAGTGCTGTAGGTTATATACCATAAAAACACCACTCAGTAGACCAAGTGCTGTAGGTTATATACCATAAAAACACCACTCAGTAGACCAAGTGCTGTAGGTTATATACCATAAAAACACCACTCAGTAGACCAAGTGCTGTAGGTTATATACCATAAAAACACCACTCAGTAGACCAAGTGCTGTAGGTTATATACCATAAAAACACCACTCAGTAGACCAAGTGCTGTAAGTTATTTACCATAAAAAACACCACTCAGGTGACCAAGTGCTGTAAGTTATTTACCATAAAAAACACCACTCAGTAGACCAAGTGCTGTAAGTTATTTACCATAAAAAACACCACTCAGTAGACCAAGTGCTGTAGGTTATATACCATAAAAAACACCACTCAGTAGACCAAGTGCTGTAAGTTATTTACCATAAAAAACACCACTCAGTAGACCAAGTGCTGTAGGTTATATACCATAAAAACACCACTCAGTAGACCAAGTGCTGTAGGTTATATACCATAAAAACACCACTCAGTAGACCAAGTGCTGTAGGTTATATACCATAAAAACACCACTCAGTAGACCAAGTGCAATAGGTTATATACCATAAAAACACCACTAAGTAGACCAAGTGCTGTAGGTTATATACCATAAAAACACCACTCAGTAGACCAAGTGCTGTAGGTTATATACCATAAAAACACCACTCAGTAGACCAAGTGCTGTAGGTTATATACCATAAAAACACCACTCAGTAGACCAAGTGCTGTAGGTTATATACCATAAAAAACACCACTCAGTAGACCAAGTGCTGTAGGTTATATACCATAAAAACACCACTCAGTAGACCAAGTGCTGTAGGTTATATACCATAAAAACACCACTCAGTAGACCAAGTGCTGTAGGTTATATACCATAAAAACACCACTCAGTAGACCAAGTGCTGTAAGTTATTTACCATAAAAAACACCACTCAGTAGACCAAGTGCTTTAAGTTATTTACCATAAAAAACACCACTCAGTAGACCAAGTGCTGTAAGTTATATACCATAAAAACACCACTCAGTAGACCAAGTGCTGTAAGTTATATGTATGCACCACTCAGTAATTGAAGAGTTTAATGTACTATTTGTGATAAAGGATGCCACATTTGTAAGCTATATAAGGGTTTTTGCACTTTATCTAAAGAGGCCAGCAAAGGCTTTACCTGAAATGTCCAGAGGTCTGTAACTGAGAGTTAAACCGTCAGACATTTTAATTTAAGTTAAAAACCTGCCATGCATTTGGTCACTGCAGTATCTTTAGGCAATGTATTTTGACTATATCAATGCCACGGGTGACCGATTCGTTACAGAGTTAATTTACAGAGATTGATTGGTTTAACACCTAGCTGTGATGTCTAGCGAGGATGGTACTTATTTTAGGTTCAATCAATGTATCCTAATTGTAAGTTACCATAATTAAGTTAATTAAATACTCATTTAATATTTTAGTCCTATAGCCAAAGAAGTCATACTACAGGCAAAGAGGAAAGTTTCAAGATGGAGGAGGAGAAACAGACCCATTCAGCTCATAGTGGGGCTATAAGTAGCAGTGTACATGATCTCAGTCCTACACTTTGGCACTCATTAGATGTGTGGCGTTGTACAAATCATCTGGGCGGTGGTCTTCAGGAAGCACTTCTGGCACTTTCTCACTGTGGCATGGGAATAGCCAATGAAAATTGGTAAGTTATTTGTAACACATATTATCTGTCTGTAAAATGTGATAGTTCTTCTCATATCATACCTGCTAGACAAGGCTATATCATCTTAAAAATGGTCACTCTCAATATCTACATATATACAACACAGATAATTGTTGTATAAATAATCTTTTTAAGGAAGCACTGCCATAACTATGTTTCAGTTGCTGAAAGGCTACATTTTACTACAATAATTTAGAGTTAATTATATTGCTAAGAAGATTTTTTTTTTAAAAGGTTCTAATTAATTTCAATACATGTTATTTCAACTTTCCTTTGGACTTTTTAATTAAATCAATTCATATCATTGTAGAAAAAAAAACAATCATTGTACAGAAATAGCAACTTTGCAATATCACTGTTATGTCTGTATCACATGGTGCTTAATCACTTCCAATTGTTGATGAGCATACTTTATTAGTACTTGTATACATGTACACCACATTGTTAGTGACACATAGGTTTAGATTTCAAACCTCTGTACATCAGATAAAACAATGCTAGTAAATTATAAAATTTCTGAGGTAAAAAATGTTTTTATAGCTTCCATTATAAGTTGATTAGAATCTTGATAAAATAATACTCCTATAATTGTTTCTGTCAATCTGGTTATATATGTAATGTATTATAGATTACAAAGTGGCTGTGTTATTCTAGCTTTTATAGTAAAGCATGGATTTGTCACCTTCAATTTTGTTACAAAATTTTGTTATTATACAAGGTTTTACATAAACTGAAACAGACTAATAATGGAAAACTTAGAAGAAATTTTTTGTATTGAAAATGGAGTGACGGTAAACAAGGTGGCAAAGTTATTTAGAGGCAATATAACTATTTTTATGATACAAATTGTTCAAACTATAACCCACCAGTTGATATAAACTTTAACCCACCAGATGATATAAACTATAACACACCAGTTGATATAAACTATAACACACCAGATGATATAAACTATAACACATCAGATGATATAAACTATAACACACCAGATGATATAAACTATAACACACCAGATGATATAAACTATAACACACCAGATGATATAAACTATTACACACCAGATGATATAAACTATAACACACCAGATGATATAAACAATAGCACACCAGATGATATAAACTATAACACACCAGATGATATAAACTATAACACACCAGTTGATATAAACTATAACACACCAGATGATATAAACTATAACCCACCAGTTGATATAAACTATAACCCACCAGATGATATAACCTATAACCCATCAGACAATATAAACTATAACACACCAGATGATATAAACTATAACCCACCAGTTGATATAAACTATAACCCACCAGTTGATATAAACTATAACCCACCAGATGATATAAACAATAACACACCAGTTGATATAAACTATAACACACCAGATGATATAAACTATAACCCATCAGATGATATAAACTATAACCCACCAGTTGATATAAACTATAACACACCAGACAATATAAACTATAACACACCAGATGATATAAACAATAACACACCAGATGATATAAACTATAACCCATCAGATGATATAAACTATAACCCACCAGATGATATAAACTATAACACACCAGATGATATAAACTATAACACACCAGATGATATAAACTATAACCCATCAGATGATATAAGCTATAACCCATCAGATGATATAAACTATAACACACCAGTTGATATAAACTATAACACACCAGATGATATAAACTATAACCCATCAGATGATATAAACTATAACACACCAGATGATATAAACTATAACCATCAGATGATATAAACTATAACACACCAGATGATATAAACTATAACACACCAGATGATATAAACAATAACACACCAGATGATATAAACTATAACACACCAGATGATATAAACTATAACCCACCAGTTGATATAAACTATAACACACCAGATGATATAAACTATAACCCACCAGTTGATATAAACTATAACCCACCAGTTGATATAAACTATAACACACCAGATGATATAAACTATAACCCACCAGTTGATATAAACTATAACCCATCAGATGATATAAACTATAACACACTAGTTGATATAAACTATAACACACCAGATGATATAAACTATAACCCATCAGATGATATAAACTATAACACACCAGATGATATAAACTATAACCCATCAGATGATATAAACTATACACACCAGATGATACTAACACACCAGATGATATAAACAATAACACACCAGATGATATAAACTATAACACACCAGATGATATAAACTGTAACACACCAGATGATATAAACTATAACACACCAGATGATATAAACTATAACACACCAGATGATATAAACTATAACACACCAGATGATATAAACTATAACCCATCAGGTGATATAAACTATAACACACCAGATGATATAAACTATAACACACCAGATGATATAAACTATAACCCACCAGATGATATAAACTATAACACACCAGATGATATAAACTATAACACACCAGATGATATAAACTATAACCCACCAGTTGATATAAACTATAACACACCAGATGATATAAACTATAACCCACCAGTTGATATAAACTATAACCCACCAGTTGATATAAACTATAACCCACCAGATGATATAAACAATAACACACCAGTTGATATAAACTATAACACACCAGATGATATAAACTATAACCCATCAGATGATATAAACTATAACCCACCAGTTGATATAAACTATAACACACCAGATGATATAAACTATAACCCACCAGTTGATATAAACTATAACCCACCAGATGATATAAACAATAACACACCAGTTGATATAAACTATAACCCATCAGATGATATAAACTATAACCCATCAGATGATATAAACTATAACCCACCAGTTGATATAAACTATAACACACCAGATGATATAAACTATAACCCACCAGTTGATATTAACTATAACCCACCAGATGATATAAACAATAACACACCAGTTGATATAAACTATAACAACCAGATGATATAAACTATTACACACCAGATGATATAAACTATAACACACCAGATGATATAAACTGTAACACACCAGTTGATATAAAGTATAACACACCAGATGATATAAACTATAACACACCAGATGATATAAACTATAACACACCAGGTGATATAGACTATAACACACCAGATGATATAAACTATAACCCATCAGGTGATATAAACTATAACCCACCAGATGATATAAACTATAACACACCAGATGATATAACCTATAACCCATCAGACGATGTAATCTTTTACCCACCAGATTATATAACCTATAACTCACCAGATTATTTAGCCCTTAAATCACCAGTCTCTATAATCTATAACCCACTGAATAATATAAACTGTAACCCATCGGATTATATCAATTGTAACCCACCAGATGATATAAACTTTAACCCACCAGATTATATAAAGTATAACACACCAGATGATATAAACTATAACCCACCAGTTGATATAAACTATAACACACCAGTTGATATAAAGTAAAAACTATCAGTGAAGTAAAGAAACCCTATGTGATATACCACCAGAGGATGTAAACCATTGGATACCTTATGGAGTATTTCTAATCATTCAGGTGGGGAAGCAATATAAACATATAAATACAGATAATTTTATTCTCTTCATTTCAGGGTAGATAGTATGGTTGCACTACAAATATTGGCTGAAGCTGCCAAATCCAATATATCAGCCATGAGGGTCATGCATAACCTAGCAAGAGGTGTTAAACCTCAACCCCAGAAAGCAGAAACACCCGAGGATACACTGTCTGAAACTTCAGGTAAATATCACTAGCTTTTGTTTGAGATCTGAAAATCAAGGGATATATCCTAACTTAAGATGTTGATCTTCGAGAAGACAGGAACCTGAAGACAACCATCTTGGTGATTACTAGTATTTAAGTACATGTATTTGGTAATATTGTGGAGATTTGAAGTAGAGTTGTAGGGAATGAGAGATCAATCTATGTTATAACTTCAATTTTTCACATTGCTTGATAAAAACATTGGGCAACAAAGGGGTAATATTAAGTGTTTGAAGTGGGAACATATCATTGGATAACATTTACAACTAACACCAAAGGTGTATGTTTTGAAACCTCTTTATAGAATGGGTTACTGTAAAGTAAAAGGGGGGGGGGGGGCTGGAAACTAGTACAGCCTCTAAGATCAACTTTAACTAATAGACTAAATGTTTGTACTCAGAAATCACTATCAACTACACCTGATGTTAATTTTTGTTCACTGTTTCTGACCAGCCTTATCTATCGATGATATTGTCACAGATGTCATAAAGTAATTATAATCACATGATATAATGGTTAATTTTTAGATGATGAAGATTTTAAGAATGGTATGTGTTTAATTATGCATGTTATATGGCACAACAGTATTTCTTGTATATCAGCACTTGTTGAATATTTATATCTTATATTAGCACAACTGCATGTAAAATATTAATTACCTTGAAATAGAAGTATTTTTGTCTCACCAATATGAAGGTATTGAAGTGACACATGTTAACAAGGTAATATTAGTCTTTAGTTTAATATCAGTGAGAAGGCTCATGTTAAATTTTCCAATTCTGACAAAACCTTATCATCTTGATGAAAATGACAGGACATAAAAATACAAATAATTCTTGTTTATTTTGGATAATTTTACACATTCTGAAACTGACATATTTATGCTTCTAAATTTGAGGAACAGTGACTCAATGTATATCTATTTTCGGAGTGAACACACTCAATTTTTGATCATTCTTAAAACTTGAAATTTGGCAGAAACAAAGACATTTATAAAATAACATATGATTAAAAAGCACTGTTTATGTTGTTGTGTTTGTGACATTTTTCTAGATAATTTAAGGAAGAATAAGGTTTGATAATGTTTGTTTACTTGAGCCAAGTCATTACTGAAAATCATTTCAGGCATTCTTGATTTTATATGGTTTTTACACAGTTATTGAAATTTTACATGTTGAACAAGGAACTATCATACTCTCAATTTTTCTAATTGTAAAATCAGGAATGTAAAAATTTTACTGTCTAAAAACATCTTATTCATCATGTTATTGACGATGTGTCTGTTGGGACTTGGATCAGGTAGGTGAAAAATGTCATTTTTTTTCTACAAAAGTGAACCAAAATACAATATTAACTTTAAAAACACAATAACATTGATACTTAAAATCTACGTTTGTGTCTGGAATTATATGTAAACGTCATACATAGTTTGCTTTAATATAAGATTATCATATGACAAAAATGATATATATATATATAAAACAATTGTAGAATTAAAACTCCATATTGAGAAGAAAGGTAAAATGGTTTTGGGATATATTCAATCAGCCTTTAGTTATAATCTGACAATGTCAAATTGTACTCTGATATATTTAATCCTCAACTAGTCTAAATCTGACAATATAAATTTGTTACAGGATATCTTCACTATGCCACTAGTCTAAATCTGACAATATCAACTTGTTTCAGGATATCTCTACTATGCCACTAGTCTAAATCTGACAATATCAACTTGTTACAGGATATCTTCACTATGCCACTAGTCTAAATCTGACAATATCCACTTGTTACAAGATATCTCCGCTATGTCACTAGTCTAAATCTGACAATATCAACTTGTTTCAGGATATCTCTACTATGCCACTAGTCTAAATCTGACAATGTCCACTTGTTACAGGATATCTCCGCTATGTCACTAGTCTAAATCTGACAATATAAATTTGTTACAGGATATCTTTTCTATGCCACTAGTCTAAATCTGACAATATCAACTTGTTACAGGATATCTGCGCTATGTCACTAGTCTAAATCTGACAATATAAATTTGTTACAGGATATCTTTTCTATGCCATTAGTCTAAATCTGACAATATAAATTTGTTACAGGATATCTTTACTATGCCACTAGTCTAAATCTGACAATATCAACTTGTTACAGGATATCTTCGCTATGTCACTAGTCTAAATCTGACAATATAAATTTGTTACAGGATATCTTTTCTATGCCACTAGTCTAAATCTGACAATATCAACTTGTTACAGGATATCTCCGCTATGTCACTAGTCTAAATCTGACAATATGAATTTGTTACAGGATATCTTTTCTATGCCACTAGTCTAATTCTGACAATATAAATTTGTTACAGGATATCTTTACTATGCCACTAGTCTAAATCTGACAATATCAACTTGTTACAGGATATCTCTGCTATGTCACTAGTCTAAATCTGACAATATAAATTTGCTACAGGATATCTTTTCTATGCCACTAGTCTAAATCTGACAATATCAACTTGTTACAGGATATCTCCGCTATGTCACTAGTCTAAATCTGACAATATCAACTTGTTACAGGATATCTTTTCTATGCCAATAGTCTAAATCTGACTATATAAATTACAGGATATCTTTTCTATGCCACTAGTCTAAATCTGACAATATAAATTTGTTACAGGATATCTTTACTATGCCACTAGTCTAAATCTGACAATATCAACTTGTTACAGGATATCTCTGCTATGTCACTAGTCTAAATCTGACAATATAAATTTGTTACAGGATATCTTTTCTATGCCACTAGTCTAAATCTGACAATATAAATTTGTTACAGGATATCTTTACTATGCCACTAGTCTAAATCTGACAATATCAACTTGTTACAGGAAGATATTATCAGATTCCTAGTCTGCCACAAGTCTAAATCTGTCAATAACAATACATTCTTTAATATATTTAGTTTGCTGTTAGTCAATTTGATAAAAACGAGATCAACTTGTATATATTAAATGCCACCAATATCATTCTGTCAACTCTGGTACATGTATTATTGAAAATGGAATTTGTAAAAGCACACTTTAAGGCACTTTTTTGTTGCAATTATAATTGGCAGTTAATTGCTGTAATTTATGAATAAGAGAGTATACTTAACAACTAAAAATTGAACCATCGATCAATACTTACTACTAGTAGTACGGTGTTTTGTAGGTCATAATAGAAGGAAATTTACAAATAAATAAAAATTGAGGAGTTGTAAAAACACATCCCTTATATTTCTAGTATCCACTTTACCAGTGCTTGATCTTGGTATGGATAGAAATTTTGTAGCTGATAGGTTGAGCAGGACAAATATATGTATCAGTTTCTGTAATACTAATATAGCTGTCAATTTTCTGTACTTTACAGAATGTAGTTAGTTATAATTTTATAACTTTATGTCTTTTCTTATTAAACTTTTTTTCTATTACATTATAAGTTAAAAGATAAAAACGGCTATTAATTCTGTTCGACAAACCAAACTTAGAAGTTTTGTAAACAGACAATTTTAGCAATGTGAAGGTGTTACAAAATCTATACAAAACCCTGGAAATTAATATTTTGCATACTGCAGTCTGATTGGTAGATTGTTTAATAGTTACCCGGTACCCGGTACTTCTTTAATTTTGATTGGAGTTTGATGAAACAGTTAGTTTGTTTTTAAATATCTCTGATGATGATTTCAGATGATGACACCTGTAATTTTGATTGGAGTTTGATGAAACAGTGTTAGTTTTTTTTTTGAAATATCTCTGATGATGATTTCAGATGATGACACCTGTAATTTTGATTGGAGTTTGATGAAACAGTGTTAGTTTGTTTTTAAATATCTCTGATGATGATTTCAGATGATGACTCCTGTAATTTTGATTGGAGTTTGATGAAACAGTGTTAGTTTTTTTTTTTAAATATCTCTGATGATGATTTCAGATGATGACTCCTGTAATTTTGATTGGAGTTTGATGAAACAGTGTTAGTTTTTTTTTTTAAATATCTCTGATGATGATTTCAGATGATGACTCCTGTAATTTTGATTGGAGTTTGATGAAACAGTGTTAGTTTTTTTTTTTAAATATCTCTGATGATGATTTCAGATGATGACTCCTGTAATTTTGATTGGAGTTTGATGAAACAGTGTTAGTTTTTTTTTTTAAATATCTCTGATGATGATTTCAGATGATGACTCCTGTAATTTTGATTGGAGTTTGATGAAACAGTGTTAGTTTGTTTTTAAATATCTCTGATGATGATTTCAGATGATGACTCCTGTAATTTTGATTGGAGTTTGATGAAACAGTGTTAGTTTTTTTTTTATATATCTCTGATGATGATTTCAGATGATGACTCCTGTAATTTTGATTGGAGTTTGATGAAACAGTGTTAGTTTTTTTTTTGAAATATCTCTGATGATGATTTCAGATGATGACTCCTGTAATTTTGATTGGAGTTTGATGAAACAGTGTTAGTTTTTTTTTTTGAAATATCTCTGATGATGATTTCAGATGATGACTCCTGTAATTTTGATTGGAGTTTGATGAAACAGTGTTAGTTTTTTTTTTGAAATATCTCTGATGATGATTTCAGATGATGACTCCTGTAATTTTGATTGGAGTTTGATGAAACAGTGTTAGTTTTTTTTTTGAAATATCTCTGATGATGATTTCAGATGATGACTCCTGTAATTTTGATTGGAGTTTGATGAAACAGTGTTAGTTTTGTTTTTAAATATCTCTGATGATGATTTCAGATGATGACTCCTGTAATTTTGATTGGAGTTTGATGAAACAGTGTTAGTTTTTTTTTTGAAATATCTCTGATGATGATTTCAGATGATGACTCCTGTAATTTTGATTGGAGTTTGATGAAACAGTGTTAGTTTTTTTTTTTTGAAATATCTCTGATGATGATTTCAGATGATGACTCCTGTAATTTTGATTGGATTTCATAATTGTTTAAGTATCCGAGTGAAATTTAATGCATGACAGAGATTAAAAATTAATTTTTTTAAATTACTATCTATATATTTGTGATTTTCATCTCTTGTAGATAGTTATGATTATACATATGCTTATGTCTTGTTAAGTAGTGTGATTTCATCATATCAGAACTCAGTAAAAGTTAATTATAATTGAAACAAAAATAATTTTAAGTTGCCATTTATTGTAGATGTATATAGTGTGTCAACAAATGATTCACAAAAGGGGAGAGAATCTAAAGTCAGTTATATGAGTTCAAAACCGACTTTGAGTGACATATATGAGAGAAGTGAAGAAGACATTGACTCTGCAAGAAAATCACGATTCTCAAAAGAAGTACCAAATACAGACCGGAGTGTGGAACATCAAACTCCATTGAAATCCAAACCTGCACCATTAAGTAAAGAAAATCTGGAAAAATTTGATTCAAAGTTAAAATCTGCCATAAAAGATCAGCCTTCCAATGATAGAGGCTTAAATTCAAGGGAAGTTTCATTTGCAGAAAAAACAAAAAATACAGATGAAACAAAACAGAGGATGCCTCAGAATGTTCAAAGAGGTACTTCTTTTGCATCAGAAAAAATTCCACAATCCATCCCAGGAACTGGGTGGAAGGCAGAGGCTGGTACAGATCTACCAAGTGGAAGAGCATCAGATGCTAGCTCTGTTCCTACATATACAAATGCTCCTGTAAGTTTTAGGAATATTTTATAAGTTAAGTGTCAAAATATTGGAATTGTCTAGAGCACTTCTGACCACTGTGATGATTTAAAACAAAAGTGTTTACTGTAAAAGAATAATAATGAGCAGTAATCTTTATTGTATTGATTGAACTCTACCACTATGTAACATTTTGTTCTTGGTCTTCTTCTACTGTTTATAAAACCTAACATTACATTGACATAATGAATGACAAAATTGTAATTAGTAGAAATCATAATATTGATTTCCTTGCAGTTTTATAACAGTGCTTTGCTATATTCAGAGCCACCAAGAACACATAAACTCTAACTTATGAAAAAGAAATGAAAAACTTAAAATAAACACTAAGTACATTGGAACCATGTCAAATCTTGACTAAACGGAAAACATGTTTAATTAAACTCATTTTTTATTTAGGAACTTACTATTGATACTGTTTGTTAAATCAGCCTGTGTTTACAAAACACCTGTCAGATACAAACACCGGTCTAAAACAAAATCAATTTTTTTTAAACAGCTTTCACTGTTTGTCATGTTTACAAATTCGTATTTCGTTGCAGATACAAGATTTACCAGGTATAAATGGTTGGCACTGGGAAGTGGCTATAACCTACACTGATTTACTAGCAGAAATAAGTCTGTATGGGGGCAACGCTAACATTCAGAAAGTAGCACTGATGGGGAATAACAGAGAAGTAGCAGAACCATTTAAACGGGGTGTTATCTCCATACCACTTAAGAGTGCTGGACTTTTAGATTTAGCCTTTTTTCATGCAGCAAATGAGATAAAGGATGGTGGTAAGTATGCTGACTTAACCAATGAGATAAATGATGGTGGTAAGTATGCTGACTTAACCAATGAGATAAATGATGGTGGTAAGTATGCTGACCTAACCAATGAGATAAATGATGGTGGTAAGTATGCTGACTTAACCAATGAGTTAAGCATGGTGGTAAGTATGCTGACTTAACCAATGAGATAAATGATGGTGGTAAGTATGCTGACTTAACCAATGAGATAAAGCATGGTGGTAAGTATGCTGACTTAACCAATGAGATTAAGCATGGTAGTAAGTATGCTGACTTAACCAATGAGATAAATGATGGTGGTAAGTATGTTGACTTTACCAATGAGATAAATGATGGTGGTAAGTATGCTGACTTAACCAATGAGATAAATGATGGTGGTAAGTATGCTGACTTAACCAATGAGATAAATGATGGTGGTAAGTATGTTGACTTTACCAATGAGATAAATGATGGTGGTAAGTATGCTGACTTAACCAATGAGATAATTGATGGTGGTAAGTATGTTGACTTAACCAATGAGATAAATGATGGTGGTAAGTATGTTGACTTTACCAATGAGATAAATGATGGTGGTAAGTATGCTGACTTAACCAATGAGATAAATGATGGTGGTAAGTATGTTGACTTAACCAATGAGATAAATGATGGTGGTAAGTATGTTGACTTTACCAATGAGATAAATGATGGTGGTAAGTATGCTGACTTAACCAATGAGATAAATGATGGTGGTAAGTATGCTGACTTAACCAATGAGATAAATGATGGTGGTAAGTATGTTGACTTTACCAATGAGATAAATGATGGTGGTAAGTATGCTGACTTAACCAATGACATAAATGATGGTGGTAAGTATGCTGACTTAACCAATGAGATAAATAATGGTGGTAAGTATGTTGACTTAACCAGTGAGATAAATGATGGTGGTAAGTATGTTGACTTAACCAATGAGATAAATGATGGTGGTAAGTATGCTGACTTAACCAATGAGATAAAGCATGGTGGTGGGTATGCTGACTTAACCAATGAGATAAATGATGGTGGTAAGTATGCTGACTTAACCAATGAGATAAAGCATGGTGGTGGGTATGCTGACTTTACCAATGACATAAATGATGGTGGTAAGTATGCTGACTTTACCAATGACATAAATGATGGTGGTAAGTATGCTGACTTAACCAATGAGATAAATGATGGTAGTAAGTATGCTGACTTAACCAATGAGATAAATGATGGTGGTAAGTATGTTGACTTAACCAATGAGATAAATGATGGTGGTAAGTATGCTGACTTTACCAATGAGATAAATGATGGTGGTAAGTATGTTGACTTAACCAGTGAGTTAAATGATGGTGGTAAGTATGCTGGCTTAACCAATGAGATAAATGATGGTGGTAAGTATGTTGACTTTACCAATGAGATAAATGATGGTGGTAAGTATGCTGACTTAACCAGTGAGATAAATGATGGTGGTAAGTATGCTGACTTAACCAATGAGATAAATGATGGTGGTAAGTATGCTGACTTAACCAATGAGATAAAGCATGGTGGTAAGTATGTTGACTTTACGAATGAGATAAATGATTGTGGTAAGTATGCTGACTTTACCAATGAGATAAAGCATGGTGGTAAGTATGCTGACTTAACCAATGAGATAAATGATGGTGGTAAGTATGTTGACTTAACCAATGAGATAAAGCATGGTGGTAAGTATGCTGACTTAACCAATGAGATAAATGATGGTGGTAAGTATGCTGACTTAACCAATGAGATAATTGATGGTGGTAAGTATGTTGACTTTACGAATGAGATAAATGATGGTGGTAAGTATGCTGACTTAACCAATGAGATAAATGATGGTGGTAAGTATGCTGACTTAACCAATGAGATAAATGATGGTGGTAAGTATGTTGACTTAACCAGTGAGATAAATGATGGTGGTAAGTATGTTGACTTAACCAATGAGATAAATGATGGTGGTAAGTATGCTGACTTAACCAATGAGATAAAGCATGGTGGTAAGTATGTTGACTTAACCAATGAGATAAAGCATGGTGGTAAGTATGCTGACTTAACCAATGAGATAAATGATGGTGGTAAGTATGCTGACTTAACCAATGAGTTAAGCATGGTGGTAAGTATGCTGACTTAACCAATGAGATAAATGATGGTGGTAAGTATGTTGACTTAACCAGTGAGATAAATGATGGTGGTAAGTATGTTGACTTAACCAATGAGATAAATGATGGTGGTAAGTATGCTGACTTAACCAATGAGATAAAGCATGGTGGTAAGTATGCTGACTTAACCAATGAGATAAAGCATGGTGGTGGGTATGCTGACTTAACCAATGAGATAAATGATGGTGGTAAGTATGCTGACTTAACCAATGAGATAAAGCATGGTGGTGGGTATGCTGACTTTACCAATGACATAAATGATGGTGGTAAGTATGCTGACTTTACCAATGACATAAATGATGGTGGTAAGTATGCTGACTTAACCAATGAGATAAATGATGGTAGTAAGTATGCTGACTTAACCAATGAGATAAATGATGGTGGTAAGTATGTTGACTTAACCAATGAGATAAATGATGGTGGTAAGTATGCTGACTTTACCAATGAGATAAATGATGGTGGTAAGTATGTTGACTTAACCAGTGAGTTAAATGATGGTGGTAAGTATGCTGGCTTAACCAATGAGATAAATGATGGTGGTAAGTATGTTGACTTTACCAATGAGATAAATGATGGTGGTAAGTATGCTGACTTAACCAGTGAGATAAATGATGGTGGTAAGTATGCTGACTTAACCAATGAGATAAATGATGTTGGTAAGTATGCTGACTTAACCAATGAGATAAAGCATGGTGGTAAGTATGTTGACTTTACGAATGAGATAAATGATGGTGGTAAGTATGCTGACTTTACCAATGAGATAAAGCATGGTGGTAAGTATGCTGACTTAACCAATGAGATAAATGATGGTGGTAAGTATGTTGACTTAACCAATGAGATAAAGCATGGTGGTTAGTATGCTGACTTAACCAATGAGATAAATGATGGTGGTAAGTATGCTGACTTAACCAATGAGATAATTGATGGTGGTAAGTATGTTGACTTTACGAATGAGATAAATGATGGTGGTAAGTATGCTGACTTAACCAATGAGATAAATGATGGTGGTAAGTATGCTGATTTAACCAATGAGATAAATGATGGTGGTAAGTATGTTGACTTAACCAGTGAGATAAATGATGGTGGTAAGTATGTTGACTTAACCAATGAGATAAATGATGGTGGTAAGTATGCTGACTTAACCAATGAGATAAAGCATGGTGGTAAGTATGTTGACTTAACCAATGAGATAAAGCATGGTGGTAAGTATGCTGACTTAACCAATGAGATAAATGATGGTGGTAAGTATGCTGACTTTACCAATGAGATAAATGATGGTGGTAAGTATGTTGACTTTACGAATGAGATAAATGATGGTGGTAAGTATGCTGACTTTACCAATGAGATAAAGCATGGTGGTAAGTATGCTGACTTAACCAATGAGATAAATGATGGTGGTAAGTATGTTGACTTAACCAATGAGATAAAGCATGGTGGTAAGTATGCTGACTTAACCAATGAGATAAATGATGGTGGTAAGTATGCTGACTTAACCAATGAGATAATTGATGGTGGTAAGTATGTTGACTTAACCAATGAGATAAATGATGGTGGTAAGTATGTTGACTTTACCAATGAGATAAATGATGTTGGTAAGTATGTTGACTTAACCAATGAGATAAATGATGGTGGTAAGTATGCTGACTTAACCAATGAGATAAATGATGGTGGTAAGTATGTTGACTTAACCAATGAGATAAATGATGGTGGTAAGTATGTTGACTTAACCAGTGAGATAAATGATGGTGGTAAGTATGTTGACTTAACCAATGAGATAAATGATGGTGGTAAGTATGCTGACTTAACCAATGAGATAAAGCATGGTGGTAAGTATGTTGACTTAACCAATGAGATAAATGATGGTGGTAAGTATGCTGACTTTACCAATGACATAAATGATGGTGGTAAGTATGCTGACTTAACCAATGAGATAAATGATGGTAGTAAGTATGCTGACTTAACCAATGAGATAAATGATGGTGGTAAGTATGTTGACTTAACCAATGAGATAAATGATGGTGGTAAGTATGCTGACTTTACCAATGAGATAAATGATGGTGGTAAGTATGTTGACTTAACCAGTGAGTTAAATGATGGTGGTAAGTATGCTGGCTTAACCAATGAGATAAATGATGGTGGTAAGTATGTTGACTTTACCAATAAGATAAATGATGGTGGTAAGTATGCTGACTTAACCAGTGAGATAAATGATGGTGGTAAGTATGCTGACTTAACCAATGAGATAAATGATGGTGGTAAGTATGCTGACTTAACCAATGAGATAAAGCATGGTGGTAAGTATGTTGACTTTACGAATGAGATAAATGATGGTGGTAAGTATGCTGACTTTACCAATGAGATAAAGCATGGTGGTAAGTATGCTGACTTAACCAATGAGATAAATGATGGTGGTAAGTATGTTGACTTAACCAATGAGATAAAGCATGGTGGTTAGTATGCTGACTTAACCAATGAGATAAATGATGGTGGTAAGTATGCTGACTTAACCAATGAGATAATTGATGGTGGTAAGTATGTTGACTTTACGAATGAGATAAATGATGGTGGTAAGTATGCTGACTTAACCAATGAGATAAATGATGGTGGTAAGTATGCTGACTTAACCAATGAGATAAATGATGGTGGTAAGTATGTTGACTTAACCAGTGAGATAAATGATGGTGGTAAGTATGTTGACTTAACCAATGAGATAAATGATGGTGGTAAGTATGCTGACTTAACCAATGAGATAAAGCATGGTGGTAAGTATGTTGACTTAACCAATGAGATAAAGCATGGTGGTAAGTATGCTGACTTAACCAATGAGATAAATGATGGTGGTAAGTATGCTGACTTTACCAATGAGATAAATGATGGTGGTAAGTATGTTGACTTTACGAATGAGATAAATGATGGTGGTAAGTATGCTGACTTTACCAATGAGATAAAGCATGGTGGTAAGTATGCTGACTTAACCAATGAGATAAATGATGGTGGTAAGTATGTTGACTTAACCAATGAGATAAAGCATGGTGGTAAGTATGCTGACTTAACCAATGAGATAAATGATGGTGGTAAGTATGCTGACTTAACCAATGAGATAATTGATGGTGGTAAGTATGTTGACTTAACCAATGAGATAAATGATGGTGGTAAGTATGTTGACTTTACCAATGAGATAAATGATGTTGGTAAGTATGTTGACTTAACCAATGAGATAAATGATGGTGGTAAGTATGCTGACTTAACCAATGAGATAAATGATGGTGGTAAGTATGTTGACTTAACCAATGAGATAAATGATGGTGGTAAGTATGTTGACTTAACCAGTGAGATAAATGATGGTGGTAAGTATGTTGACTTAACCAATGAGATAAATGATGGTGGTAAGTATGCTGACTTAACCAATGAGATAAAGCATGGTGGTAAGTATGTTGACTTAACCAATGAGATAAATGATGGTGGTAAGTATGCTGACTTAACCAATGAGATAAATGATGGTGGTAAGTATGTTGACTTTACCAATGAGATAAATGATGGTGGTAAGTATGTTGACTTAACCAGTGAGTTAAATGATGGTGGTAAGTATGCTGGCTTAACCAATGAAAAAAAAGGATGGTGGTAAGTATGCTGACTTAACCAATGAGATAAATAGTGGTGGTAAGTTTGCTGATTAAATCATTTGTCTTTTTTGTCATTTTGGTTTAGCTTGTTTTTCCTGTCACATACATATGACTACAGTGACTCATTACATTTAGTAAATCTAGTTTAAAGATTAATGTAATCCTAAATAACAGGTGGTATTTATGGATTCACAAAACATTTTCATGTTGGAACCAATTCTTGTGCTTATAATAAATTGACCAGTTGTATATTGTAATGTTATTGTTTGAATCATTTCTACTTAGAACATTTATAAAACAAAATGATATGATTAATATGTATTCTATAACATGTATATGTATTGATACTTAACTTTCATATAATATGTATTGTTGTTTTTTACACAAATGCCAGAAGACAACAGGATTGATTACCTAGTGACAACAATCTGAATCCATATCAAAGAGTAGCTTTTCCTTATTTTTCCTTAAAACTTTGTTTAATATAATTTGTTTTTTAAAAGGACCAAATGATTGGAGCTGGAGAATAAGATTTGGTGCTATACAATCCTTAGTGAAAATTTGTCGTTGTTTGGCAAGTGATAAAAACCGAGAAGGAATGCGCACTGCTGCTTGGAATGTCCTTCTAAGAGCCCATTCATTAGAAAGGGATGAGAGAGTATTAGAAGCATTAAAAGTTGGTCAGGTAAATAACTCTAATGCAACCGAATAATATCTGAACCATATCCTACAAAAATTAAAAAACAAACAAACTTAAATTGTAACTATTTTTTTTACCTATGCACAGATTTTCATTTAATTAATTATTCTTTGTAAGCTGTATATACCGGTAATGCCTGTATAAATTTGTAGTATTTTGTCTCTGTTTATAGGGTAGTGTATAATCTGTACAGTTTATGGTTTAAAAGCTGTTCTGTTAATGGGTTACCTTTGTAATCTGTACAGTCTTTGGTCCATAAGGAGATCTGTTCAGCCTTTGGTCTAAACACTGTTCTGTTTATACGGTACCTGTGTAATCTGTACAGTCTATGGTCTAAACACTGTTCTGTTTATAGGGTACCTGTGTAATCTGTACAGTCTTTGGTCCAATTGCTGTTCTGTTTATAGGGTACCTGTGTAATCTGTACAGTCTTTGGTCCAATTGCTGTTCTGTTTATAGGGTACTTGTATAATCTGTACAATCTATGGTCCAAACACTGTTCTGTTTATAGGGTTCCTGTGTAATCTGACAGTGTACAATCTATGGTCCAAATGCTGTTCTGTTTATAGGGCACCTTTGAATCTGTACAGTCTATGGATCAAATGCTGTTCTGTTTATAGGGTACCTGTAAAATCTGTACAGTCTATGTTCCAAATGCTGTTCTGTTTATAGGGCACCTGTATAATCTGTACAGTCTATGGTCCAAACACTGTTCTGTTTATGGGGTACCTTTGTAATCTATACAGTCTATGGTCCAAATGCTGTTCTGTTTATAGGGTACCTGTATAATCTGTATAGTCTATTGTCCAAACACTGTTCTGTTTATGGGGCACCTTTGTAATCTGTACAGTCTATGGTCCAAACGCTGTTCAGTCTATGGTCTAAATGCTGTTCTGTTTATAGGTAACTGTATAATCTGTACAGTTTATGGTCCAAAGGCTGTTCTGATATGGGGTACCTTTGTAATCTGTACAGCCTATGGTCAAAACGCTGTTTAGCTTTTTGTCTAATCACTGTTCTTATAAGGTACTGTATGAACTGTACAGTCTATGGTCCAAGAGCTTATCTGTTTGTAGGGTACCATTGTAATCTGTACAGTCTTTGGTCCAAATGCTGTTCTGTTTATAGGGTACCTGTGTAATCTGTACAGTCTATGGTCCAAACACTGTTCTGTTTATAGGGTACCTGTGTCATCTGTACAGTCTCGGTCCAAACACTGTTCAGTTATTAGGGTATCTGTGTAATCTGTACAGTCTCCGGTCCAAACACTGTTCTGTTTATAGGGTACCTGTGTAATCTGTACAGTCTATGGTCCAAACACTGTTCTGTTTATAGGGTACCTGTATAATCTGTACAATCTATGGTCCAAACACTGTTCTGTTTAAAGGGTTCCTGTGTAATCTGTACAATCTATGGTCCAAATGCTGTTCTGTTTATAGGGCACCTTTGAATCTGTACAGTCTATGGACCAAATGCTGTTCTGTTTATAGGGTACCTGTATAATCTGTACAATCTATGGTCCAAATGCTGTTCTGTTTATAGGGCACCTTTGAATCTGTACAGTCTATGGACCAAATGCTGTTCTGTTTATAGGGTACCTGTATAATCTGTACAATCTATGGTCCAAATGCTGTTCTGTTTATGGGGTACCTTTGTAATCTGTACAGTCTATGGTCAAGAAGGAGTTCTGTGTAATCTGTACAGTGTTAAGTCTGGAAAGGGGTCTTCTTATAAGCTACCTGTGTAATATGTAGTCTTTATCTTAGAAGGTGTTCTGTTTATAGACAACCTGTGTAATATGTACAGTTATTGATTTTTTGAATGCTTTTATTAACAGCCTGTCCTTATGACAAACCAAATTTTACTATAAATTAATTATTAAATACAAGAGTTGTTAGATATGTAATTTGTATTGTACAATATCTCATTATCATGAAATAGACGAATATGCCTAAATCCTGACACAGAACATCATTTAAAAAATATTTTTTTATTATAACATCTCTGTAATACCAAACTTTAACACCTCGGCACTGGAATTTGTATGGCTATACCATCACATGAGAAGAATACACAATAAAGAATTTTCTTTGTGCTTATGCTTCTTTTGGCAACTACAGGCCTGCTACCATATTTTTTTCTACTGGTTCGAAATAGTAAACCCATGTTTCATCACCAGTAACAATGTTTGCATATTGTCTTTGAATGAATTTGGGAAACATTTAGAACATTTGCTTAGTGGTTTGTACTTGCAACTGTTTTTGGTCATCTGTCAATATATGTGGGATCCCTGGCAGAAATCATTCGTACTTTCAAAATATGCTTCAAAATGAAATGCACTTAGCAACAGGTTTGGGAATATCACAAATTGTGTTTCTGTCATCACTTTCAATTGTTTCCCTGACTTTTGAGATATTTGCCTTGCCTGCTACTGTCAAAGGTCGGCCAGATTTTGCTTCATCTTTGACTGACTCTGCCAGTCAGAAATTTCTTTCTCCACCTACGAACTCTATCAGACCCATAAACTTACCCTAATTCAATAAAAATCTGTATTACCAAATGACAAGTTTTTTTTGCACTTTTATATAAGCTCCAATTTCTTTAAAATTCTCAATCTGTTTTCCAACCAACAGTGGTCAGCGACTGCCTTTATTTTAAACTATGTGGAACTGAAGACATTTTTATATGGTTGGAAAGATATTGAATAGAGCTATTCAAGCATATCATCATTAATGAAATCATGCAAAGTGTGGTACAGTACATATTACATATCAAACAGCTCTCATACATTACAGTTCCTTTATAGCCTTATGTTACCAGTTATATTTCTGGTTTTAAGGTCCATAGAAAGAACTTAAAGATTATCAAAACAACATATGTCACTGTTACATCTATAGCATTGAAAGTTTTTAAGATTTTAAATCCAAAATTGTTTTTCCAAAACACAAGCATCTGTATATAGGCAAGTTAAAATTATTTTCCAAAATATTTAAAAACGAAAAGATACATATTACTTATTTCACTATTCTTTAAAAACGTACATATTACTTATTTAACTACATGTATTATTAAAATGTTTTTATTTGTGTTTTAGGTGCATACTGATATTGAAAGCTTGTTAAATAAACATGTGTTAGTAAGTCCTTTTACAATTGGTAATAAGATTGCAACTGGTTTATCTGTTATTTATCTACCCCCATTACCACCTCCTGTAGAACCACATGTCACATCAAAGAAGACATCTCCTAGACGTAAAATTCAACCTGAGAACTTGGGTCCTCAAAAACAAAAACCTACTAGAACCTCACTGCAGTAAGTACACTCAAAATGACTTCTAACAACACTTGTTTGTAAGAAACACCTGCTTATAAGGAACAACTACACATATAGTTGGTTTTTGATATCACAAACAACAGACTATAGTTGACTTGTTAAAATTTTAATAATCTATAAATAGGTTGTTTTACTTATGAACACCAGATTGCAAATTGTTATAAAAATTTGTATGACTGTATTATTTGATTTTCTTGTGTATGACTTGTTAAATAATAACTTCAATGAAGGAATATAAACTGCATATATATTGCGTGCATTTTGTGTGACTATAATTTGGGAAAATTAATTTTTACAAGTTTTGCCACTTAGAGAAATCCATGTACTCTTTGGTCAGTGTAAATGAAAGTAAACCTTATGAAGAGTTTTATTTTGCTGTCTTGTTACCCTTGTAAATTATATGATATAAATCAAACATGAACATTTCACATTTTACAATTATCTGTAGGTTTCCTGTTCATTAAATTGAGTTAAAAGTTATCATATCAAGAGGATAATTAGAGAAAATAAAGTTGATAATGTTAATCCTCCTTACTACCACTTATATCATTCCTTGATTTGATTTAGTTTAATTGTGCCAATTTCAGACAAGAAATAATGTTAGCCACTGCTTTATATGAGCCACCAGTAGACTTTAATGTCAGAACTAGTTTTGATCTGAGAAGGATTGTAGAAGATCAGGTAATGATAATATGCCTATTTGTCTCGAGTGTTTAAAAATTTGAAAAATCCTAGTTTCTATACTTTTCATTCTTAAAGTGCTATAATAATAGACATTTTTAACTAACTGGGCTTGATCAAAGTTAAATTAAGAAATACTACACATATTTCATATATAAATGAGTGTACAAATTATCTTATATAAGTAGCTTAATTTGTCCTCTTTTGGATGGCTAGAGATGTTCATTTAGTTTTTTTATGGTCAAATTTCAGTAACTAGGAATAACTAAGAACCTATACACCCACCATAAGTAGTGATTAAATGCTGCTATAATGTAGATGCAACTATAAAAATAAGTAACACACACACACACACACACACACACACACACACACACACACACATGCACGATTTTTGTCAGTTTGTTCTTGTAAATGACTGAAACATTTTGAATTTTTATCAATTATTAAAAAGAAACAAAATTTATAGAATTTAATGAATTATTGGTTTTTTTTTTTTTTTTTTTTGATGTAGTGGAGAAAAGAATTACAACAGCAGCTAGAAGAAGAAGAAGCCAAAAGATTGAAAGATATTGAAGATAAACAAAAACAGGAGGAGGAAAGGCAGAGAGAAATAGCAGAACGTAGAAATGAAAAACTAAAAAAGAGAGTACATATCACAGAGCATAAGTTGGAGGAAAAAAGTAGTGAATCTGATTTGAGTATTACAAGTAGTAATTCTGGTGCTGAACTCACTGTCAGTAGTTAAGTTCAAAGGTCATCAGATTAGGGTTTAATACATCAATCATAGAAAGCTTTTTGAAATGGATTTTGTAGATAGGTACATGTAGATGAGAAGACCATCATCTCTTTTCATGAATCCCCTTACCTCTCTTGTCTCAATAATAAAATGTGTGTGTACAATTGTGAGGACAAGAGAGATCAAGTTATTAATGTTGTGTAAATCCCTCCTTCTTTCTAAGTTACTGCCATAACTATTTCTGATATAGTTTTTTTCTTTTCATTTTAAGCACTGCATCATTCAAACCTACTCATAAAGGCCATATTTCCACATTTCAAAAGATATGTTTTTTGAAGGGAAAAGTAATATTGTATATTGCAGTTCTCTCCAGTTACAACACACTTGATTAAGACCTACAAGTACATGTTTTTGCCTTTCATTGTTATATATTTGACAGTTTGTGCATTGATAATTTTCACTAGTTACACTTTGATTTATTTGTAAGAGCTTGGTATTTAATTAGTTAATATTTTACATATTTTAATTTTGATCACCATTTAAGCAATTTGATTGTATAATGTGTGCAAAATTTCTTGTTACTTTTACATTAATTAACGTGAAAAATTATCAAATGTTCTGCCTACTGGCGTCACAACTGCCTTTTTAAATCATATGCAGCATTTTCACAACAACTAATTCATCTGAAATATTTCAGTGTATTTATTTTTACCTGAATTCAACCAAAAGTATAAGCACACAAATCTATATTTACATGAAGGCTTCCAGGTTATACATCATTAATCAGAAAGAAAATTATCTTCATTTATTTTGATACAATTTGCTGTTTGTTTAAACATTTTTATTCTGTCCATTCTAATGTACTATTTACTAGGGTTGTTGATACTTTATGCTTGTAAAGTTCTCCTTCCATTGGAAATGGCATCACAAATCAAAGGCCAAATTAAATGTTTCTGCTATTTTGTTACTCTGTTATACCCTAATTATCTTTTTAATTCAATCTACTACTTTGACTTTAATAGAGGAACTGTTTTAACTCATAGATGACAGAAAATGCCTTTATACTTACTTATACCAAGTTGGAAGCAAGCCAGATAATAAACTTGCACTATGGCTTTTATTGGGGTTTCCTGAGAAGCATTTCTAAAGCACAAATCGTTAGAATTCAGAGTAAGAATTTTGATGAAGCCATTTCAATTACCAAAACATTGCTGAAGTATAATATTTAATCAGCATTGTCAGTGTAATCCATCATGGTGATTGGCTGGCTATTAATCAGTATTTTAGATGTCATCTTACAAAGATGAAAAGCAGGTTTAAGAAAGTGATAATGAAGTAAGAAAGGAAAGCAGACATTTCTTTTAATTTTATGTTGTTTTATTTTTTTCTGATAACCATTATGGTAAGATGAAGCATATATACAATATGGTAGATTTAATATAATTTACTATGACTGTTATTCAATGAAATAAAAAATTGTAATAAAGATATTTGACATCTCATAAAAATTAACTGCTGGATAGTTTACTGTTTATGTCTTACCTAACTTGAATTAACTGTTAACAAAGTGTCTGTGATATACCTTTTGTTTTTTTCAAATTTTTCAAATTTTTTGTTTGTATGTCTGAAATATTTTTAATATACATATGTGCATAACATAATTTGTAAAAAATGGTACCTGTATTAAAATTGAAATAGATTGATTTGATACTTCGTTATTAATAAACTTTTGTTGTTAAAATGTCTAAAAATGTATTTTTTAAAAATAATTCTGAATATTTTGTAATAGAGGTTAACATGGTAAGTGTTTTTAGCTCACCTGACTGAAAAGTCATGTGAGCTTATGGCATGGTGCGGCATGTGTATGTGCGAGTGTGTTTGTGTGTGTGTTTGTGTGTGTGTGTCCTCGTTAACACCTATTTTCGACTTTTCCTCAAAAACTGCTGGGCAGATTTCAATGATACTTGGTCAGAAGCATATTGGGGCCAGTGCAATTCAGATTTGTTCATGGCGTTGCCATGGCTACAAAAACTAGGTCAAAGTGACCTAGGGGTAAAAAAATCTTTAAAAATCTTCTTCTCTAAAATCAATGATTGGAGGAAAAATCTGATGTGATATTTGGCTTTTCTTAGGTCTTAAGTCTATAGTTTGTTCATTTAGTAAAATTTGGTCGAAAAGTGTTTGTGTTTTATTTTAAAAATTTCGAAAAATTGCTTCAAATTGTTATAACTTGACTATTTAAACAGATATTGACATGGGGTTTTCATTTTTAACTTTTTCTCTTAATAACCTTCAAAATGGGGTCAAGGTTGAAGTTCAAGGTCATGACCTAGTTTGTAATTTTGCAGTTTTAGGCTATTTTCTTCAAAATTTTACGAGATATATAATATTAAAACTTTTAAAAAATGTTCAGCATGACAAAATTTAAAAAGGTACAAAAATTTCGTATGCATGTAGTAGTTGTTGCCCCTGAAATGTTATTTTTGCTTACAAAAACTAAAATTGTGCATTAGCTTGAAAACTACTTACTTTTTGCATAGGCATATATATTAGAATATTTTAGGTATTAATATGATGATCATTTTATATATGGCTCAAGGTCATATGTTCAAAGGTCAAGGTCATAGCTACATTAGAAGTCTTAAATTTTTAATTATCTTGAAAACTAAACTTTTTGCATTGGCATATATACTAGAATATTGTAGGTATTGACATGACAATCATTCTGACATACGACTCAAGGTCATATGTTCAAAGGTCAAGGTCATAGGTGCATGAAAAACTGAAATTGTTTGTTATCTTGGAAACTATTTACTTATTGTATTTGCATGTATATTGCAATATTGTAGGAATTAATGGCGATTATTCTGATATAAGATTCAAGATCATACATTTAAAGGTCAAGGTCATAGATGCATAAGATTCAAATTGTTTATTATCAAAAAATTATTAACTTTTTGTATAGGCATGTATATTAGAATATTGTATGTATTTTGCAAATGATTTTGGCCATATCCTTAGGTGAGCCTTAAGGCCCATGGGCCTCTTGTCGAAGTTATGGATGGTTGCTCTAATTCCTTGTTATTTAAGCATGGTTGCTCTGGTTCCTTGTCATTTTAGCATGGTGTATGGTTGCCCTGGCCCCTTACCTTTTAGCATGGTGTATTGTTGCTCTGGTTCCTTGTCATTTTAGCATGGTGTATGGTTCCTCTTGACCCTTGTCGTTTTAGCATTGTATATTGTAGCTCTGGTTACTTGTCGTTTTAGCATTGTGTATGGTTGCCCTGGTCCCTTGTCATTTTAGCATGGCATATGGTTGCTCTGGTTTCTTGTCGGTTGCTCTGGTTCTTTATCGTTTTAGCATGGTGTATGGTTGCTCTGGCCCCAGTTTCACAATCATTCACTCAATTGAGTATACACTCAACTCAAATATTTCAAATTTTTTCTCATTCATTTTTTAAAAATTTCAAGTTTTATGAGGCAATGTGTGATTTAATTCAACAAAACTACATCAAACAATTTAAATATAGCATTAGATATTCAATTTTAACATCGTAATGTCTTATAAAGTGACATTAGAATATTCCCGAATTTGAGTTAAGTGTACACTCAACTGAGTGAATGATTGTGAAACTGGAGCCTGGTCACTTGTGCTTTTAGCATAGATAGCTAATTAATAAGTAGATATTTCTTAATGGCCAACAGACTGCAATCAATATTAAAAATTAAGAGCTCGAGAGGATTTTACACATAATTACTTCCTTGATGAAACTTGCTATTCAAAATGACTTTAAAGTATTATGAGGTCACTCAATTGTGGTTACGTCAAGCTGTATTACGTTTTCCTACGAAAGAATTGAAACGGTGCTGATCTACTTATGTTTCTTATGAGCAATGTAACATTTGGTTCAACGATAAAAGCTTGAATAAATATAGAAATAGCAGTAATGTAGACCTGTGGGATCTAATTTTAGAACACGGTTACGTCATAAAAACTTGTTCATCTACACACAACTTGCAAAACGGTGGAATACGATAAATTAAACACTGAATTTCATTTAATTTGTTATTTGTGACTTTGTAAGGGATAAATACCACCATTACATCTGGATATAAAAGACAGACAATTAATTCAAGTTGTTACGTTTCAGAGTCTCCGTACATCAGTGCGCATGCTCCAAGCTAATAATACTCATCGTTAAATATGTAACCAACACGTTAGAGGATTCCGTTTATTTGCAGCTAATGGGGATGAAATTTGAAAAAAATGAAATCATGCACGAGTGTGGGGTGTGACTTTTGAAAGAGCTGTCAATCTCAACTAAGGGCTATCATCACATCGTCACTCGTCGTTTTCTCGTCTCCTACAATCTTTGTGGATTTATATTAGTCCACTTAAAATACCGTTTGATCTCATTGTAACGGGAATGCTTCAGGGGAGTCTGCAGTAGTTCCTACCTACCAAAAATGACTAATGGCTTTCATTCACTGAGAACTTTGTAAATCCACATAAATTGAAGGCAACTTTTTTTTTATGAAAACGCGCAGTTTATTGTGCATGTCTTTTTAGAATTAAATTCAGAAGATAATAATTTATCCTAGGATCGATGAAGTAAATGTTATTTTCAATGAGTTAATCTATTTAATTTGACAGTTGTCTTGTTCCTAATTGTACCATTTATAAAATGTAGCCATGCTGCTAAGACTGAACACAAGATTTTTTCTCATACCCAAGTGTTTTTTATTGTGTCACGTGCTACATTCAGATGTTAATAAATAATACGAATTCAAATGATGTACATTACACCAATAAATAAGTAAATAAATAATAAAAAATGAATAATTATATTAATAATACGTGACAGACTTTGAACCCTTTCAATTCAAATTAAACTTTCGAAGCAGCAATTTATTATATTCAACCACGCTTTTTAACGACTCGAAACACACAGACGAACCAATATACCACGTGTTTTGATATCCTTGCATATCAAGTATATCCCATAATATCCCGGATGTCATTTCTGCCGGAGAGAATCTTGGGAAATAAACCCATGTTACTCTTTTAATGATTTCGAAATTTCTCTTTCCCAACATTTCTGCGTAATAAGCGATCTTTTCATCGAGTACATTTGTAGAGGGTATATTGTATCCTAACTGATAGTATATCGCAGTTTCCGTGTAATCATTTTGATTATTACCCGGATAAAGTCCTAAGGTATAGTTTTCTCCCGAATACCCTTTTAACACGCCGTATTTATCAAAGGTTGAAGATACATTGTGGTCAGCACTTGATTGTGGAACATAAGGATTATAATTGATAGGCGATACGCTACGAATTCCATATTCACTTTCTGCGATTGTTGTGGTGAAATACGCAGGAACCAGTCTATTGAAAATATCTAGTTCTTTAACGGACGGATCCTTGATAGTTTCTCCAAATAGATCTTTCATGTTTCCAGACAGAATAAGGAAATCGAAGATGCTGAGCTTTGCTTTATTTTGACATTCTTGGTAATAACGTATACTTACTTTCCCACTTCGCTTGATGCTTGTTATTTCGGCAGTTAAAATTACTTTTATTCTCCTTTCATTCACAATTGTTCTCCATATATCTTCGAATCCGTTATCCAATACCGTTATGCCATAACTTGGATCCAGTATCGCTTGAATAAAAACAGGAGTATTCCACATTAGACCGTATAATGCAGAAATTTCGTCTAGGTGACCATAGCCTTGAATAGTATGAGTAGAAATAAAGATATGCTTCAAAACGGCAATATCATTCCTGACTAAAAAATCCATAAAGGTTCCACGTGTTCTATCGAGGACATTTAGTTCCGGTCTTGGAAACAATTCGCCTTCATAAACAGAAAACAGTTCTCTATGTAAAGCAATGTATTTTTGTGTTGCATTGATCAAATATCCCAAAGCAATGTTTGAATCGTTAATTCCATACTCATTTGCAATAACATTCAGTTGGTAAGAAAGACCCGCATAATTTCCTAAAATATTTGAAAAAGTATATTGAAATGTAAAACATAAAAACGAATTCGAAATAACAAATTTTTTTATTACGACGTGAGATATTGTTACAAGTAACTTATTTACTATTTGCAAGCAGCCATTTTTATACAAACAGTTACTATTCATTTTAGTATCTTAGTATAAAAATTAAAACCGTTTTGAAAAGTTCTTAAATTTGGGGATCCCGCAGATTTGTATGAAATGTCACTGTCCCTTAATTATGACATGTAGCATGAACCGAACAGAAAAGTTCCGGAGCTACAGCTCACGTGCAGGTCATGTAAGATTAAAAGACTTCATCACTACCTGTGCCGGGTTTTGAAACGAGTATTTACAATGAGGGTTGGGTTTTCCCTATTCGGCACCAACATCAGTGATTGACTCGATTCTTTGCACCACAAAATATTATTTTATTTGAAATATATTACAAACACCTGCTAAATTTTGATGTGCCATATGTGCACATTTCGGAAAATCATTCTTCATCAGTGACAACCAAGATAAAGATTCTCGATCTATCAATTCTTATCTGAATTTATTAATGAATTAGTTTTGGAAAAAAAGTGTAGGTTATCTTGCAAAGCGGATAAGATGCAAGATGGAGATATCTTTCACTGCTCTTTTGTCGGTTCCTATTTGGGATGTAAGAAATAAAAATATTATAACATCCAAGGAGGATAAGAAAATTTTTACTTGATTTGTTGAAGATTATAGTCAGAGACGGGATTTGCTGAGTCAACAAAAATTCAAATCTGAGGGTGTGAACATTCAACCATGAGGATGATTGTTGTGTTAGATGAAAATAATGTTGTTTAACGTCAAATTATCAATATTCAGCTTTTCGCGACGAAAAGGTTATTAATCTCCATGGATTAATCTAAGACAACCTTACCACTCCCTCGGTCACATTATTATCCTTGCAATGGGTAAACTAGCCGATAATCTTCCTAATGTCGAGATCCAGACAAAGAAGCAATAACCCTGACGGGGTGGGTTCGAAACCATAACTACTGAGCCATCGTAGGCGGTAACCCTAAGTGGAAAGATACTTTATTCTTCATTGGTAGTCTCAAAATGGATTACTTAATATTTTTCTTTCATTGTAATGAAAAATATTCTAACAATTGTATATCTGATCTTTTTTTTTTTTTTTTTTTTTTTTTTATAATCGTTGGTTTATAAGACAAAAAGTGTCGTTTGAGACCTCATGTTAAAAATGCAGGCAATAAAATGCGGAAATCCTGACATGATATTCCTAGTGCAAACGTCGCAAAACTGACATGACACACAATGATGCAAAAAATATCATCACTACATTATGAAGTCATATGTTGAAACAATAAATGACCTTGTTATTGTTTCCAGAATTCGGGGGATTGGTGATGACTTGTAATTTTCATTTGATTAAGAAAACTTTTTTAACTTAAGCATGCTTATCAACAAAAGATTTGACAATGTATAATAAATTATTAAACATTGCTAAAAGAGCCTTACTTTATCAATATAAAAAAGGCTAGATCGACTTACTTCTAATGTCAGACCAGTAACTGGGTCTGCTGGCAGGAATGGTCTTACTGGTGTTAAATTCGTCTAAAATGTTGAACAGTTCTGTGTATTCAGGGGTAGCATAAATAGTCCCCATGTCCAACTTGGTACCTTTATGATCATACGTGAACGACTTGCCTCCTACACGGTCAGTTTTCTCAAACACTGTTATATCATTGTATCCTAGATTCTGTAAATGACAATCTATAACGTAAGTTTACCTTAATAAGTTTAGAATCCATAGTTGTGGAATTTAATCCAAGGTGCCACATTGGTCAGGAGGAAAAACATACGTAAAAAGTGAATTCTGTAGCAATACCTACTTTCTGTCCTTACTTGTTTGTCGCGTGATTTAATTAAACATTAATTAATTTAACAAGCCATTAGCTAATTAAATCAGATTTCTTAAGGTAAAATTCTTCGTGCAGTTTTTCTCTATAAAGAGAAAAATTTTGGAATAAAGGCTTTATTTTATGAATTTTAGCAATCGGACCTTACCTAAGATTACACTTTTGTTTTTAAAGTTTAGTACGCATTAATCATGATAATAAATTAAAAGTAAGAAATTCTAAAGAAAACATTGCTAGGTAAAAAAGACCAAAATGTCCATTTTTACCAGCGTGAAATCAAAAGTTTTGCAGTTAATATACACTTTCATGCGGTACGTTTGGTTTGTTATAACTACATAAACATTTGTTACTGTTGATAATGTCTTGGGGAGAGCGCATTATTCTCTCAAGGATCAAACTTTTTCGGTTTTTATTAAAAATATGTTGTTGCTGTTCTTACAAATAGTTTCCTAAATTTTATAAAGAACTCCATTGGTTTTATCAATAAATTTCTTTTCTTTAACAAAAACCGCAGAATAGTATTAGGGAATACATTTTGCTATGTACAGGTTTTTCAAAAAAAAAAAATTTAGTAGTGGGTATTTTTTGGGGCCTAGGAATTTGAACTATCACGTCTGTTAACGAATTTTGTGGGGGCAAATAAAACAAACATACCATTTCTTGTCCATATCACAATCCCAAAAACAAAATAAAAACTTTGCAAACAGGCAAAAAATGTTATACACGTGAACTTCCATCAAGGAAGTGAGGCCGGAAATTATTATTTTCCTACAACGTCACATTTTCGTGTCCCTACATTTTTTCTATCACCAAATATTATCTTGCCTTTAAGGAAAAATGTAAATTGGAATTAACATTTTAAAATTTATCAAGATTTATCAAAAATGATGACAACTGACTAAAACACACACACACACACACACACACACACACACACACACACGCGCGCGCGTATGTATGTATATATATATATATGACACAAATACCAGTTAAATTTTGTTGTGCCAGATGTGCACATTTCGGAAATTCATTTCTCATCAGTGACACTAAGACCGAAAAGTTTGATAGATAAAAAGCATAAACCAAACAGTTGAAAATTAATGAATCTAAAGTTCCAAAATTATGTAAATCCAAATCCAGCTAAGGAATGCCTTGCATGAGGGAACAAACCTTAGTTTTAAATACATTTCAAAATTTAAGACGGCTGAAAATTTGGCTAAATGGTACATTTTCTGACAGCACAAAGTACTGAACAAACAAACAAACACAGGTTTAAATAATAAAATATCAAGGAATTTCTCCCTTTTCTGACCTTTTTACTCCTTAACTCCGGTAAAAGTTTTCAAAAGAAATAAAACAATTATTAAAATTATTTCAGGTTTTCAACGCCGATACTGACGCTGACGTAGATGTGATAACACAAGGCTTATCCTTACAATAGTTCAAAATTATTTAGTTATTTAAGTTTGGTACATTTAAGAATTGCTATGGCTAGATTTCGAACTTGTAATCACAGGTTAATTATTGAAAAGAAAGATGGCATGATGTAGAAAGGAATAAAAGACAATGTCAGTTCTGTCATAACGGTATTGGAGATGAATTTTTATGTAGAAGTTTTATTATAATAAGAATAATGTAAACCCCACAGAAAAATCTTATTAACCCAAATATTTAAAAAAAAAATCAGTTTAAAAGTAAAAATTATAAAATTTTACGCAAATTTATTAAAAGAAGGTCTGAAGGCATATTAATTTTAATAAGTACACTTTTTTTCTACGTTTACCTAAGTTAAATAGTTAAATAATTTTTTTTGTATCTTATTCCTGTGAATTAATGTCAATATATTTGATATGTATATAGTTTACTAGCAAAATATTTTTTTCTGTGGCAATGTTTTCAAAACGTGACATGTAACTCTTTGAATTATGTGGTTTGCATTTATTTATTTATTTATTTATATTTTTTGCATAAAATTATTTTTTATGTCATCTATCTAATTACGTTTTAGACGGATGATAGGTATTTCAGGGACTTGTTGGTAGTGACTGACCCGATCACTTGTCCACCTGCTCTACTTATCATCCAGTAAGCTACCGCCAGTGAATGTGGTGCAAACTTCTATTCATAAGAGTATAACATGTATTTTTTCATTGTTACAAAACATCAAACCAACTCTATTTGTTTCTGGAAATGTTGTTTTTGTTTCGTTACAATAACACATTAGAGTAAAATAATTAAAGTAAAAACAGTTTTACACACACACACACACACACACACACACACACACACACACACACACACACGGAATTGTACCTGTAACTTATAAGCCATGTGTATTCCAGCAGGTCCAGCGCCCACGATAGCTATCCTGTCATTCTGCTGTGGGTACAGTTTCTGTCCTGCTAGATATTAAAACAGAGCATTGTTAATTGTTGTTATGTACTTCTATACAAGTTCAGTCACAAACAACTCTGATTCAGTTGTTCTTATTTATGTGTCAAAGAAGTGGAACAGGAAAACAACAACAAAAACAACAACAACATCCTGATTAAAAACGAGCTTCGTTAAAAGTAATATATCGCAATACAATCACATCACAAGGTGTTCATTGATTGATTCCGATTTAGAAAATGATTATAAAAATTATAAAGATATATTAAATATATAAAATTTTTTGATAAATATAAAGTAAAACAAGCGCATGAACGGTTACTGTTTGTTGTTTTTTTTTTACTTACCACAAAGGCCACATTCTTCATTTCTCCTTGTTACAATCTATGAGTAAAACAATAAAATTTGTTGTAATATCTATGTGACCCTGACTGATTCTAAGTTATGATGACGAGTTAGTTGTTATTGTGGCTATAATTGGGTTGTTGTGGTGTATTAATCGTAACTCCGGCTATTACTAGATTGTTGTGGTGTGTTTGTTGTGTCTTTGGCTATAACTAGGTAGTTGTGGTGTTGGTTGTGACTCCAGCTATTACTAGGTTATTGTGGTGTATTGGTTGTGTCTCTGGCTATTACTAGGTTGTTGTGGTGTATTGGTTGTTACTCTGGCTATTTCTAGATTGTTGTGTTGTGTTGGTTGTTACTCTGGCTATAACTAGGTTGTTGTGGTGTGTTGGTTGTTACTCTGGCTATTACTGCGTTGTTGTGTTGTGTTGGTTGTTACTCCGACTATTACTAGGTTATTGTGGTGCGTTGGTTGTTACTCTGGCAATTACTCGGTTTTTGTGTTGTGTTGGTTGTTTCTCTGGCTATTACTAGGTTGTTGTGGTGTGATGGTTGTGTCTCTGGCTATTACTAGGTTGTTGTGGTTGTTGGTTATGTCTCTGGCTATTACTAGGTTGTTGTGGTGTGTTGGTTGTTTCTCTGGCTATTACTACGTTATTGTGGTGCGTTGGTTGTTACTCTGGCAATTACTCGGTTTTTTTGTTGTGTTGGTTGTTTCTCTGGCTATTACTAGGTTGTTGTGGTGTGATGGTTGTGTCTCTGGCTATTACTAGGTTGTTGTGGTGTGTTGGTTGTTTCTCTGGCATAACTAGGTTGTTGTGGTGTGTTGGTTGTGACTCTGGCAATTATTCGGTTTTTGTGTTGTGTTGGTTGTTTCTCTGGCTATTACAAGGTTGTTGTGGTGTGTTGGTTGTGACTCTGGCAATTACTCGGTTTTTGTGTTGTGTTGGTTGTTTCTCTGGCTATTACTAGGTTGTTGTGGTGTGTTGGTTGTTTCTCTGGCTATTACTAGGTTGTTGTGGTGTGTTGGTTGTGAACCCAGCTATTACTCGGTTTGGTGGAATGTTTGTTTTGTCTCTGGCTATTACTCGGATTTGTGGTATGTTTGTTGTGTATCTGACTATTACTCGGTTGTTGTGGTATGTTTGTTGTGTGTCTGACTATTACTCGGTTGTTATGGTATGTTTGTTGTGTGTCTGGCTATTACTCGGTTGTTGTAGTATGTTTGTTGTGTGTCTGGCTTTTACTCGGTCGTTGTTGTATGTTTGTTGTGTGTCTGACAATTACTCGGTTTTTGTGGTGTGTTTGTTGTGTGTCTGACTTTTACTCGGTTGTTGTTGTATGTTTGTTGTGTGTCTGACTATAACTCGGTTGTTGTGGTGTGTTTGTTGTGTGTCTGACTATTACTCGGTTGTTGTGGTATGTTTGTTGTGTGTCTGGCTTTACTCAGTTGTTGTTGTATGTTTGTTGTGTGTCTGACTATTACTCGGTTGTTGTGGTGTGTTTGTTGTGTGTCTGACTATTACTCGGTTGTTGTGGTGTGTTTGTTGTGTGTCTCTGACTATTACTCGGTTGTTGTGGTATGTTTGTTGTGTGTCTGACTATTACTCGGTTGTTGTGGTATGTTTGTTTTGTGTCTGACTATTACTCGGTTGTTGTGGTGTGTTTGTTGTGTGTCTCTGACTATTACTCGGTTGTTGTGGTATGTTTGTTTTGTGTCTGACCATTACTCGGTTGTTGTTGTATGTTTGTTGTGTGTCTGACTATTACTCGGTTGTTGTGGTGTGTTTGTTGTGTGTCTGACTATTACTCGGTTGTTGTGGTGTGTTTGTTGTGTGTCTCTGACTATTACTCGGTTGTTGTGGTATGTTTGTTGTGTGTCTGACTATTACTCGGTTGTTGTGGTATGTTTGTTTTGTGTCTGACCATTACTCGGTTGTTGTGGTATGTTTGTTTTGTGTCTGACTATTACTCGGTTGTTGTGGTGTGTTTGTTGTGTGTCTGACTATTACTTGGTTGTTGTGGTGTGTTTGTTGTGTGTCTGACTATTACTCGGTTGTTTTGGTATGTTTGTTGTGAGTCTGACTAATACTCGGTTTTGAAGTATGTTTGTTGTGTGTCTGACTATTACTCGGTTGTTGTGGTATGTTTGTTGTGTGTCTGACTATTACTCGGTTTTGAAGTATGTTTGTTGTGTGTCTGACTATTACTCGGTTGTTGTGGTGTGTTTGTTGTGTGTCTGACTATTACTCGGTTGTTGTGGTATGTTTGTTGTGAGTCTGATTATTACTCGGTTTTGAAGTATGTTTGTTGTGTGTCTGACTATTACTCGGTTGTTGTGGTATGTTTCTTGTGTGTCTGACTATAACTCGGTTCTTGTGGTATGTTTGTTTTGTGTCTGACTATTACTCGGTTGTTGTGGTCTGTTTGTTTTGTCTCTGGCTATTACTCGGTTTTATGGTGTGTTTGTTTTGTCTCTGGCTATTACTCGGTTTTTGTGGTATGTTTGTTGTGTGTCTGACTATTACTCGGTTGTTGTGGTATGTTTGTTGTGTGTCTGACTATTACTCGGTTCTTGTGGTGTGTTTGTTGTGTGTCTGACTATTACTCGGTTGTTGTGGTATGTTTGTTGTGTGTCTGACTATTACTCGGTTGTTGTGGTGTGTTTGTTGTGTGTCTGACTATTACTCGGTTGTTGTGGTGTGTTGGTTGTGACTCTGGCAATTACTCGGTTTTTTGTGTTGTGTTTGTTGTTTCTCTGGCTATTACTAGGTTGTTGTGGTGTGTTGGTTGTGACTCTGGCAATTACTCGGTTTTTGTGTTGTGTTGGTTGTTTCTCTGGCTATTACTAGGTTGTTGTGGTGTGTTGGTTGTTTCTCTGGCTATTACTAGGTTGTTGTGGTGTGTTGGTTGTGACCCCAGCTATTACTCGGTTTTGTGGAATGTTTGTTTTGTCTCTGGCTATTACTCGGTTTTGTGGTATGTTTGTTGTGTATCTGACTATTACTCGGTTGTTGTGGTATGTTTATTGTGTGTCTGGCTATTACTCGGTTGTTGTGGTATGTTTGTTGTGTGTCTGGCTTTTACTCGGTTGTTGTGGTATGTTTGTTGTGTGTCTGACTATTACTCGGTTGTTGTGGTGTGTTTGTTGTGTGTCTGACTATTACTTGGTTGTTGTGGTGTGTTTGTTGTGTCTGACTATTACTCGGTTGTTGTGGTATGTTTGTTGTGAGTCTGACTATTACTCGGTTTTGAAGTATGTTTGTTGTGTGTCTGACTATTACTCGGTTGTTGTGGTATGTTTGTTGTGTGTCTGACTATTACTCGGTTGTTGTGGTATGTTTGTTGTGTGTCTATTACTCGGTTGTTGTGGTATGTTTGTTGTGAGTCTGACTATTACTCGGTTGTTGTGGTATGTTTGTTGTGTGTCTGACTATTACTCGGTTGGTTGTGGTGTGTTTGTTGTGTGTCTGACTATTACTCGGTTGTTGTGGTGTGTTTGTTTTGTGTCTGACTATTACTCGGTTGTTGTGGTGTGTTTGTTGTGTGTCTGACTATTACTCGGTTGTTGTGGTGTGTTTGTTGTGTGTCTGACTATTACTCGGTTGTTGTGGTATGTTTGTTGTGTGTCTGACCATTACTCGGTTGTTGTGGTATGTTTGTTGTGTGTCTTTGACTATTACTCGGTTGTTGTGGTATGTTTGTTGTGTGTCTGACTATTACTCGGTTGTTGTGGTATGTTTGTTGTGTGTCTGACCATTATTCGGTTGTTGTGGTATGTTTGTTGAGTGTAACTGACTATAACTCGGTTGTTGTGGTATGTTTGTTGTGTGTCTGACTATTACTCGGTTCTTGTGGTGTGTTTGTTGTGTGTCTGACTATTACTCGGTTGTTGTGGTATGTTTGTTGTGAGTCTGACTATTACTTGGTTGTTGTGGTGTGTTTGTTGTGTGTCTGTTTATAACCGGTTATGCACTTTGCTGCTATCACATTTGATATTACTAGGTTGTTGCCGTGTATTGGTTGTGACTCTTGCCTTTAATGGTATGTTGATTTTAAATATAATATTGGTTTGTGTTGATTGTAAATGTGTTAATAGCCAGGTTTTTTTTAGGTTTGTTGTTTAAAACATCCGATATAAGTAGGTTGTCGTGTATTAGTTGTGACTCTGACACACACTCGATTGTCGTCGTTTGGTAGTTGTGTCTCTTACACTCATTGGATTGTCGTCGTGTGTTGTTTGTGACTCTGACACTCACTCGATTGTCGTCGTGTGGTAGTTGTGTCTCTTACACTCATTGGATTGTCGTCGTGTGTTGGTTGTGACTCTGACACTCATTGGATTGTCGTCGTGTGGTAGTTGTGTCTCTGACACTCATTTGATTGTCGTTGTGTGTTGGTTGCGACTCTGACACTCATTGGATCGTCGTCGTGTGTTAGTTGTGACTCTGACACTCACTGGATTGTCGTCGTGTGTTGGTTGTGACTCTGACACTCACTGGATTGTCGTCGTGTGTTAGTTGTGACTCTGACACTCACTGGATTGTCGTCGTGTGTTGGTTGTGACTCTAACACTCATTGGATTGTCGTCGTGTGTTGGTTGTGACCCTGACACCAATTTGATTGTCGTCCTGTGTTAGTTGTGACTCTGACACTCATTGGATTGTCGTCGTGTGTTGATTGTGACCCTGACACCCATTTGATTGTCGTCGTGTGTTTTTTTGTGACTCTGACACTCATTGGATTGTCGTCGGGTGTTGGTTGTGACTCTAACACGCATTGGATTGTCGTCGTGTGTTAGTTGTGACTCTGACACTCACTGGATTGTCGTCGTGTGTTGGTTGTGACTCTAACACTCATTGGATTGTCGTCGGGTGTTGGTTGTGACTCTAACACTCATTGGATTGTCGTCGTGTGTTAGTTGTGACTCTGACACTCACTGGATTGTCGTCGTGTGTTGGTTGTGACTCTAACACTCATTTGATTGTCGTCGTGTGTTGGTTGTGACCCTGACACCCATTTGATTGTCGTCGTGTGTTAGTTGTGTCTGACACTCATTGGATTGTCGTCGTGTGTTGATTGTGACTCTAACACTCATTTGATTGTCGTCGTGTGTTTTTTTGTGACTCTGACCATAACAATTTTTGGTAGTGTGTTGTTTGTGACTTTTGATTTACTAGGTTGTTGTGTTGGCTATAACTTGGTTGTAAGATGGTATGGTTATACGTTATATACATGTAGTTGTTTTTAGTTGTGTTTGTTACTCTTGTTATAACTATGTTGTCAGTTTGCTGTTGATGATTCTGGTTATTATCGAGTTTGATTTACTTAATTTGTGTTATGTAATAATAACTTACATTTCCTGTTATAACCGACAAGCCACTTACTACCAAAATTAACACCAATGGGGTTTTCATCTGAAATAACAAATACAAGTATTTAAGGCTAAAACCGGTTAAATGTCAAGGATATGGACTTTAATTTGTGAACAATGTATGACAAATCTTAAGAATCCGCAGTTATAAATAACACGTAAATGAATTTTAAAGAGGGGCAATAATCGACAAAGATTAAAATACTGTTTGAAAAAGACAAAGTTACATGGAAAACCAGCCAAAGCGAGTGATGTTTGTTACCTTTTTGTGATAAAGATGAAAATATGTTATAATGAGCTTGAGGACAAAACATGGTTACAAATTAACTCTGTATACACTAAAACACCAGAACAATTTTTATTAGCACGCTACGTGTATATACCGATAAATTGTAACTGGTTTGTAAATTAATTTATATGTAGAAACGTTGCTGAAAATAACATAGGAATGTATCCCAAGTTTTATTTACATATGATTCACATAAACTGACGACTAGTACAATGTTATTTTAATAATACAAAACGTTACAGTTTGTCAATATATACATTACCAAAATAAATAAATAAATAAATAAATAAATAAATAAATAAATAATAATAAATTATATTGAAATAAATAAACAAAAAAAAAAAAAAAAAAAAAAAAAAAATAACAATAAACTATTAATATTGTATTTTATTTTTAGTTAAGCTAACAGAAAGGAAGTAAAAGGAAACCATGTTTTTTATAATAAAAAAACAGACTATTTCGACATTGGGGGGGAGGGTTAATTATCACCTTAGGTTCTTTAAATTAAAAAAATTGTAGTTGTCATCGGCAAATCCGTGCTTTTGATGGGTGAAGCTGTAGAAAATAACGACGTGACCGGAAGTTAAAATGCATTGATACGATTTCATTGTCATTTCATCCGACTGCCCCTTTCATACTAATAAAAGATTGATTAAAAGATGCTTTTAGTATCTAATCAGTATCCCAAATTTTATATAGTTAAAACTAATTTGTTTGATAAAATAAGTATAACTTAATCATTTATGCCGTGAAAATGATCACCAGGTGGCGCTTTACTTCTTCTACCGACCCTCGGGGTCTATGTATATTTGTAAAGCGTCAATCTACACTCAAGAACTATACTAGTTAATGGATGCTTATTTGAAAAATACACAGTAGTTTGACAAGCAGACCATTCACATAATCCAAGTTCCACAATGCCAGTATGGTTATTAACACGCCAATGTTAAAATATAACTTTGTCATGTGATACATCTAAAGTTTTTTTTAAGACAAGTGAGAATTTTTATTATTTATCTTTTTTTTTACCTTTGCACTTAGTATTTAAGTTTATATTTGAAAACATTCGGGTATATCAGTATTGTACAATTTTACCATTTGTTTCATTTACATGTTTTCATACGTGAATCATAAGGAAATATAAAATCTACTGATTTGACTAATCAGAACAGATCGATAATTACTTATATAAACAGTCTTTTAGATGCCAAGAAATTTCATCCATTGTGCATTTCAAGACGCAAAAAACTTTCAAGGATATTGATTGATGGAAAAGCACTTTTGTATTATGAGTAAAAGGGATTCGTGACCTCTTTCAACAAAGGAAATAAGTCGACTAAAGTTCTAAATCACTATCATAAACATAAACACATACATGCAAATGTTGTCTGAAATTGACGTTTTCAGCCAATTTCTTTGGCCCGGACGTTGGACATTGTGGCTAATCCATTTCCCATAATATACTTTAAATTAGAACGACCTAACGTTATCACTTTTGTAACGTAAGTTCCGAATTAAAAATGAAATGGTATTTTTTATATGTTTGTTATTCAACAAAATAAAAAAAAAATGTTGGCGAAAAAGCCGGATGCCATAAGCTTTATTATAATTGAATAGTTTAAAATAAATTACAATACAAAATAACTCCCAGCACAGTTGATTTGGCAAACCCTCAATACCCGAAACAAAACCAAATATTGTATACTAAAATTCATGTTTTTTGTGAACCCGGGTAATCCCCACGCTGCTGATCAGTTTATTAATGTGTAGAGGTTCAAAGAAAGTTTTGATATAAAAAATTTTTTTAATAGAAATAAAAACAACAAAATCTACTTCCAACTCCAGTCAACTACAATCGCTTAGTTTAAAAAATGTTAGTCTTATGTGCAGAATTTTAGCACAGATGGATTCTGTTGGATGATTTTTTTTTTTTGGGGGGGGGGGGGTGGTGGTGGTGTGGTGCCAAGAATTAAAATTCAGCACATGACTCTAGTAAGTTGAAGGTCGTGGATTGATTTCCTGTAGGTCAAACGATCATTGTATTATTTCAATAGCAACTTAGTTGTTATAAACGCTTTTGAAAGGTTTAAGTTTAAAAAAAATTCACTTGTTCTAAACTTTGTATAATATAAACACTACGACTAGCTCAGTTTTAGTATATATAATAGACAAAACAAATTAATTAAATGGCTAGCTCACGTGAAAAAAAAAAAGAACAGTTGAAGTTAAAAAAATCGTATCATAGCTTAAAGGCGAGTGCCAGAGCCCCAAACACTACTTTATTTCTTTGATTTAATATTGAGGTTTTCAGGTATGGCGTCGCGGGATGGAAATATCTCACGAATAAACTCGATCGATGAATTTTGATGTCAGATGACAATTTACCACTTCTACACTAGACAGCTGTAAATATGTCAAAACTCTATAATTTTCATGTCTAGAATGTTAATTTTTTTTTTTTTTTTTTTGAAAAAAAAAATTCTGCTAATGACATGAATTCTCGACATGCTGTATTGTAAGAGAGTAGTCCAGTTCAGCAATTATTGTAGATTAAAAAGTACAATTTTACAATGATGTTTTCTATTTTCACCGTTTAGTTACAAATAATAGCTGCTCAAGGATTTTGGAAACGATGAAAATATTTCAACATATTCGAAATTGTAGAGTGAATAGAAAATGAAAAGAAAAAGAAAAGGAAAATAGTTCTTTTAATAACTAAAATGAATAGTCATTCTCAGCGAGAACTAATATATGATAGATCACAATGATTATATTTTAAAAGTTAAGCGCATATTATTTGAAGCGACCAACGTTCAAATTTTGAAGTTTTAGACGATTATGTGGGATAGTTTATAATACATATGTACAATGTAATTGTAGTTTCAGAATACTAAGTATTTTACAGTGTTGTATATTATGTATTTCAATGAAATGTTAAAAATTCTGTTGTTGTAAGTTTTAGAGGTTTTTATTACCTGTTCTCAAGGATTAAAATTGAATTTTTTTAAAAATAAAGATTTTATGATAAATTAATAATAATCTTTTACTTATACATATCTTGTATCAAACGTTCATGTTAGGACTATTGTACGTAGGCCAGCAGATATCTCTATTTTAGTTTTGGAGCTTTTATTTAATTTCTTAATTATAAACGTTCTGATAATATATTAATATTGAATTGACCAGAATCTTTATAAATAATTTCAAATTTATTACCACTATGTTGCGGGCCTCAAGTTTTCCTAAAATATTTTTCTCAAAATATTCCAAGTCGGATCAGCACTAGTAAACATTGCGCAAAAATACAAGTGTGGCCGAGAATAGGAAGTTTGTCGAAAATGCTATGTATTTAAATTGGCGTGAATTTCTAAATTTAGCTTTACTTCATAAAAATTAAAACTAGCACCATACCATAGTAAAATATTACTTACCATTAGGTTACGAGATGAATTCTGTTTCCTTCGTCGATATCTTTGAAATAACCACTTTGGCAGTCTGAAGCTCGCTTTAATGGGATTAATGGGTGTCAATAATTATTTCATTAATTGATACTAGTGGTAAACAAGGTGTGACAATTTAAGTGCCTTTAATTGACAACTATAATTGATCAAATAATTGTGTATTTATATAACATGTATTGTATGTTTTCTGTATTGTAAATGTACAATTTATGAGAAGGAAGAACTTTAACTTAATTTACTTGATATTGTTCTAACAATTATGAATCCTTATTAAAAAGTTATTTAACATACCATTCAAGTTGTCATATACCATTTTTGAAAGTATTTTATGAATAAATTCAAAAATGGTATATGACACAGTTATTTATACACATTTACAAGAAAATGATAATTTCCAAATGTAAATTCTTTTGCCCCACGACGAAAAGCAGGAGACAAAATAATTTACCACAATCATTCGTCCGGATCGGTTAATTTGATTTAAAATGGCGTCCCAGTCAAGAATCGGGATCGGGATACATACTTTGTTTGACTACTACCTTCTTTAGTTTTGAACTTTTTTCAAAGTTTATTTGTGGTACGATCTTTGAACACATACTAAAAGTGTGCAAACACATACTTTTCTTAAAAACTTTGCTTCTAACATTGCATAATGGTCGTCGGTGGTCTCTATATCTTACTCGCCTCACAAAATCTTCACAGTTTACAGTACTTTTAAATTTGTGATACGTTCATAGTTTATTTCCACTTTTGTTGGTATTATCGTTCCAAAGGCGATCCAGATTTGTTAATACTTAATGCATTTCGACATTAAAATTTGGTCTAACTGTGTCTTTGATGAAATGTGTTCATTGTAAAAAGTTGGTACATTCAGATCATCTATCAGTTTCATAAGTCGGGTTTCCCATGATCGAGGTGTATCAAGTGACGCAGAATGAAGCTTGTGTAATAGCTTATCCTACTTTCATCGCTAGAAAGTCTACACCATAAATGGCATACCTCGAGCGTTTGATTTACTTTTGTTAAATTCCATCCAACATCTCCTGTGAGCGAGAGGTTTGGTGCATTCTTTGACGCCCCAAGGTACAGGCGACAAGCGCGATTTTGAACTGATTCTGCCTCTTTACACGAGTTGATTCCCCAAATACCGGTAGCATAATATAATACATGTATTTGTATTGATCTGCTATGTCAATATCTAATTTACCACATCGAAAAGAGTAAACAGTACGTGTAACGGATGGATTACTTTTGTAATCTCTATCAACTTTCAGGTTCCACTTGTAACACCAATTTTTTATAACGTCCAGTATCTTTTGAAAAAAAAATGTTGATCTGTAGCGACAAAGACTATGTCATCTGTATATAAGAGAACTGACATCATTGTATTGTTGACCTCAATTCCGCAGTTCAAAGCATTTATATCGTTGACAAGGTCATTTATGTATATTGAAAAGAGCATGGGTGATATTTTACATCCCTGTTTGACTCCCTGCACTACGTTAAAAAGTTCCCTCCTCTCACCATTCAGTAAAACAGAGCATTTAGTATTGTTGTACAATGCTTTAACACCGTTTAAGAATTTACAACTTATCCCCATGTCTCTTAATTTATACCACAAATGTTCCTTGCTGACACTATCAAACGCCTTTTTCATATCTATAAAACAGGCAAATGTAGATTTACGTTTCAATTTTCGGTTATTTATTATAGTATAGAGAGACTACATAGGGTCCATACAACTGAAGCCGTTCTGGTCAATCACTAGTACGTTACTCTTACCACTTCGTCAGTCTATTGTTTAAAACATCGGTGTATATCTTGCAAGGGACCACATTAACGATATTCCTCACTAATAAAGTGGGTTAGTATTGTCTTTAGTATTAAGTTTTGGTATGGGTTTTATATTGCTTCTCGTCCATTCTCTTGAAACTTTCCGTGCTCTAAACAATATGAACATATGGTATACAATAAATTGACACATGTTGCATTTTTAAGTACTGCGCTCGGTATATCATCTATTCCAGATGGCCTTTCTCGATTTTGCTCGCTTGATTGCTACTTCAATTTCCTGTACTGATAAAGGTTCATTTAATATGGTCATATCCAAGTCGTGACTTTGATCTAATTCCGTAGTTTACCTCCGGGAACGTGTTTTGTTGCGCATCATATTCGTATGTATTGTATTCTCCATTGTAAATTCAAGTTTCTTATATATATATATATATATATATATATATATATATATATATATATATATATATATATATATATATATATATATATATATAATTTTATATATATATATATATAACACAAATACCAGTTAAATTATGATGTGCCAGATGTGCACATTTCAGAAATTCATTCCTCATCAGTGACACTAAGACCGAAAAGTTTGATTGATAAAAACTTAAGCCAAACAGTTGAAAATCAATGAATTTAAAGTTCCAAAATTATATGAATCCAAATCCAGCTAAGGAATGCTTTGCATGAGGGAACAGAACTTAGTTTTAAATAAACTTCAAATTTAAGACGGCTGAAAATTTTGCTTAATGTTACATTTTCTGACTTATGAGTGATAATGGTCCCATCTTCCATTTTGAATTCCCACGGTATACTTGGTAGGTATTTGAAAACTTGTAAATTAATGAATGAATAAATATAAATAAATAAATAAAATGATATAAATTTAAAATAAAAAAAAATTTAATTAACCAATGATAAATAAATAAATAAATAAATAAATAAATAAACAAACAAATAAATAAATAAATAAATAAAATGGTATAAATTTAAAACGAGTATAATAAAAACAAATCGTCCTTGCGCCATTGTCACAAAAAGCTAGATGATTCGGGAGACATTTAGGTAAGGTTTATTTGAATTTTTAAAAAATGAAAGATTTTTTAAAGACTGACTATTCAGGGTATTTATAACTGTTCTTTTCTAGATTAACAAGGTAATGATAAAATAAATACAAAAATAGTGGCTGAATGTACATAAAGCGACAAATAGTTTTAGTCAACCTACACAGAACCAGCTAAACGTTTAAACATTTGATAAAGAACTCTCTATTGTTTACTGTATTTCAAAGTTATTATTCAACAAAGTCTTTAATATCACATATCACATGATATCACATATCGCATAATCAAGAATGATTGGTATGATGTGTCCTAAAACATCAAAATTGTACAACTTTAATACTAATGATGATCCTTTAAATCAATTAAATTCGCTTGATCTCACATCAAAATATATTAATATTTCGAAGAGTTTTCGGTAAAATCGATTAAATAACCAACAAACAAAAAAGAAAGTGGTTCATCGACATTGTTCTACGTAACGTACAATATGAACCTACAAACATTGGCCATAGTTGAAAAACAAGCAGGCTCTGTAAAATGACAAGGGAGGTAAACTGCTTATTAAACACTAAGTATATTATGATGGTAATAAAATTCTTCTAATTTTTTTTTGTTTCTTTTACCTGCTTGTAGGCACTGTTTTTGCAGGAAACAGCTTTAGGAGAAAACGTCAAATTTACCGTGCTATACAATGTCTATGACATGACACGGGGATATGAGCAGTTCACGTCATCTATTATACAGCCACTGCGGTAGCTTAGTTGGTAGAGTGCTCGCTCCGTTAGTTGAAGGTCGTGGGTTCGAACCCCGGCCGGGTCTGACCCAAGACTTGAAAGTGAGTAGTGGCTGTTCTTTCGCCAAGCACTCGGCATTACGAAATGAAAGTCACGGTTCTTTTTTTGATGGGAACTTAAACGAGATCCCGTGTCAGACATGGCACGATAAAGAACCCTGTTGTATAATGTCATCAGCATCAGCATAATGCACAGGCAAAATTTCTGCACTTTCGCCTATAGCTGGCGACGTCTCGATATAAGTGAAATATTCTTGACTGGGACGTTAAACACCATTACTTAACTCAACTCATTTATTATATGTAAGAAACATAGGCTTTAAGATTCCTAAGTACTATCATTTTGTAAAAAAATAAATTTGATTATTTACTACAAAGAAGCAGTATGCTTATAAGACGTTTTATAAGGAACACTTGTTTTGATGTCCGTTACACAAAATGTTGGCGTCTAAAGTGTGATTCTCCATTTTTTTTTAAAGTAAAAAAGTAAAATCATTATACTTTAAAATTCAGGATGAATTTTAAATAACGATAAAACAATGTACATGTTTTATATTTTGCCACATAGTATTGAGATATGATGTCTTCCATTGTCTTTGAGGTTCCCTGTTTGTTTCTAAAAACAGATCAAATTTTTTCAAAATTAGCACTTGTAAGTATTTACTCCTATAAAACACAAGTCAACTTCGTATTATTTTATATTTTAAACGAGACCTGTTTCACAGAATGAATAAAAGAAAATTATATGTATCAAGATAGGCAAGTAAATCTAAGAAAAAGACAAAATAAAATGGATGAATGAATTTGTAGAACGCAGACAAACCTCAAAATTTTAATACAATTTTATAAATACAACTGCCTTGGTGGCTGAGTGGTCTAAAGCGCGCGCTTAGGGAAAATAGCGTCTCTCACCGCCTCGGTTCGAATCACATTCGGGCAGATTTTAGTGTCATTTACTCTGACCTTTGCCCTTGGCTTCATATAGAAAAAACAACTTAAAACAAAAAATATAAATAAATAATGAAATAAGAAAAAATAAAATAATATATGATAAAATTAAAAAAAAAAAAAAAAATGTTTGAAAAATAGCTTAAACATAGCAAAAAAGGAAGTTTAAGACCTAACTCATTCTGAAAATAAATTCATAAAATGAATAAACAAAACTTACAATTCCATGATTAAATCGTTTCATATAGACAAGGAATTTCAATATTCAGACCATGATCCTGATCTTTGACCTTGGAGACAAGCCACATATCAAATCCGATTTTCTTACAGTTTTGGCTATGGAGAACATTTTTCAGAGATTTAGCACTCCAAGGTCACCTTGACCTAGTTTTGATAGCTATGTCAACAATGCCAGCCAATATACTTCTGACCAAATTTCATTAAAAACTGTCCAGTCGTTTCAGTAGAAAAGTCAACGAAGCCCTATCGAACATAAATACGCTATGTCAAATACTTAAGTAACCTTATGGTCAGATAAGATAAAACGACAACATTTATCAACTGGCGCACAAATATTCAGACATTTTGTAGGTTATATCTGGGAAAGATACTTTTCAAATTACGAGAGAGGGACAGCAAAAACATACATAATGGTTCCCAAAACATACTATACATTAAATACGTTATAATTCTTTAATCAAATCTGCCATTCACGTAACGATTATTACTGTAGCACTTATCTCCCTAAACACACACACACACACACACACACACACACACACACACACAAAACGAGATTTATCAACAAATAAACAACATTTCAAAAAGACTTTTAAAAACTTTAAAAACATCTTTAAATCGTTAACGACCCATGTATTTTTTGTATTTGATTATTATCAAAATGTAAGTACACGAAGTTCGGATGAATGGGTTTTTATAAGCATTTCAATTTGTCATTAAAGAAAAACTTTGTTATTTAAAGCAGTATAACAGACTTGTCGATTATTTTCACTTAAAAAAATTATCTACATTCTACATGTATGTTCGACTTACATTTCTTAAACATATATATATATATTTTTGCAATCGCAATACTGCCTCCTTCCGGTGATATATCAGTAAATAAAACATTGGTCATCATTATAAAACACAACAACACTTACATCAACATCAAAATTATGTAGATTTAGAGCTACCTCATCTCTGTTGCTTATTGTCTCATCTCTGACTATATATGTTGTCAACCTGGTTACTTATTACCTCATCTCTGATCATATATGTTATCCGTCTGGTTGCTTCTTACCTCATCTCTGACTATATATTTTGTCAACCTTGTTGCTTATTACTTCATCACTGACTATATATGTTGTCAACCTGGTTGCTTATTACTTCATCACTGACTATATATGTTGTCAACCTGGTTACTTATTACCTCATCTCTGATCATATATGTTATCACCCTGGTTACTTATTACCTCATCTCTGATCATATATGTTATCCGTCTGGTTGCTTCTTACTTCATCTCTGACTATATATTTTGTCAACCTTGTTGCTTATTACTTCATCACTGACTATATATGTTGTCAACCTGGTTGCTTATTACTTTATCACTGACTATATATGTTGTCAACCTGGTTGCTTATTACCTCATCTCTGATCATATATGTTATCCGTCTGGTTGCTTCTTACCTCATCTCTGACTATATATTTTGTCAACCTTGTTGCTTATTACTTCATCACTGACTATATATGTTGTCAACCTGGTTGCTTATTACTTCATCACTGACCATATATGTTGTCAACCTGGTTACTTATTACCTCATCTCTGATCATATACGTTATCACCCTGGTTACTTATTACCTCATCCCTGATCATATATGTTATCACCCTGGTTGCTTATTACCTCATCTTTCGCTATATATGTTATCAACCTTGTTACTTATTACTTCATCACTGACTATATATGTTGTCAACCTGGTTGCTTATTACTTCATCACTGACTATATATGTTGTCAACCTGGTTGCTTATTACTTCATCACTGACTATATATGTTGTCAACCTGGTTGCTTATTACTTCATCACTGACTATATATGTTGTCAACCTGCTTTCTTATTACCTCATCTCTGACTATATATGTTGTCAACCTGGTTGCTTATTACCTCATCTCTGACCATATATGTTGTCAACCTGTTTGCTTGTTACTTCATCACTGACTATATATGTTGTCAACCTGGTTGCTTACTACCTCATCTCTGACCATATATATATTGTCAACCTGGTTGCTTATTACCTCATCTCTGACCATATATATGTTGTCAACCTTGTTGCTTATTACCTCATCTCTGACCATATATGTTGTCAACCTTGTTGTTTATTACCTCATCACTGACTATATATATTGTCAACCTGGTTGCTTATTACCTCATCTCTGACCATATATGTTGTCAACCTGTTTGCTTATTACTTCATCACTGACTATATATGTTGTCAACCTGGTTGCTTATTGTCTCATCACTGACTATATATATTGTCAACCTGGTTGCTTATTACCTCATCTCTGACCATATATATGTTGTTAACCTTGTTGCTTATTACCTCATCACTGACTATATATATTGTCAACCTGGTTGCTTATTACCTCATCTCTGACCATATATGTTGTCAACCTGTTTGCTTATTACTTCATCACTGACTTTATATGTTGTCAACATGGTTACTTATTACCTCATCTCTGACCATATACGTTATCACCCTGGTTACTTATTACCTCATCCCTGATCATATATGTTATCACCCTGGTTGCTTATTACCTCATCTTTCGCTATATATGTTATCAACCTTGTTACTTATTACTTCATCACTGACTATATATGTTGTCAACCTGGTTGCTTATTACTTCATCACTGACTATATATGTTGTCAACCTGGTTGCTTATTACTTCATCACTGACTATATATGTTGTCAACCTGGTTGCTTATTACTTCATCACTGACTATATATGTTGTCAACCTGCTTTCTTATTACCTCATCTCTGACTATATATGTTGTCAACCTGGTTGCTTATTACCTCATCTCTGACCATATATGTTGTCAACCTGTTTGCTTGTTACTTCATCACTGACTATATATGTTGTCAACCTGGTTGCTTACTACCTCATCTCTGACCATATATATATTGTCAACCTGGTTGCTTATTACCTCATCTCTGACCATATATATGTTGTCAACCTTGTTGCTTATTACCTCATCTCTGACCATATATGTTGTCAACCTTGTTGTTTATTACCTCATCACTGACTATATATATTGTCAACCTGGTTGCTTATTACCTCATCTCTGACCATATATGTTGTCAACCTGTTTGCTTATTACTTCATCACTGACTATATATGTTGTCAACCTGGTTGCTTATTGTCTCATCACTGACTATATATATTGTCAACCTGGTTGCTTATTACCTCATCTCTGACCATATATATGTTGTTAACCTTGTTGCTTATTACCTCATCACTGACTATATATTGTCAACCTGGTTGCTTATTACCTCATCTCTGACCATATATGTTGTCAACCTGTTTGCTTATTACTTCATCACTGACTTTATATGTTGTCAACATGGTTACTTATTACCTCATCTCTGACCATATATGTTGTCAACCTGGTTACTTATTCCTTCATCTCTGACTATATATGTTATAAACCTGGTCACTTATGCCTTCATGTCTGACTATGCATGTTGTCAACCTGGTTGCTTATTGCAATGTTAATCTCTTGTCAATTTTTTGAAATAATGTTAGATTGGACTACATTATAAGGACATCTTTGTTATTAGTTGTAATTTTTACTACACACTACTTTTTTGTCGTGTTGTTGTTGTTGTTGTTAAATTCTAGAAAGTGTTTTGGAGTTGATATATCATTTCAAGAGAAAATAGAAAGCGTTCATGTACTTGACAAATTCTCAATAAAACAATTTTTTTCACAGCGGGTGATTTCTAGAAATATTTTTAACATCTGAAAACAAACATATATTTTTAATATGTTACTGTCAGTCAATGTAAATAGAAATATATTAGTGAAAATTTTATCAAGGATAGTGGGTCAATCGATCGATCAGATATTCAAAACATTAGGAACTTAAATAATATATAATTTAGGAAATCAGTGATAAACGAAAGGCGGATAAAAACGGATACAGGTAACATAAAATATTTACAGCCCGACCAATAATGAATAAGTCGGAAATGATAATGATGATATTAAGACACGTTATACAGAATTAATTTAAAGTCAATGACATCGTCATGAAACAGACTTCCAGCACGATAACTTTGAGAGAGAGAGAGAGAGAGAGAGAGAGAGAGAGAGAGAGAGAGAGAGAGAGAGAGAGAGAGTTTCATATTTGTCATACAGGACAATACAGAACCTTTACAGAATCTGAAATATCGGCCAGTCATGCCAGTAATAATTTTAGTTATGCAAAAATCAAACGTGAGTTTTCTTTTAACTTTCCAAGTTATTTTAGAGCAGAAGATATTGAATTATTTGAAAAGAATACCGATATCCAAATAACATACTCAGAAACTAAGTCAATGAAAATATTCTCAGATTTTTGTACCATACATACAACTGTGATAGAGTATGTATACTAGAACATTCTCGACATAAAACGGCGACAGACTGACATATTGCTTTGGACATTTCTGGCAGTAAATGGGGACACATTTATTAGAACTTTTCTGACGGGAACGACCGTCTCGGTAAGTCATAATCAGTGGTAAAATGTTCGCCTCGAGAGTGAAAGGTTGTGGATTCGCTAGGACAAAGCAGAACATAATTTACACTTCCATATCTCGAGGAACACTCTAAACAGACAACAGGGACATCGATAAAATTTAGAAAGTTGTTCTGATATCACGACATTCACACATTATTTAAATTAAACAAGAAAACATTTTTTTTTTAAATTACGAACGGACCGAAACGGGATGGTAATTCTGACGGCACGTTTACCGAATTGTTCAGAGTTCTCTGTTAAATCAATGCATCAGTATTAATACAATTAAGAATCTTCCTTCGGTTAAATGTTGGAAGTTCGAATTAAAAAAAAAACATTAGCCACCTTAAAGGTTAATGTTATTCCAGCTAAAGAAGTTTGCGATGATTAAATGTTTCAATGACTACTGTGCACCCATTTTTTTTTTATTATCGGCACTTGGCAATTTTTAAAAAATCTAGAAAGTAAATAGATATAACTAGCTTAAGTATTATAATAATACACCATTCAGCTGGGTTAATTAAAAATATACAATAAACATTTATCTATATCACAAAATAGTCATTAAAGCATACTTGTATTACCGAATAAAAGAATTTTGGCAAAATGCCATTTTTTTAAAATTATGTATATTTACATATATATTGTAGATGAAGATTTACCATACCCGTAATGTAACCCTCTTGTGGGTTTTTATTATTCAAAGTATTGATCTAAATTGTTGAGGTTAGAACCGAGAAACTCAACCATTTGTACTATCTAAAGGGGTTCCAAGAGGTTCGATTTAAACGGTACCAGGAACTTTAATGGACTAACGGATAGAAGAATTGAGTTCAATTTTCATATCAATGTTAGAAGTTAGTTTGTAGGTTACGGAATTTATTGACCTTGTTTTACGCATTTAGAACTAATATTGATTTATCTGAGTTTAAATATCACTTAAACACGGACAATTATCAATATACATTACACAAACAAAAAACAATCAAACCCTGAATACACCTCTTCCGTTTAAAAAAATGCATAAATTATTTGGCGCTTATTCAACTGTGTCTTTTAAAACACTACCAATGTGATTTAATACCTTAGTTAGTCAATGGCTGCACAAGTTTCTTTTATTCAAGTGTGGAATTATGCATAAAGCATAAAAATAATGTTTGGTTATTTCACAATATATTGTTTTTGAGTGTTACATTTCCACATCATGGAGACACTTATTCGTGAAGACTTCACAGATAAAAGGGAACAGTTCAGCGAAGAGGAACTGGTAAATATGTTTTAATTGAATTGCTTTATTATTTATAAGTAATGAATTCTGATAAGTTTTTCGATTGCACACTGAAATGGCAAGCGGCATTTAAAATGTGATAAAAATGCAAAAAATCAAAAATCTAGTTTAAGGCTTAATATTAACTTAAATGTACTTTCTTCTTGAATGTTAAAGTTAGCAAATTATAATGTTTTATAATCTGAAAAAAATTATATCAGAAAGAATTTTATAAATGCACAATTAAAGGATTGTTATATATAAGATAGTTTTAATAGAAGAGATCAAAGTGTCCCGATATGATTTGAGGAAACGAGCAGTATCTAAGATTATGATTGCAAGGAAGCCAGTATGGTCTAGCAATATGATTAAAAAAAGTCTACCAATATTATGCATTATAAGAAGAAGAAAACAGACTCTGCCACCATGATTTCGGCAACATCATGAAATAATTTCGGTTATAAGCCTTCTTTGATACATTTTGTGTTTTCAATAAACAATGTCAGTACAAGGTTAATTTCGCTTAACTTAATATTGCACTGATAAAAACTAAAATATAAGTTTACATTGCTTCTTGTAAAAGTTATTATAGAACAGTTTGTACTAGCGTGATATAAATCAATATTTGATAAGAAGAACGAGTCCAAAAAAAAAAACGTTGAAGGATGATTTATCTACAGTGTCCGATTTTATCGTCTGTCAGTATCAATCTTCAGAGCATAATGCATATCATTTCATTTCATAAAAATATATTATGTGGTACTTTTTATACTTTGCATAGCATTGCATGTGTTATGACTTGTTAGTACAATGCGCTCAACTTGTTTCTATGTTGATATATATATATATGTTGTTACAGCGCCATATACAACATGATAACAAACGATGTGGGACAACATTCAGTTGCGTCACCAGGATCACGTGTTTTGTTGTAATATTGCAATTTTTCGATGACTAGCATGTACAGTACAGGCCTGTCGAAAGTTTAACACTGAGCTGACGAAAAGGAGCCGAGACTCGGCTGCCAAGGGGCCGAGATTTGACAACTTTTCGGTCACTAGCTGTCCACAGCTCGGCCCCTCGGCATATATATATATATATATATATATATATATATATATATATATATATATATATATATATATGGTATTTTAAAGAATTGATTGCCAGTTTTCCAACGTATCCGTGTAATGTTTATAAATTAATCTCAAATCCGTCCTTCAAGTGGTTGGTTTTTTATCGTAACAGTAAGAACATTAATTATCCTTTAATCGTCTATTCATAACATTCTTTCTGTACATAGGAATAATTACTTAGTGAAGGTAGTACTTGGTTAAATAATGATCAGAGATCAATACCCGATATCAATGCCAATCTGATCAGGTCTGATTTATGACGGATCAATAGGTTTATATAAAATCTTATTTGTTTAGATTAAAAGGATTTAGATCTTTTTTATTTTTGTGTGATTTTATTTTGGGATTTAAGTTAAAAAGTAATTCCAATATCGATTTAAGATATTTCCCTTGCATTGTCAATATTAGTAAAATTTAAATACCGCTCGTAAAGATAAATGAGGCGGAATGGGGGGGGGGGGGGGGGGGGGGCTTCGCTTTATTTTTATTTCAGAGAAAAAAATTATACTATAAAACACAGGTCGAGTATGTCACACGAACAACACCAGTCTTTTTACGTGAAGGGAAACGTACAACGCCCTAGTTTCAAAATCTTAGCTAATTTAGATTAACCTTAATTTAGATACATATGTCAAATTTCATTTTTAAGTTAGCAAAATAATCAGGACTTCGGGTTGAGAATTGATGATTGTTATTTATCGTCTTGCTTGATTTTTCCAACTCTTTGTTATAGTATCACTTTGTTTACTTTATTTAGATAAAGTTAAGGCAAATCTTTCTAAATGGATGAATGTGATACTGAGGCCTGGAATTATGAGTGTATAATACAGGGACAGGCACGTCCATCAGTTATTACTTATCTAGTTTTATCATTACACCTGTTCATCGATGTCATAAAGTGCTGTTAGTTTAACCAAAATGGTTCGTGAAGATTTAAAACGTGAAAAAGCATTACAACCAACCAACCAACAAACAAACCAAACTTCATTGTGATGATTCATGTTGTCATTTTGGTGATTTATCCATCGTGTCTAATCATGGCGATGATTCTGCACCTATCACTCATCGCGATCATTCGTGCACCGTGTCTATCCATCGTGATGATTCGTGCACTGTGTCTATCAAACGCGATGATTTGTGCACCGTGTCTATCCATCGTGATGATTCGTGCACTGTGTCTATCTATCGCGATGATTCATGCACCGTGTCTATCCATCGTGATGATTCGTGCACTGTGTCTATCTATCGCGATGATTCATGCACCGAGTCTATCCATCGTGATGATTCGGGACCGTTTCTATTTACCTTTATGATTCATCCACCGTGTCTATCCATGGCGATGATTCTGCACCTTTTACTCATAGCGATGATTTGTGCATCGTGTTTATTCATCTTTATATTTTGTCCACTGTGTCTACCCATCGCGATGATTTGTGCACTGTGTCTATCCATCGTGATGATTCGTGCACTATGTCTATCAATCGCGATGATTCGTGCACCGTGTCTATCCATCATGATGATTCGTGCACCGTGTCTATCCATCGTGATGATTCAAGCATTGTGTCTATTCATCGTGATGATTCGTGCACTGTGTCTATCTATCGCGATGATTCGTGCACCGAGTCTATCCATCTTGATGATTCGGGACCATTTCTATTTATCTTTATGATTCATCCACCGTGTCTATCCATGGCGGTGATTCTGCACCTATCACTAATCGCGATGATTTATGCATCGTGTTTATTCATCTTTATATTTTGTCCACTGTGTCTATCCATCGCGATGATTTGTGCACCGAGTCTATTCATTTTATTATTCACTCATCGTGTCGAATCATCGCGTTGATTCGCGTACTAGTGTCTATCTTAATGATTCATCCGTCGTGTTTATATCTTCATCCATGACAGTGATTCGTGCACCGCATCGCTTGTGGACATTTTGGTTTTCCCTATACCGTTTGCTATCCATCTTTATGATTCCTGCACCGTTTGCTATCCATCGTGGTGATTTGTGCACCGTTTGATATCCATCGTGGTGTATCGTGCATCACAGCTTTCATGATATTTAGCGTACAGAAAAATTGTTAAGTTCTGTAAAGAGGGAATTTTTCTATTGTGACTATTCCTAGAGGAAGAGCATCATTTGTCACATTACTTATACTACTACCTTTGTGTTAGTTTAATGCAACACCAAGCACACAACACAAGCACACACACACACACAGAGAAAGGGGGGGGGTTAAATGAGAATATCCCAGTATACTTCAGAGATTCAATGTGTCTATTCCATTTATTATTTATTATTGGGTATTTAGTTTTGTTTTTAACTGAAATTTGAACACTTGTAAAAAACGTTCATTAACAATAAAATTATAATGGACAAAATCGATAGCTTTTGTATCTCGGTAAACTTTATATATCGTTTAGTAAATTTAATTTTGAAAAAAAAAACCAATAGTTAATCGTAGCGACAGGGAGTAATGACTTGTACTTAGAATATTTAAAAGTTTATTCGTTTTACTAAAGGTGCATGTACGATCGATTCCCTGAGGAAAAACGTTTTGTAAATAAATAAACGACATCATCTTCAAAACTACTGAAAGTTATATCTGAAAAAAATAAACTGTCACAGTTAAAACAATTTCTCAATACATATATATCACTGGTTAAAGGAAATTTCAGAAATCAATCTTATTATAAAGTATCATTATATCAGTATGAAAAATGCTTTCAACAACATCAACATTAAAGTCAATGTAATGTCCTTTTTAATGTCGGACTTTTTATTTGGTTTAGAATTAAGAGGAACGTATAACCATTGTTATATAGCAAGGATTTGGATTAAAATTTTAACTAATAATGCCCTGAGCCGGGAATAAGTAAAACGCAGCTAAAACTTGTATAACTTGAATATTAAAATTATGTTATTTTCTCGCCCCATGGAGTTAATTCCAATAATCAAACAGGCAAAACTAATACAAAACTTGTATAAGTCATCATAATTACTAGGAAACATAAAAAATGTTAAAGATTTTTAAGACATTGCTCACTATTTCCACAGTTTTATAGGACTTAGTACTTCCACAGTTTTGATTGACTAATTACTTCCACAGTTTTATAGAACTCAGTACTGCATTAGTTTTACAGGATACAGTACTATTTCAGTTTTATTGGCCATGGTACTGCCTCAGTTTTACAGGACAGAGTACTGCCTATTTTACAGAACACAGTACTCCCTCAGTTTTATAGAATACAGTAACTGTCTTGGTTTTGCAGGACACAATATTGTCTTGGTTTTGCAGGACAAACCATTGTCTTGTCATGGTTATGTAGAACACAATACTGTCTTGGTTTTGCAGGACACAATACTGTCTTGGTTTTGCATGACACAATACTGTCTTGGTTTTACAGGACACAATACTGTCTTAGTTTTGCAGGACAAACCAATGTCTTGGTTTTGGAGAACACAATACTGTCTTGGGACACAACACTGTTTTGCAGGACACAATATTGTCTTGGTTTTGCAGGTCACAATACTGTCTTGTTTTTGCAGGACAAACTATTGTTTTGGTTTTGCAGGACACAATATCGTCTTGGTTTTGCAGGACAAAATACTGTCTTGGTTTTACCGGACACAATACTGTCTTAGTTTTGCAGGACAAACCATTGTCTTGGTTTTGCAGAACGCAATACTGTCTTGGTTTTGCAGGACACAACACTGTTTTGCAGGACACAATACTGTCTTGGTTTTGTAGGACACAATACTGTCTCGGCTTTGCAGGACAAACTATCGTTTTGGTTTTGCAGGACACAATATTGTCTTGGTTTTGCAGGTCACAATACTGTCTTGTTTTTGCAGGTCACAATACTGTCTCGGCTTTGCAAAACAGAATATTGTCTTGGTTTTGCAAAACAAAATACTGTTTTTGGTTTTGCAGGACACAATAATGTTTTAGCATTGTAGGACACAACACTGTCTTGGCTTTGCAGGACACAGTTGAAAGTTTAACAATACCCTCCAGTCTTATCGGATACAAAACTGTTTTTAGAATATCCCTTTTTATCGTTGATTTTTGGTTATATTACAGTAGTCATTTCCAGAACAGATTTGTCGTACTTTGATTAAAAAAATTGAAAAATTCTCTTAAACCATTCCAGGAAGACTCTTTTAACAAGGAATTATGGGAAATCGATGACATTATCAGTTATGATGAGGCATTTCATAATGAGCAGTCTTATTTGGAACAAAAACTGAAGGTATATCAAACATCATGGGGATGGCTCAATGCGTATGTTTATTGAATTGCACCTCCGCTGTGTGTAACATGAAAAGATGTTTCATGTTGGTGCTGAGTATATACATGCCATGTTTTAGGTTTCGGTTGCACATATTCACATTTCAAGCGAGGGTGGAGGAGAGAGTCTACTGCATAACATTTGGTGATCAATATTAGTTTTTTAAAGTACAAACATTCATATTTTAAACAATAAATAAGAAATGTCAAATATGTCATAATGTTAATACTCTTGTTTACATTGGTTTGACCTATATAATTATCATGTTATAAAATCGTTCTAAATATTTCATTGTAATCAATCAGAAGAGATAGAGTTATGTATATTATATATATACAGAGATGTGACAAGATAAGTATTGTATATTGTATTACAGAGGACCGGTTGTTTAGCTGTTTTACAAGTGGTTTGCATATCGGCACTTGGTAAGGAATTGTGAACAAACACAATTAGATATCTTCAAGATTTATCAGATTTTTGTCCATTACTCGTGCCAGTCTTTCTGTCTTACACAAATATCTATATAAATTATAATAGAGAAAATAATTAAATAAAATATCAACATTTCATACTGTTGTTATGATCTTTGATTATTTTCTGGCTGTTGTGTATACTTTAATAAATATGCCGTCATGTTAATTAATGTTGCAATGGCGACTAAACAATTATTAAAGGTCGTAATTTTCGGCATCTTCCGTTTGTCGTTGGGATTGCGAAAATTAAACAATAATTTATAAGGTAAAATAAACACAGAGTCATCTTTGTTATTAATTTTTTAGAAAAGCGTGGAAGAAATAGGATGTATAAATTACAAGTGCAAACTTTTGAATTAACGTAGTTGATATCTGTGCACCACTGGTATTGGGAATTTCTAAATCGTCCAGACGGCTTAAATGCGCATTTACCTGCACTGGTGATTGATTATAAATATATATAAATGTCAGATAACTTTTTAAAAATGCAATTGGAGTTTATTTTATCATTGAATGCCTTACATGTTTGACACGTAACAAGTCTAGATTTAAATGATAAATGAAGTTTACATTGTTTTTTGTTTTTTTCTCAATGTCATTTCTTTAATTGATTTAAATAACTTTTGCAAGTATTTTTTTTTTTTTTTTTTTTTTTTTTTGGGGGGGGGGGGGAGAAGTATTGTCGTATACAATTTTTGAATTTGATGATAAAATATAATAAAAAATGGTATTTGACAATAAAATTCATTCAAAAATTGTATATGACATTATAAAATCAGACGTTATATTAGTTTTTTTTTTTTAAATTGATAAACCCCTCTCCCAAAAAAGAACAAATAAAATGATATTTTACTAATTAAATCGAACGTTTTTTGTCAATACGTGACGGATTTTTGACATCTAGTAAGATTAAAACATTTGTACCCACTTGATCAAAACCTTTATTTAAAACGTCTGAAAAGTATTATAAGTATTATAAATGCACGACAAACCTTAAATATTTTAAAAGCTCTCTCTATCTCTCTCCTTTTCTTTCTCTCTCCTTTTCTCTCTCTCTCTCTCTCTCTCTCTCTCTCTCTCTCTCTCTCTCTCTCCTATGTACTTGGAATTTAAATTTCACATCAACCTTAATTTGATAAATTCAACATTTTGTTAATTTAGATTTTAGCTTTACTGAGGCGGGGAGGTATTTTTAATGTCTTTCTCTGTTGATATAAGTTTTAGATTAGGTTCGATTGGTTCATATTGATCCATTAAAATGTAGATATTTAGAAGTAAAAGAGAAAATCACACTGGATATAATTGAACATGGAGAATTATTTATAACAATAAAACAATGTCTCTGAAAACGGGAGATAATTAATTTGATAGGTCTGTTGTAGGCGGGCAGCAACAAATTTGGAAGGTCTTTAGTTGAACAACAAGAATGAATGGTACAAATGTCCCAAGTATGGTTTTAATTTGGAAAAGTTTTGAAGGTCGAAATTTCTTGATGTTAACATTTTAATGCATGTTGTTATTATACGTGTGATATTTACATATGATTACATACAAAAAATGTGTAAATAAACGTATGTAAATCTTATAGAAAACAATTTTATGTTAATCTTAAAAAACCGTTTTAATTGTCAGTATAAATCTTTGAAATAAACTTATCTAATCATACATAAAACAGAGAGCGATGTTTTGATGTTCTTCCTTCTGGCTTATTTTGATGTAGCTTTTTTTTATCGTTGTGACGTTCTAGCTTATTTTCCGCAAAGTAACACGAGATCTTTTTAAAATAAATTATTTCACTTTTAGACAGCTGATCTAAAAGACAGACTGAGGAAACTAGGTTTCTATAGAGATCCACCTACCCCAGAATTACTTAGGGAAGCTAAACACGTGTATCAAACACTTGACTGGCCACGCCTACTGGACCCAGGAGGAAATCCACTTCCGTGCCCACCAAAAACGTCTAAATATGAGGTATTAGACGATGACGACAGACTTGAGGAATTGGATGAATATGCAATTCAGGTAGATATTTTATATTTTAACGCATTTCTTTTCCTATTGTTAACAAGCCATCGAATCTGTATATAGTTAGGAATTGTAGAGTAAAATCTTTATAACCGGTGTCAAAAGTTTTTTTTAAGGAGTTTTAGTCAATTGTTTTTCTTAAATATATAATTTGATGTTTTGAAAGTCATGAACAATGTTAAAGGGGCATATTTAAATATCATTTTAGGTTCCTACATCATATATCAACGCACCAGTGCAGGACCTTGTCGAACACCTTATCCAACCTACATCTAGTGACGTAGAAAAGGCTAGAGTTCTGACACGGTAAGCGATTGTCTCATGACGATAACTTAATATCATAACACATTTGTATTGGCCTATTATGACGTTATATATATATATATATATATATATATATATATATATATATATATATATATATATATATATATATATATATATATATATATATATAAATACCAGTTAAATTTTGATGTGCCAGATGTGCACATTTCGGAAATTCATTCCTCATCAGTGACACTAAGACCGAAAAGTTTGATACATAAAAGATATAAGCCAAATAGTTGAAGATAATAAATCTAAAGTTTCAAAATTATATGAATCCAAATCCAGCTAAGGAATGCTTTGCATGAGGGAACAAACCTTAGTTTTAAATTAATTTCAAATTTTAGACGACTGAATATTATGCTAATTGGTACATTTTCTGACAGCACGAAGTACTGCCTACTGAGTTATGGATACCCTCGGGGAGTTTTACTCCACCAGCAGCGGTACCCGCTCAAGGGTAGTAAATATATAATACAAATACCAGTTAAATTTTGATGTGCCAGATGTGCACATTTCGGAAATATATATATATATATATATATGTGTGTTTGTGTGTGTGTTAAAACACGCACATATTACATTAACTACAATTTCTCAATTACGTAATAATAAACATTAACAAGCATAGACAACAGAGTCGTATACAACAGATCTAGATCAGGACCTTGTAACATAAAAGTGCCGATTGATAAAAAAGTTTTCGTTTTGTAACATTAGCTACCTTTCTAAACATTAATATTATTGATAACAATGTACCCTCAATGAAGTTTAAAACTCTTGTTGGATGATATTGACCAGCTTTCTTAAATTGTAGAACTTAATTCAAATTAAAAAAAAAACCTTTTTTTATAGTTAAATAAATAGATAGTTTTCATCATTTTAGATGGTTAGGGCGATGTTTAGAAGAGGACTATCAGAGATATATACCGAGATCTGGTACTATAACCGCTGGTACAACAGCTTCTTACTTACGAAGGTTAAAACAGAGAGAGATAGATTATGACGAACTATTTCAAGTCTTATGCAGGTAAGAAAAGATACTTTTTTATCTTTTAACAAAATTATTTCAAATTGTTTAAAAAAAGCCACCACATTTATTTTTATTTTTAACAATAAAAATGACAAAATACTTTTTTGGAAGTTTTTTCAGCAATATATCGGAATTTACTTTAATTTGAACATTTGGAAAAAGTTAAAAAAAATCGAATATACCTGTAAGGACAAAATACCTTTTTGTTTTAATGTCTTACTAATGGCAATGTACATGTAAATTAGGTATGCTGAAATAAAAAGTCAAGCCATTTCCGGATGTGTGAGAAATACTGTAAAATACGAAGTCGGAGACGATTTTAGAGGACAGAGAAAAACATGGACTGCAGCTTTACTAGATGGGGATTGGAGGCTTCTTGATGTCCGATGGATTTGTGAAGCCGCTTACGGTGTCGCAAAAAAGAAATGGCGTCTTATTGAAGATGACAAAGGAAAAGTAAATCCGAGAAAAGCATTTAAAGAACATCTTGGATCATTCAAAACTCAAGCAAGGTTTAGAGAATATTATTTTCTCACCGACCCGGAAATCTTTATTTTTGACCATTTTCCAGATGAAGAAAAATGGCAACTGTTAGCGAGACCACTGACTTATGAAGAGGCTCGAGACTCAGCTGCATTGAGAGCAGACTTTTTCAGATTAGGAATGAGTGTAAAAACAAACCCGACATGTGTCTGTGAAAACGACGAAGGTCAGACGACATTTGTATTCGGTCTGGAGGATGACGAATCTGTATCATTTGTGTACAAACTTTATAAAGATAAAGATTGCAAAAGTAACGTTGTATCTGGACGAGAGAAACTTGAACGGTATGTGTTTTTAGAGAGAGATATGGACGAGAAAGTAGTGCGAGTTGTCATACGATATCCCTCTGAGGGAAAATATTTATTTGAGTTACACGGCAGCGAAACACAAGAAACTCACCATTCTATATTATGTACATATATGATATTTTGTACCGGTATTATGGAAGATTGTAAACCCCTACCACCGAATATACGAAAAGAATGGGGTCCAAGTACAGACACAAAAGAAATGGGATTGACACCCTTAACACACAGGAAAGGACAAATAGATGCCGAGGACGGGGATGCACAAATCAGATTTGGTCTTTCTAAAGACCTAGAATTCCGACATGATCTAATCCATGGTGAGAAAGAAGTACCACTTAGTGAACGCCATGTTATACATACAGTTGAAGATGGAAAAGTTAACATAAATCTCCGACTACCAAAACCAGGAGAATACGCTTTAAATGTCATGGCAAAAGAAAAGAACAAAGGAGTAGCTTTTGCACCAGCTTGTACCTATCTTGTAAGTTGTGAAGACGAACCACTTCAATCAACGCCATTTCCGGATATTGTTGACGGCGCAAACATTGGCCCAACCGAAGATTTTGCTAAATTAGGATTTTCAGAGGATGATCCTTGGCCATCATATATAACTAATTTAGTAACGGGTGAATTAAACATGGAAATAAAACGACCATCTTCGATGCAGGTATATGCAACATTAGTTTACGAAGGGAAAAAGTCCGAAAATTTTAATAATTATGTAATTTGTGATAAAGACAAGGAAAGAGTGTTTATAAACACGACATTCCCTAAACATGGCACCTACAAATTAAGTCTTTACGCACGCCCTCCTAATGGGGGACATTCTGATAAAGATATCCTAATATATGTGAAGGTCATCGAGGTCATGTTGCCAACACTTTCCGGTATGCCTGGACCAATTCAGTTCATGTCTGACTGGTGTAACGATTGTTACATTAAGGAACCCCGTAAGTGTTATTTACCTTCTGACGAGCGCCAAAAAATCGCTATATCATTACCAGATGCAAAAGATATAACTATCAAAGATCATCCCGAGTGCCGGATGAGGAAAACAAAAGATGCCTTATGGGAAGGTTTTGTGAAAACAGGTCCATCCGGTAGTGTCCTTGAAGTCATGGCTACTCCAAAAAGTGAAGAAAGGCCAGCCAAAATACTCACATATCAGGTATTTAATTTATTATTAATTTCTTTATTACATTAAAAATATTTATACTGGTGGTACAGTGTTTCCATGAATTTAATTAAATGATAAAAGATGTTTAAACACGAAGATTCTTGTTACAGACAGCGCCTCCACGTAAATTGACTACGGTAGTATTTAAATAAATTGTTGTTCTGTATCAAATTTGAAACTAAACTTTTCGGCTACATTACAAAACGTCGTCTGAATGACACCTTTTTCGGCTACGTGACAAAACGGTAGCTGAATGACCGTTCTCGGCTACATGATAAAACTTCACACCTTTGGTGAATGTCAGGGCAATCATGATTGCATTATCTTTTGAAAACAATAACTTTATATTTCATTGATTTACAAGAATCTAAATAATATTTTGTTCACAGATTGTCTCAAAAGAACAGTTATTAGAAATAGAAATGAAACAAGAGGCCCAATTTAAAGAGGCGTTAGACCAACTACAGAGATTTGAAGAAGAAAGTAAGTATATGTAGACCAAGCATTCGGATTGATTCCTAACAGTTCAAAACTTTACCAATTGCACGTGTATTTAAAACAGTGTATGTGCGAGCGTGTTCTTCAGGTTTGACTCGCTTTAAAAGTCACGTATTTTAGTTATTGTTTATGTCATATGTAAATTTTTTAAATTTCATAAAAAAAATTGAGTTTGCATCTGACATTTATAATTAAGTGATCTCATATTATAAATGTTTGAATTTTTTTAAATAAAATATTCAAACATTTATGCCATGTTTATTAATTTTAAAATATTTCATTTAGAAAATTGAAAATTATGATTTGACGTTAAAACAATTCATTGAGGATACCTCATTTGTATTTTCCAAAATTTTATGCCAATGTTAGCAACGATCGTCAAAAATCAATCATATGTCACAATCTGTTTCTCCTGGCAGTGTTATAATGAAAACTAGAAAATTTATCAACTAGATAAATGATAGGATATTGAATGACTGATTTATATTCATATATAACATTTTCTTCATAGAACTAAATCGTCTTCTTGCAAAGTTACGACAAGCAATGGAAGAGAAGAGTCGTGTTAAACTTCAACGATACCTAGCCAGGATGCAGGAATTAAATACTGGTAAAATGGATGATATTATTGAGCAGGCAGATTACCTGCTGCAGGAGTTGATACATGAAGAAGGTATGGATTAAAATTACTGATTAAATTGATTTTCTTATGGTTTAATTTTTTGGCACCTTTTTTCATCATATTATTATTCCATACATTTTTATATTTTTCCACTATGGTAATGTATATGTTGTTTTCCACTGTGTTAATGTATATGTTGTTTTCTACTGTGGAAATGTATATGTTGTTTTCCACTATGGAAATGTATATGTTGTTTTCTACTATGGTAATGTATATGTTGTTTTCTACAATGGAAATGTATGTTGTTTTCTACTATGGAAATGTTTATGTTGTATTCCACTATGGAAAAGAATATGTTGTTTTCCACTTTAGTAATGTATATGTTGTTTTCTACTATGGAAATGTATATGTTGTTTTCCACTATGGTAATGTATATGTTGTTTTCTACTATGGTAATGTATATGTTGTTTTCCACTATGGTTATGTATATTTTGTTTTCCACTATGGAAATGTATATGTTGTTTTCTACTATGGTAATGTATATGTTGTTTTCCACTATGGAAATGTATATGTTGTTTTCCACTGTGGAAATGTATATGTTGTTTTCTACTATGGTAATGTATATGTTGTTTTCCACTATGGAAATGTATATGTTGTTTTGCACTGCGGTAATGTATATGTTGTTTTCCACTATGGTAATGTATATTTTGTTTTCCACTATGGAAATGTATATGTTGTTTTGCACTGCGGTAATGTATATGTTGTTTTCCACTATGGTAATGTATATGTTGTTTTCTACTATGGTAATGTATATGTTGTTTTCCACTATGGATATGTATATTTTGTTTTCCAGTATGGAAAAGTATATGTTGTTTTCTACTATGGTAATGTATATGTTGTTTTGCACTGCGGTAATGTATTTGTTGTTTTCCACTATGGTAATGTATATGTTGTTTTCTACTATGGAAATGTATGTCTTGTTTTCCACTTTGGAAGTGTATATGGTGTTTTCCACTATGGAAATGTATATGTTGTTGTCCACTGTGGTAATGTATATGTTGTTTTCCACTTTGGAAATGTATATGTTGTTTTACACTATGGTAATGTATATGTTGTTTTCCACTATGGAAATGTATATCTTGTTTTCCATTATGGTAATGTATATGTTGTTTTCCACTGTGGTAATGTATATGTTGTTTTACACTATGGTAATGTATATGCTGTTTTCCACTATGGAAATGTATATGTTGTTTTCCACTGTGGTAATGTATATGTTGTTTTCCACTATGAAAATGTATTTCTTGTTTTTCACTTTGGAAATGTATATCTTGTTTTCCATTATGGTAATGTATATCTTGTTTTGCACTTTGGTAATGTATATCTTGTTTTCCGCCATGGTAATGTATATCTTGTTTTGCACTATGGTAATGTATATCTTGTTTTGAAAAGTCAGATATACCGTTTTCTTCTACCGCTATTTTATCAGTGACAATTTTAAATTAAATTGTTAAATAGTAGTGTTATTTTATCATTAAAAAACGAAGGTCCATTTTTGTGATGGGTGTGTTAATCATTTAACATTTAATAGCTAACAAAAAGAAGGGCAACTCCAATAAAACTAACAATAATTAACCTCTTTTTGAATTTTGAAATGCTTCTATTTTCTGATTTATTATTAACCTGGTATATCGTTTCAGAAAAAATTGTTGCGAGAAAAGAGTTGAGAAGAGCTACACGTGTTTGTGACATTGGCTGTTTAGAAGCCGCTTTAGCTAAGTTTAACAGGTTGAACTTACAGTCGGAAGATGGCGACCTTCACGCAGCGGAAGAAATGCTTCAAGGACTGCTCATGAAAAGAGGTACACACTATATGTAAAATAACATTTCATTTTTTTATCTTGTAATGACGAAAATGCTACCTGCAGAAGCAACCAAAATTATTTTAATGTCTTTGAAAAACAGTAATAACACACACACACACACACACACACACACACACAAAACGATACATAGAATTGTGTCATGACGTTTGTTTTTCTTTGCTGCAAGATGTAATGAAATATGTCATTTACTATTTTACCAAATTGTAATCTACATCTAATGTAGATTACCGTAATCTTTCTTAAATCATTAACTAACAACACGGTCTAAAAGTAAATACCTGGCACCTTTTAAATTCTTTGTATGATTTCTCCCATGTTAAACCACACTTTGTATTCTAATCTGGGCAGTCGGAAACAATTGCCTTGTAGAACAGCAGTGGTAAAGCTGATCTTCTCAATCAAAAACTAATGCTGTTACATATGTCATTATGTATGATTTAAGATGCAAATCAAACTACATCAACTTTTGTCAAAGATTTGTTGTATTATAGCAAATAGCAAACAAATTAAAGTGGTTATAATGAGACACACGAATACATAACACTTAAAGTACACTTATTTATTCAATAATTTGCTCTCGTCAATATTTTAAAGGATAGTTTGGGGAACGTACTTTAAAACAATCATAACATTTATAATCTCCGACTGCTCAATAACACAGAAACATCTGACGTCATATTGAATCAGGATATGTCATGAAATACTCATTTTGCCTTCTCAATATGTCTCGATGTAATTGACTCTTAAAACTTTGTTATTTACATGAAAACAAGAAATCAAAAGTTTATAGTAAAGGATTGGTTCTGATACAAAATGACCTCAAATGTTTACCTTTGAACTTTACTGTAAATTTTAACAAATGTTTGCATTCCTCTGTACCCTCTGGTCTCTAGCGAGAGAACAGAAACATAAAATGGTGGATTCTGCACAGCAAACGACAGACACACTACAGTCTCATGTTAACCAACAGCTACAATCATCGATGCAGTATATGAATCCAATGAGAAGTGGAGTTCATATATATGTCATGCAAGAACCTCCTGGTCCACAATTTAGTGGATTCTCTGGACCAAGTAAGTGTTCAGGAAAAAATTTAAAATTGCAAGGAATTTCAATGTGTTTTAACAAAACTGTGCAAAACTTAAAGTATGACATTAGTTAGATTGCTTTGTTAAAACATTGAAATGTTTATAATTAAATTTGTTCCAAAAATTTAATTAATTTCATTGAAGTGATATTTTTTTATTTGGACTCAACCAGTGAGTTTTTTTATTAGTCTACTAATATTTTGTCCCAATCATAAAATATATGATATATCATTGTGTATTCACTACCATGTGGTATTTAACGAGTCAGTTTGATATTAATCTGCACATTGCACATCAAATTTAAAGCGATTCTTTTCATTAAGAATAATTTGAACCATAAACTTTCCTTGTAGCAAGCCCTGATTTTATTGGGTCCCAAAATTTAAAAGTAGAAATCAGAGACGCTATGTCACAGACATCAGAAGACACAGGTGTCATGAGACTCAACGACAGCTCTAGTTATCCTTCTGGTGTGATTGAACCTCAGAGACGCTCTGGATATTTTTCACCTTGTAAGCAATCTTATTTGATATTTCGAGGTCTATTCAATATATATATATATATATATATATATATATATATATATATATATATATATATATATATATATATATATATATGCTTTATTGATATAAAAAGGCTTTCACATACGTTTTATATTAAAAAGAATATGCAACTAGGATGACTGTACGCAATGGTTGAACGTTTTCTTTTTTAAGTTATAAAAATATACATTAACCTAGCACATATAGTAGCCTATATCGACATTTTGGACTTAAATGTTTTACTAATAGTTAACTGAGTCTCAGTACTTACATAAATACACAGGTTTTAGATACAAACCGGGGTGTTGCTATTACATATTTTTTAGCATTCAAGTAAAAAACAAGATTTTTGATATTTCTTAACTAAATGTGATTAAACAAGTTGCATGGTTTGAAGTGTGAATATTATAATTTTTTAATTGTAGAGTTTCTATTAAATCGAATTTGTTCACATCTAGTGTTGTGGTCATATTGTGTTTTTTAATTACAGCTGAAGTTCAAGTTTAGGAAATTCTGTAGTTTTGTTTATAATTGAAATTGCTAATTATCTCTGCAACTTTCAATATATTATTCGTTATATTGTTTAAAGACAATTTATATTTTGTTTAGATATCACCCTTAGTTCGATCATTGATTCTTCTGTATATATTATTATTGTAATAGACACATCAACACCGAGAAAGCCTACTTATACATTCAAACAAGACAGGGAGGTAGAAGTCCCACGATTTGGTTTTCAGAATCATAGTCCAACAAATATAGATGATGGAGAAGATGAAATAGAGGGGAATCTTAAAAGTAGAGAGGATGAAGAAATAGACGAGTTTCAAGCTGCCGAGGCTGTACTTAAAGAAATCGAATTATCAGAAAATATGGGTAAAGGTAAGAGAGACTTTGTTTATAATTATTTGATAATGCAGTTTTAGCTTGAATTTTATAGAATAGAGTAGCGCATTAGGTTACTTATAATAAACATTACAATATTGCTATAAGATTCAATAAAAAATTTTAAAAAGAAGCTAGACTCATATTTGATTTATATTATATTCGATTTATGTATGAAAATATAAATCATGTCAAGTTTCAAATTTCAGCTTTAAAAAAACAAAATATAATCTTCATTTAATATAAAACTTATAATTTACAATCTGTGTCGCATGCTAGTTTTGAATCACATAGAATAGAGCATTCAAAAGTAGCACATGATAAAAAGAATTTATTGGACATTAAAATTAGCACATGCCATGTGTTTTGGTTGCACGTCACGCTTGTTCATATTCTGCTGCTGTGATTAGTAGGGTGGGAATGTTTATTTGGCGTGATGAATGGTGCACTCTGATACATACTAAAATGTTTATGATGGAAAATGTGGAAACTTGATTTTGAATCAAAGATATTTTTTGTAAATATTTAAATATCATGCTTCTGTACGCTATTTTATACAATAGTGAAAAAGCTAGTGAGAGATAATATGAGAGAGGCTAGCACACTTCAGAACGAGGCCACTTTGCATAGAGCTATAGAGGACTTTAAACGACTCAATATGGAGGAAGAGGCCGGTGACCTTTCATTTGCAGAGGATCGTCTTGAGTCACTGCATTGTCTGAAGAGAGGTACATCACTCCTCGAACCATTTATCAATTCATTTCATACATATCCGTAAATTTTGACCTGGTTGTAATGGTTTATAAGGGGTTAAGATCGATCTCACTAATTGAATTTTTACGGCTAAAGGGTGATTGTTATTCTGTGTGAAACTGTAAAGCTGTATCGATATGCACAATATATCCTTTTTGGTTATAGTTGTGACACAAAAAATCACAAATACCAACTGTCTCTTAAAAATGTCCCCACCTGAAATGTAAAGAAAGTTTCTAATAAATAACACTTATTTATACAAAATTGTTGACAGGATAAGTGAATTGATGTTAAGTACGTGCAAACGTTTTTCACCAAACGGCGCTTATAATGGTGATAAATAATTGTATAAATAAAGAAAAAAATTCTGTTTTGTTGTCACTTAATTATAATCATGGTCATCTGTAAAGATAAATCAATTAATGCGTCATTTGAAAACCACATATTTAATTTTTTTAATTACTGATCACTGATGATTTTACCTTGTCATTTAGAAAATCAAAAATTTTAATGTTTGGATTGTATATTGGTTAAATCAATTTGTTATGCTTTATTCTAGTTACGGGTATGTAATAATAAAATTAAAAAATAAAATTCGCGATAAGTTGTAGTATTGTAACCTAATTTGTAATTGGATAAAGTTTTGGCCCAAGTTTCATAATTGTACACTCAGCTCAAATATAACCATCTTTCTCTCGTCAATATTTAAAAAAAATTAAGTTTTACGAGACAATGTTTTGTTTGGTTTTAGTCGTGTTACTCGATTTGTGATTGGTTGTAGTCATGGCACTGAATTTGTGAATGGTTGTAGTGATGTTATTTAATTTGTGATTGGATTTTGTCATTTTACTTACATGTAATTTGTAATTGGTTGTTGTCATGTTACTGAATTTTTGATTGGTTGTTGTCATGTTACTTAATCTTTGATTGGTTGTAGTCATGTTACCTAATTCGTTCCACATTCAACTCAATCCATTTTATCAGAACTATGAAGTATTTAAACAAACTTACCATATTCACATTTCGTGTGTACTTATTCTTTATCAGTGTAAGATTTTTTTTTTGTTTATGACATTGTCCGTTCGTCTTTTGACCTGTCCTGTACGTTCTACTCACTCCTTAAATCTTGAAAAAACAGAATATTTTATTATAAACAAAGCATACAAATCCAGGTAAAGGTCACAACATGCAGAAAATTACGACCATGGGATTCTGTTTACATTTCCGTGTCCGCTTCAATACGCTCAAACGGCTACAGGAATTTTAGATGAAATTTGCCAAAAATGTTTTTCACATTAGAAGTTGTTCGTGATACAATACAATGATGTCTAGGTCAAACATCGGTGTCTAAGCATGTAGAACACTGAAAGTTCCTGGTAAGATTTTTATGTCCGCTTCTTAAACGACGTTTTAATGAAACTCGCCTTGATAATTTTAGATGTGTAAAGCGTAATATATTTAAATGGGTCAAAGGTCAAGGTTAAATTTTAGTGCCTGCTTGAAATGTCATACACAGGATTGGGATTTCAATGAAACTTGTCATGGATATATTAATGCGATGCGTATTATTATACATAATACAATTTGCATGTAAACTATCGTCTTCAGTCGGACGTATAATGTACTTTAATTTTTGTTTGAGTATCACAATACGTTTGTACTTATTATTCCCCTTGATAAAGGACTGGCCAGTTTCACTCTGCCTCTACTATGTATTCAATTTTTCAATAAATATATGTAGATTTATTATTTAAAAAACTAATACATTATCCCGTTGTTGCTTATTTGTTTAAATGAATACAAGTACATGCAATATAAAGAGTTTTACTTCGAAAACCATTTCTTGTCTTACTTTTCCAATTAAAATCTTAACAACAACAACATGGGTCGAGACCCAAAAATCAATGAGGTAAGACTGTGATTGATGCCTGGTTTCTGGTTTTAAATAATGAGATGTGGGCTGTTTTCACTTGTAAATGTGACAAATACAAAGTGACAAGGAACAGTAAGAATTGGCTTTTCCAGCTGGGAGACCATATGATACGCGGACCATACTTTGTTTTTAAACGAATAATTCTTTTTTTTCTAAAGACATATAAGAGAAGTAACAAAAACAGTAAAAAGTAAAAAGTAGATAATATTAAACGTAAGTAAAGCGTCCTACATACCTGTTCGATCAAATTGAATTCATACCCAATGAAGAAAATAAATTTTTATCTTTAAAAAACAACTACTTGTATACGGTACGATAAATATGATATATGTCATTAAAAACTTGCTAAACGTTTGTTATAGAATAATTAATGCATATTTTCGGTTACAGTTTCTCCAGTCTCAAAGGATAAAACATGGAAAGCAAAAACAATGAACGTATTTAAAAATTACTGGAAGAGAATGAAGGAGGAATCCCAGGTGGCAAGCGAATCCTATCGATGACGAAATCGAGAAAGAGATTCAGAGGTTACGTCATATTAATCAAATGTGCCGGAAGATGTCAGTAGCTGCAAGGAAGATTGGTAACAACTGGAACTGCGCTCATCAAAAGTGAGCAAAGTTTTACAGAATTATTGGACGAAAGTTACGATAAGTTGACGGAAGATATGCACAACACGTCAGCACTACAGCATGAAGTTATCTCTGCTGAGGAGGGCATGAAAAGTAAATATAGATTTTATTTTATCTTACTAACTACATGTACTTCCTGATGCTTTTGTTTTTCTCATACAATCAAGAGGCCCAATGGGTCTTATACGCTCACCTGATAAATTATGTCTTACTTAAATGCTTTAATTTAAAAATGAAAATGACTGTTTGTATTATAAAGTTTTTTAACACAAACAATTTCATAAAATTGCAGAATTCTGTTACAAAAATTCAAAAATAGCCAATAACATCTAAGTTCTCAAAACATGAATAATTCTGTGCAGCAATTTATTGTTTGAACTAAAATAGTATTCATGATAATCATCAAAGAATGTCAGATTCACAAAAAATTATATTTCAACTCTTACAAGAAATAGAAAAATAGTTTTTTAAAAATGCTAAATTTTATCATGTTGATCATTTTTGCCATTTATTGTTATCAACTACCTATAAAAGTTTACAAGAAAATGGTCAAAAACAGCAAAATCTGTGGAAAAGAATTAGTATTTTAGAGGCAACAACTCCTACATGGATTAATATATAGCTACAAAACTTGCTACCGTCTTAGATGTGGTCATGCTAAACATACTTGCAATTTATTATTAATATTTATCTTTCTTAATGCTTTCAAGAAAATGGTCAAAAACAACAAAATTTGCAAAAAATTAGTATTGCAGGGGCAACAACTTTTACATGGATTATGATATTATCATCAAACTTACTATCTTGTAAGATTTTGTCATGATGATCATTTTTGCAATTTATTGTTATTATCCATCTTATAAAAGTTTTCAAGAAAAATGGTCAAAACAGCAAAATTTGCCAAAAAACACAATATTTCAAGGGCAACAACTCTTACATGGATTGACATTTAGATACGAAACTTGCTACATTGTTAGATTCTGTTGTGCTAAACATTTTAGCATTTTATTGTTAATATCCATTCATAAAAGTTTTCAAGAAAATAGTCAAAAACTGTGAAATTTCTGAAAAAAAAACTCGATATTTCAGGGGCAACAACTCTTACATGGATTAACATATAGATACAAAACTTTCCACCTTGCTAGATCTTGTCATGCTGAACATTTTTACAATTTTTTTATTATCTTCTTACAGCAGTTTTAAAAACTTGACTTGTATAATTACATAGCTCTACTACAATCATTTAAAAAAAAAGATAAAAAAACCGCTTCATATTCTTGAACATTTTTTATAAATATAAAAAATACCTAAGAAGTATGCATTTGCTCATTGATTTTATTTGAACAGATGCATTCGACAAGTTCTCCGCTGCAGCTGATGAAATGTGTGCCCAATTGATTGCGAAAGCCGATAGTGTTGCCAGAGAACTGGAAAATTCAAGGTAAGTATTAAACTACTTACTACTTCTTGTTGATAATAACAATCAAATGTGTGTGATTGATACAGCAAAGTCAGAGTTAATTAATTATGTTTTAAATTTAAGTTATTTTTCCATTTATTTCGGGACTGTGAAGTAAACCAGGATACACAAAGAAGACCACAGACCGTCAGCTGGCAAACTGACAAACTTTTTCCAACTACCTCACTTAATGAAAGACCAATGTGATTTCTGATTTGTTTTACCGTTAACTAATCCTACAATTGTAACACAACTGTATTTGTCTTGTTCTTGTTTGTTTTTCATGAACTTTTATCATTTCATGTTCTTGGTTATTTTTTGTTTCAATGCTAAATGCTTGTTCAGCATTATTAGCAGTGATGCGACTAGCATTTTCGCTAGATGACTTAATGACCCATAATGATGACACCCTAATTTGATTCTTTGATTCCTATTTGGATTCCTGATTTCTGTTTCTATTACCTCTTATTGGATTTTTTTTGTCGATCAAATATAGGGTTGAACTTCTAACTGACGAGGTAATACCAGATGACTTTTGCACGTCCAGGAAGTCCGAGGGGTGCAGCAAGTCCTAGAACACCCAGAAGTCCTAGGAATCTCATCAAAGGTCAAGGTGCACGTTCAATGTCACCGGGGCAATCACTGATGAAAACCAAAGCTCAAATTGACGTAGCTAAAACAGCATATTACGCTCTTAGAAGTAACATCCTTGAAGACATGAGAAAAACAAATGTGGAAACGGTAAGACGTATTGATATAAGATAGACCAAACAGAACAAGAGTTTCTATGGAGATATTCATTCTGTTATGACATCACCTATGTACAATCTGCCACGTGTACATTAACGCATACTATCGTTTCAGCATTATGTTAGGGGCTGTTAAAATTTTCATTTATGTTCGCTGTTTTGAGACAAATTGGCATAGGGAGTTAAATCTCTCTCTCTCTCTCTCTCTCTCTCTCTCTCTCTCTCTCTCTCTCTCTCTCTCTCTCTCTCTCACACACACACACACACACACACACACACACACTTTTTTCCTCGTGTTGCTTATTTTACAGAATAAATAACAGCCCATATAAATAAAAATTAAAGTGTCTGTGTAGGATTATTGCTGTTATTTGTTTTCGAAAGTTTTGCAGCTTTAAGATAGATCAAGAATGAGCAAGAGATAAGTAATTACATACATGTAGTTGTCGTAACTTACATTTAATAGTGTAAAATAAATAAATAATAGAATTACTGTAAAGAATCTATAAACATTAGATTAATCATTAAGTTGTCAAGAAGACAATATCTAAAAAAATGTAGATCCTATATTTAACAAAGAAACAGTAAATAAATGTGGCCAAGTAAAGTATGCTTTTAATAACTAATGTCAAAAATTAATGAGAGACCCTCCAAGCCCTCATTTTCGTGGGACAGCCTCTGTAGCTCAGTGAAAAAACGTCCACTTTGAGACTCGGTAGGGTAATATATAATACTTTGAATTTTGAGATACTGCTTCCTCTCCTGAAGTTTGACATTAAGAGAACAGAGTGTCGACTTGTTCACACTCGGTACCAGGATATTGCGACTGGAGGAATGGTATGTCTGATTGTATAGTGTATGTCAGCTAAATCTCAACAAAAGTCGTCCTTAAGTGACCGCTAGTGCAAGGCAGATCAAAATACATACATCTCACGTACACACTTCTCACGTATACACATCTTACGTATACACATCTCACGTATACACATCTCACGTACACACATCTCGCGTACACACATCTCACGTACACACATCTCAAGTACACACATCTCACGTATACACATCTCACGTACACACATCTCACGTACACACTGCTAGCGTATACACATCTCACGTACACGCATCTCACGTATACACGTCTTACGTACACACATCTCACGTACACATATCTCACGTATACACATCTCACGTACACACATCTCACGTACACACATCTCACGTACACATATCTCACGTACACACATCTCACGTACACACACCTCACGTATACAGATCTCACGTACACACATCTCACGTACACACATCTCACGTACACACATCTCACGTACACACATCTCACGTATACACATCTCACGTACACACATCTCACGTACACACATCTCACGTACACACATCTCCATCTCACGTATCACGTCTTACGTACACACATCTCACGTACACATATCTCACGTATACACATCTCACGTACACACATCTCACGTACACACATCTCACGTACACACATCTCACATACACATATCTCACGTACACACATCTCACGTACACACACCTCACGTATACAGATCTCACGTACACACATCTCACGTACACACATCTCACGTACACACATCTCACGTATACACATCTCACGTACACACATCTCACGTACACACATCTCACGTATACACATCTCACGTACACACATCTCACGTATACATATCTCACGTACACACATCTCACGTACACACATCTCACGTACACACATCTCACGTATACACATCTCACGTATACACATCTCACGTACACACATCTCACGTATACACATCTCACGTACACACATCTCACGTAGACACATCTCACGTATACACATCTCACGTACACACATCTCACGTAGACACATCTCACGTACACACATCTCACGTACACACATCTCACGTATACATATCTCACGTTTACACATCTCACGTATACACATCTCACGTACACATATCTCACGTACACACATCTCACGTACACACATCTCACGTATACACATCTCACGTACACATATCTCACGTACACACATCTCACGTACACACATCTTACGTATACACGAACTTGTTCTTAGATAAATATTGAGATTGCAAAAAGCAGAAAAACATGCGACGTTAAACAACATTTAAAAACCAATTTTTAATTGTTAACACACATGTTTTTTCTTCTAGGAAGATGAAATAAGGAGAAACTTGTCTGATCTCCAGGTTACAATGGCTGAATTCCACGGTATGGGTACACCTAGAAGTTTTGGAACTCTAGATACGTCATCTGATATAGTTCCATCATTGAAATTGTAAATTGTAGTGAAATAGACATTCGTTATATAAAAGCCAAGAACAGTGATAATATTTCCCGGTAATATGATCAAAACTTGGGATGATGTGACATATCACATAAAATACATGTGTTTTTTGATTTGTTCCGTGTTATGCTTATACATGTTTGTGTTATAAAACATTGTCCTTATACATGCCATTTATACAAATCACCGTTTAGTTAGAATCATATTGTCAGAATTCCTTTACAATTGGACCACACAAACGATCTGTCCAAAACATTACAATTGTTTTATCAAATGTATAACTATTTTATAGGAAGATGAAATGCGGAGATATCTGAATACATTGCAGGAAGCAATGTCAGAATTACATGGATACGGGTACCCACATACCACAATGGCTAAGTTTACAGATGCTCTGTTCACTGTGAAATTTTAATCATGTTGACATGGCGTCTTTATAAGGTGACTTTTTTGTATGGCCCATTTACACATTTGTTGTGATTTCACGTTTGTCATCAATGCTGGCCTAAAAATTGTCACGAAATTTGATAAACATTTCTTTAGTTTTGACTACACCTGCACATATTAGCCACCAAACCTGAAACTAAAAATTCACTTGTTTCCACATTTAAAATTTAAACTAGATAATTTCCTAATTTTCCTAATTAACAACCTACGCACTCTTAACAAAGAAAAAACAAATCGTCATTTGCTTTTTGAGACAAATCAAGTCACAGAATAATATTGAATTGACTACTTGATCTGGTATAAACTACTCATACCTCTCTTTATGTTAAATGTTTTGTACTGTATTAGTAATGCGATATGTTCAAAATTTCAATAAAAATTTCAATTTTAAAAAAGTGATAAAAATTTTAAACATAGTGTGGCGTATTTTAAAACTTGCTGGAGATTTGGAAAGTTAGCCCCACGTGACCAAATTACGTGGCGGACCAGACAGTCGTACTTGATTGAAAAATTAAGGTATAATGATAGATAGCATTGAGTGTGATAATTATTTTGTTGTATTATTAATAAAGTAAACTCGAAAGTATTCATATCATACATTGTCCGTGTTTATCTGAATTTATTCCATTTATATTTGTAAAGTTTGTTTCACTTACACATTAATTAAGCTAATCTGCTTTGTAAAATGACAGACCAAATTATATACATCTGTTGTTTTTTCTGTTGAAATTTTTTTTAAACACATTGATATTATAATTTTTACCAGGGATCGATTGAATGACGCCATCGCTTTCCGGAATGAAGAGGAGTCTCAGATCTGTTTACATATGTTATAAATAATGGTTTATGTTTTCCATGATCAGTGTTTCTATGTACAGCACGTTTTAAAAAAAACCTTTTTATATAAGGAGGTTTGTAATTAATAGATTCGGGGTTCCAATGGAATTATGGAACCATTTGTCCAGAATGTTTGTATTATTTATTTTTGGAACATGCCGTATTTAATATAGAAAAAAAAGAATGGGAGAAGTTAAATGTAACACAAGAAAAAACTTATTTCTTAACTGTAGATTAGCGTATAGTAAAACCTGTATTTGACAACCAGGAACTTTAAAAGCAGGTAGTCTTAAAGACGTTGCCGCTGTAGAAGGTTATACATGTACTTAATTCATAGATGATCTTATAGAGGCGGTCGCATTAGTTAGATTTACTGAAGAGACAGGTGGTTATTGTAGCAGAGGTGATTATTATAGCAGATTTTGCTATAAGGGCAAATGGTCTTTATAAAGAGGCGGTAGGATATAGCAGGTTAAACTGTAGTGCCCAGTGTTTTATGAAGAGGTGATCGCTGTAAAATGTTTTAGTGTATGAACAGGAAATGTTTATAATGGAGATATTCGAAGCAGATTTTATTGTATGGGCAGGTGATATTCATAGATAACATTTTAAATGGAGTGAGTTTCAGTAGTAGGTTTAAATACAAAAGCTGATGTTTTTTTTATAAAGGCAGCTGCATTAGCGGTCTATATGTTACATAGAGTTAGTTTTCAAGAGGTTTTTACTGTATGGAAAATAAGTTGGTTTTTACATATAGGTGGTCCCCTAGAGCAGGTCTTACAGTATCGAAAGCTGGTCTTTATGAAAGTTATTTTATTTTATTTACAGTGTTTTTATTTAGAGTTGATTGCTTTTTAGGCTTAAAATGTCTCGAAACTGAATTTAACGGCAGGGTAATCTTTTTGAATTATTTTGAAAATTCGAGCTAGGAGTTAAAAGTTATTAATTTAAATTCAAATTGATTAATCTTGTTATGTGCTGTTGAAGCAGTGACAGTTAACTTGTGGTATATATCTACATATTACTCGGTTTTTTAAGTTTGATGATAAAGTGTTGATTTGAAACATATATGTTTGTAATTATAATTAAATTATTTTATTATACAAAAAAAATGTTGCTTATTTTGTACTTTATAATAAAACGTATTGAGTACACATTTGTTTATTTGCAAGTTACAAATCTGTCTATTTTGGTGAAAGCTTGTCTAGACAAATTAGATAAACACATCCAATAAATTCTGGTTAGCTATATTTTCTTGGGCAATCCAAATAGATTTCTGTTTTTCTACATCACTAGATGTTATTATAAGCTAGAGTATACAGTTATTTCATTTGGTAATAGATAATCATCAACAATAACATGTTTGCTTTGCATTGTATGCCCAAAGTCAAGTAATATTAACAAGCCAGCCACCATTCTTTTACTTGTATCTAAATATGAAACTTAATAATTTCCAGATGTTCAGTTCTTATACAATGGAGAAAACCGGAGTCCAAAGTTGTTAATTTTATAATCAGAAGTCCCAATATAAGTTTTTTTGTGTGTTTAGTTTTTTAATTGTATTGCGACTTGTTCTTGTTTGCTATGACTGTCGCGAAGTACGTGTTATTTTTTCATTTCTTCTCCTTTTTTGTCTTTAAGACTCCTGCAACTACAAAATGGCTCGAACCAGGCATGATATTTTATATAAGTTAACTACAGTTCACACACACTGTGTTTAAACTATAACATATTATTTGACTTACTACAAACAATATGAATCATAAATTATTTAAATGTACTTATTATCAACCGACTCAATTATCACTGAAACATTGATTTGTGTTTTAGTTGGTTTATCGCCTTAAAATCTCTAAATATCACGCTAGGTTAACTCATTTTCCGCATGTGTGTGTGTATGTGTGTATGTGTGTGTGATAAATGATAACAATAACAAGGAGTTTGTGAGAAGCAAGTAAGGCTTTACTTAGTCCAGAATCGAACTATTGGCCTCTAATACCTAAAGTTCTTCAGATGAGGCCATGTTACGGTAGACAACTCTTACTTCTATTGATGACTTATGACGTCTATATAAGTAATTCTTTAATGCTCGACTAAAAAATATCACATAACTCAACGAAAAGGCGATAATGATGAACATAATGTAATATTAAAAATAATGACAAACACATCAGGTTACTTCCAAAGTTTCAGGACTTTCTTCCATATTGGATGATCAGTGGTTTACCTTTTAAGTTATATCCATTTACCAGTTCTAATGCTTTCTTCGCAATAGTTTTATCTAAAACACAAAAAAAGAAAATTACATATAACCATAAACCCTTTATGTAGAAAAGCAATACTACTACTACTACCACTACTACTACTACTACTAATACATTGCACTACTACTACTACTACTGCTACTACTACTACTACTACTACTACTTCTACTACTACTACTGCTACTTCATAATAATAATGATAATAATAAAGAAATTAATTTTAGTTTTCCCAGCCTAAATTCTTTTCCTCTCATCGAGGCTGTCAGTTCTAAGACGATGGAGAAAACCACAGTACCCGATAACTACAACCAATCTCGAGCAAGTGAAATGACAAATCTGCTCTAACTGCTCGGGCGGAATCGAACCTAGCTAAGTGGTAACAAACACTGTAATTAACCCGTAGGGGTGTTTTTTACCACTCAACCACAGAGCTGACGTTGATGGCAAACTGTATTACACCACTGTCATGTGCTAATATTTGATTTTTTAAAAAAAACTTAGTTTGATACAAATAGAAAAATGAGCTCATAAGACTATAGTACGTACATTTGATTTAGTTACATTCTTTATACACATCAGTATTTATGTGTAGAAACTACTAATCACATACCTTTGAAAGTGATAAAAGCTTGACCTTTCATCCTGCCAGTCATCAAACGGAAAATTAATTTTGGACCTGACTTATCTTCAAATCTTATAAACAGAGACACTAAATCCTCCTCTGTAACTTTACTGGACAAGTTCTTTAAATATAAAACCTGTAATGGTAAAAAGAATTGAGTTACAAATATATATGGCGACATAAAAAGCGTGCGACGAATCAGAAGGCGATTTTAATTTACTTTTTAGCTAATAATAATTATTATTATTATAATGATGATTGTGACAAGAGGCCCATGGAACTTAACGCTCACCTTAGGATATGTACAAAATCGTTTGCAAAGAACTTAATTACAAAAACTTTCCAAGTTTTCTCAAGTTTCGAACTGTCACAATACTTAGTCAGAAATATCTAGAAACTAGAAATCTAGAGAAGCTGAAAATCAAATCAGTTTTTGTCTACCACTTTGGTTTCAAAGAAGATTTTTAAAGTTTTTTTTTCAAATGTAGGTCGCCTTGAGGTATTTTTTGTACCTATGGAAAACCAAAAGTACAAACTTGTAAAGACAACAATCAATAATGCACTCTGCCAAGTTTGGTGAAAATTGGACATGTGGTTTCAGAGGAGATGTCAAAAACAATGGTTAAACACACACATGGACGGACGGATACACGGATGCATGGACATACGCTTGCCATGCAATAAACTCACGCTGGCTTCCAGCCAGCTGAGCTAAACTGCTGGTGTTCATTTGAACTGTAATTCCAGACACTATCTGAATAACAGAATATCTGGCAAAGAATTATTATAACAAGAGTCACGGAAACTCCGTGAAAACCAGGTTTTCGTATTTCGGAAAAGGGGGTTTCAGAGAGAAATGGTACCTAGTTAACAATAATTATGGGTGAACATGTGTCTAGCAGGGACCTGGTTGATAGTAAAGGGATACCCGTAATGGGTTAAGATTTAAAAAAAAAAAAATATATATATATATATATATATATATATATATATATATATATATATAATATATATATATATATATATATATATATATATATACAAAAGCATCATACATCAGAACATGTTAAAAGATTGCAATTATGACAAAATATTTAGAAATCTGAATGTTGTGTTTTCATTTCAATATAATTTCATTTAAAAAAGATCCAAAGTGGCATCTGCACCTAAATATATTGGGGAATATCCAATTTAATGCAAAAATAGTCAATATCAAAATATTTTGCCACCATAATCATTTTACAAAACTAAAATTCCATAAATAGTGAATTCTACGTCTAAATATCATCAAAAATAGCCAATTTCATGTCAAAAATTGTAAATTTCATGTAACAATAGCCATTTTTGTGCAGAAAACACAAAGGTCAAAATGAAGGTCATTACCTTGACCTTTGATTTTGGCTTTGTTTTCATCAGCATTGCTAGAAAATATGAAAACTGAAAACCCCATGTCATTTTCTTTACATATGGCCAAGATATAGCTAGAGATTGCTTATTTTGTGAAATAACCAAGCAACTGTGACCTTGGATGTTTTTATCCCAAAAGCAATCCCAACCAAGATCTTATCACAATACATGTATGTGCCAAGTTTCTTTCAAAAATGTCATTTACTTTTCAAGTTATCATCCGGAAACCATTTTTGACGCCCGCCCGCCGACATTCGGTAATCTAAGAACCAGGTTTCTACGAAAACTTGGTTAACAAAAACATATCAAATGTCTACAGTCTAACTGGGAAAAATGAAAAGGATGATTCTTAATTTGTTACAATGATATTTATACTTGTAACATAAAAAATAATAATAAATAATAAAAAAGATAGTATCAAAAGTAAACAGTTTGGAATGTTAACACTTTGACTAAACATTGCATGATATCTAAAAAATAAATTTCAGAATACTACATTCCGTATAATTCCATACAAATACAAAAATTTTGATGAAAATAATCGTGTTTTTCAATTAATACACAAAGAGAACATTCTTCTCTATCAAAGATATTTTGACTACCAAACTTCTATATATTATCTCCTGTTTTGCAAATTTTGGTTAATGGAAAGGGATGCGCTGGCATTGAAATTTGGAGATAAGGATAAACTGCACTATCCTTTAATCGGCCCAAACATTATAAGCTAGCTTGACGTCATCTAAGCTGGCTGTCCGGTAAGACGTAGGGAATAATAATCTCAAAGTCCCGGGGTTCGAATATTTTATGTCGTCCCTTTTTTAGTTGTTTGAATAAATTTTACAGCATTTTATCTTCATTTTAATTTTTTTTTTCCAATTTAAACGCATTGAACCCATTTATTCCGTTATATTTCAACAGCCTCGCTGCGGAAAATCCTTTCATATCTAAAATAAACCTAAATATAAACAACATATTTTTATTAATCTAATTCACAAGTTTGCAACGCAAATATATAGGTACATTAGGCAAAGATTTATTGTATTTGGTTTCGAGTCGATGTTGGGATGTATAGGTCTCCCAAAGGTATAACCTTGTTTCTTGATATTTTTCCCTTGGCTTATTGAGACAGAATGTTTAATAACTATAAAAATCACTGAATATAGTACAATCTGCAACGATATTAATAGAATGTCCTATAAAATTAAGCTCGGTTTAATCACAATTTTGGTTTACTCAGAGTTTGCTTTTTAAAGGTTCAACTAAATTCTTCTAAAAAAGAAAACAAAATATGATAAACAGTAAAACCAAAAATGTAGGTTGTTAATTTTATACAAAATATTTACGTAGCGGATAGTTCGCTAAAAAATACGCATATTTAAGAACCCTGGTTGTAAAATACGGTTAGGTCCGTATAAAAATACTTCAAAATACCATTTTTATAACAGTAACTATTCTCTGTGCTTCAGTTGTTATTTAAATTTTTTTAACGTCGCATCAGCAACTTTTCATAAATTTGCAACGAGAGCAAGGTTGGCAACCTCTTAGTGTTAATCTAAGAACTATTTAATGTTTGCGTGACGTCTAAGTGTTAATCTAAGAACTATTTAATGTTTGCGTGACGTCTAAGTGTTAATATAAGAACTAGTTTATGTTTGTGTGCAATGTTGTGTGTGTATCATGGTCTGCCTTGTGCTAGCATTCACTAAAGCGACTTTTTGTAAAGGTGCCAGCTCACAGAGTCAGTAGGCTGCAGACAAGCATACCCCTCCCCAAATCACATTATCCTGGCAACGGGTGAACCACTCGATCGCCAGGCGAAGAAACAGATTATCAAATTTTAAAGTCTTACGTATGACCCAGACAGGGTCCGAACCCATTCCGCCCTCGAGGCGGACGCTCTACGACTGAGCTACAAAGGCGGTTCCGGTGCCTTAGTGTCCAATGTTTGGGGATTATATTCTTTCGTTTGTCTATATGTTGTCAGATTTCTTAGTTGTTTTATTTATTTTAAATACAAATTTTCCAATTATTACATGATATTTTTACCCAGATATAAAAATGTTCCCTGAAATTTGAAGTCATAGAGCACACCTAACTGTCGGTTACGTTTTAAAGTTAAATGATTAAGTAATATTATTTAAGCGGTTTCAAATCACGCCGATTGATAGATAAGCAAATTAAGCTACTAACATTTCAATAACCTCACTTACAAATCCTGATAAATGTCTCTATCGAATAAACATAATACACAATTGTATTACAACTATATAAACGTAGATTCATTTAGTGATACAAAGAGATACTTACATTTGACAGTTCTCCAGAACTATAATTCTCAAATCGAGGTAACTGTTTAATTTCTTGTTCTGTTAGTCTGTCTTTAATTATATCTATCTCTGATAAAACTGATACCAAGCCTTGAATTTCACGTGATTTTTTAATCCCTGAGTTTATTTGACAGTTGTTTCTGTGTTCAACATTTTCAGACAATGTGATTTTATTGCTCGTACTTGTGCTGCTATCGTCGATCACATGTCGATCACATGATTCAGGTACGGAATCTGATTGGTTCCTGTCTATTCTACCTTCAGTGCATGTACATGCAATTGATTGCGTTTCTTCAGGCAAATTGTCTATACTGTCAATGGCAGTCTTCATGTTTCCCACAAGCAATGCCAATTTTTGTTTATTTTTCCTTCTGGTTCGTTTCCCTTCTTTATTTCCCTTTGAAATCGATCTTAAAATGTTAGGAAGGTTATTCATTGGATGGTCGGGATGAATAAATTCATTTTTATTGGTTGTTTCTGAAGTTAACATTTTTGTCAGCAATTTTGATTGGTCATTATCCTGAATCAATGACTGTTCAAGCTCCATTTCATGGCGAGTCAGTTTTTTTCTTCCAAAAAATTGATCCGGCTTACTGAGTCTCTCTTGTCTGTCTTTAATTTTTCTTTCTATTTCCTCCAATTTTGATTCATAATTTAATTGATCTACACCATACTTTGGTTTCTTTGACACCTGGTATAGAGAAAACATTAATTATGTCAACACCTACGTTATAACGAACCTTAAAGAGTTGTTCATCAACTATAACAAGAGGCCCATGGAGCTTAACACTCACCTGAGGATATGTCACAAGTCTTCTGTAGAATTATAATGGATAATAACATTAATTAAAGAAACTATCAAAATTTCCAACAATTTTAGACCCTATGGCCACTATTTTCATATTAAATATTAAATTTTCTTAGAATACTACATCAAGTTTAAATTAAGAAAGCATATTTAGTATATTTTAAATAGCTAAAACAGTTACAAAAGTACAGAGGAAGAAACAACTGGTGAACTTCACCTTTAAGCCTTTTTCATTCTAAGGAAACACCAAACATCAAAATGTTAAATATTTTACATATACATGTATTCTACATATAGCAATTCAAAGTCACTCACCTATGACCATATATTTAAACAGTACTAGAAAGCATAAAAAATTAAAAACCTGCATTGAAACAACATCAAGGTAGAAAAGGCCATAAGAATTAAAAAAGTCATGACCTCATTTTGAAGGTCATTTTAGTAAATTTTTACATTGACAATCCTATGTCAAAAACTTTTAATGCAGTAAAGATATTACAATAGTTAATTTCTTCAATGGGTCGTGATTCTAACCTTTGCTTTATGCAAAAAATGGTGCTATAAAACGCAAAAATATAAATTTGCACCGAAATATTATTTAAAAATTCCAATATCCATAATCGATTCTAATATCAATGACTACAATACAGTAGTATAAATGACCATACAAAGGTTAATAGTTTTCAAGATTTTTAACCATTTCAGTATTGCAGCAGTAACATTGGCCTTTGAAACCATGACCTTGAACCATATATAAAATTGATTACTAGATCTATATCAATACAAACAATGTTCTAAGATAAAATCCTATAAAAAATGTTTATAGATTTTAAGACATTAAACCTTTTCAATTTTTTGTGCTCGGGTAAGCTAAAACGTCAAAATCAAAAGTCAGAATTAAAATAACAAGAGTATCCATATTGTATTGCAACATCAAACATGACATGGATTACACATGTGTAACGTAAACATATGCAGCATATACATATAATGCAAAACAAACGTGTAACATGAGCATGAAAAAAACTTCACATTAACATTGACATTACCTATGTGTAAACACATATAAATATGATGTGATGAACATTACATGTACCAAACAAATGTAACATGAGTAAATCAATTACATGTCCTGTACGCATGCTCTGTACATATATCATAGGAAAATAACATGTACATTAACTACATACATGTATTACAGACGTGCGTATGTAAACAATGTAACATTATACAATTATTGACGTTTGATAAGGTTAATACAAGGATTTATGACCCCCAAAAGAAATTTTATATTTAGAGAGACCGTAGGCCGAGGTGAATGTAACATTTCTTTTGGGGTCATTGTTTTATTATATGAATGACAGACAGGTGTCTTTCAAAACAATTCGTAACAGCTTCTGTTTTTGTCGGCCATGATTTTCAGAAAATGCAATGAGATCCGATGCTTTTAAAGTAGGTCAATTATAATTGGCTTATCAAAAACTTCCGACGGCTTTAATTGGTTCTATTCTTGGAGAATGGGAAATCACCGTCGTCTATTTTTAGGGACCTCGTTGGGCAATTTGGAACATGATATTACCCTCACGTATAAACAAGTTACATGGATATAAAATACACTATATATGTTACACGATTGTTTAATACACTCCCCAGACGTTACTGAATATTGTATTTTGTAAACACGTGTAATTTAAACAAGTTTTACATATTAACATATAATGTAATATGTATGTATAATATACTTGACAACTGCATGTGTTGCAAACAAAGAACACCAACAATTCTTTACAAAATTTACTACATACGTGTAACATGAACCATACATGTGCTACATACGTGTAACACGAACCATACATGTACTACATACGTGCATCATTGACCATACATGCACTACATACGTGTAACATGAACCATACATGTACTACATACATGAAATATGAACCATACACGTACTACACACGTGACACATGAACTATACATGTACTACATACGTCTAGCATGAACCATACATGTACTACAGACATGTAACATGAACCCTACATGTACTACTCACGTGTAAAAAAAGAACTATACATGTACTTCATACGTGTAACACGAACCATACATGTACTACATACATGTAACATGAACCATACATGTACTACATACATGTAACATGAACCATACATGTACTACTCACGTGTAACAACGAACTATACATGTACTACAAACTTGTAACACGAACCATACATGTACTACATACGTGTAACACGAACCATACATGTACTACACACATGTAACATGAACCATACATGTTCAACACACATTAACATGAACCATACATGTACTACATACATGTAACATGAACCATACATGTACTACATACGTGTAACATGAACCATACATGTACTACATACGTGTAACATGAACCATACATGTACTACAGACGTGTAACAAGGACCATATATGCACTACATACCTGTAACATGGACCATACATGTACCACATACATGTAACATGAACCATACATGTAACATTAACCATACATGTACTTCATACATGTAACATGGACCATACATGTACCACATACATGAAACTTGAACCATACATGTACTACATACATGTAACATGAACTATACATGTACTGCATACATGTAACATGAACCATACATGCACCACATACATGTAACATGGACCATACATGTACCACATACATGTTACATGAATTTACATGTACTACATACACGTAACGTGGACCATACATGTATTTCACACATGTAACATGAACCATATATGTACCACATACATGTAACATGAACCATACATGTATCACATACATGTTACATGAATTTACATGTACTACATACATGTAACACGAACCATACATGTACTTCACACATGTAACATGAACCATATATGTACCACATACATGAACAATACATGTTACATGAACCATATATGTACTACAAACGTGTAACATGAACCATACATGTACTACATACATATTACAGGAACTAGTAATTTTACATGAACCTAACATGTACACGAACTAGATACATGTAACAAGAGCTTTACATTCAATACACTACATGATTAATTGCTAGATAATGATTTCAGATGTCTGCAGGGTTTGGTTATGCTTATACCTGGTCATGTATTTCATCAGAATGAATTTTGATGTCGATTTCTTCTTCAGTCAGACCACAGTGCTTTAATTCTGCAATATAGCTATCCTTTCCCTCAATGTCCTTAAACTGTGAAAAATTTGTTACTCCTGAAAGTTGCTCTAGTTCCGACAATATAGCCTCTGATTTAAGAAACTCACGCTTTTGAGATATCTGTCTGAAATATGGAATGGCATTACGTAATTATAATAACTTGGAAATTTGTATAAAAGTTAAATCTTATTCAAAAGCTCACAAATAAATAATGAACTCAGAATTTACATGACTTCAGACGGCAGCCTGAATTTTTAGTCGAACAACGGTTTTATTACAAATGTATTCCCACTATCAAACTACTTTAACACAAGCTTCTGGCCAGTTTATTTTTACTATGATCAGTTTATTCATTGAAATTAAATTGTAAATGGTGTATCATTACGCTTAGTAAGAGATAAAAAAATGTTTTAGTCTAAGTCGGTCTGAATAAATTCAGTACCCCAGGCTTCCCGAAATGACTGTAAGGATAGTATGGTTTTAGCATTGCAATAAATGTTGTAATAAATTCAGGAAGGCTTAGTGAGTTTTGTCGCAACTTTAAGTTTGTAGATCATGCATTTTCATAAGAACAAAATGAATAACAAGAGGCCCAAGATGGCCCTAATTTGCTCACTTGACTTTAAATGTAACTTTTATGTCTTGATAATACCTGGTAAGTCATAACATGTCGCCTCAGTAGAAGTGGTTTCAGGGATCATTATTTTTATTGTTTTGGTTTTTAGCAATGTAGGTCACTGTGACCTACTTTTGGTAGCCATAGCAACCAGAAACACAACTTGATGTGAATGGCAATGGTCTTTAGATGCTATTGACTAATATGAATGAAATGTGACCAGTAGTGTCTGAGAAGAATTCTTTTGATGGATGGGTGGATGGATGGATGGATGGCAGAGTGCATATCCATAACAAAAGCTCACATGAGCAATTTTCAGATCCGGATTTAAGACTTTGCAGAATTGACACATTAATTAAAATATTTTTTTTAAAAAATTGTAAAAGTCAACTGCAAATTATTTAAAAAAATAGTTCAATTAGTTCAAATTATGTCACAAAACAGTAATTTTGTATTTAAAAAAAAATTCAAAGGTTTAAGCTATATCTACATATCAGTCAGTATCACATGTATTTCAAAAATAATAATTACACAAAAAAGTAAAAATTCATAAATTCTCTTCCATGCACTATTGTAAGTCATAAAATTCAGAAATTAAAAAAAAAAAAAAAAAAAAAAAAAGTGGCCTCACTGGGATTTGAACCCTCGACCCTTGGGTTGCTAGAATTGAAAATGAAAAAGGTCGAAAAAGGGGATTGCACTTTACAGAATTTCATGAAAATTGTCAAACATATGTTTCTTCACATAAGAAAATTATGTTTAGAAAAAGAATTCACCTAAATTTATTCATTATTGTAATTTTGGTTAAAAAAAAAGTACTATTTACAATGTATAAAAAATAAACGCAAAAACGCGTAACCTAATTTTTCACAAAAATTATTGAAATTCAAAACTTGGTATATAAGATGCTTATGATGCCAAATATCACATCAGATTTTATCTCAGTGAAGTGGTTTTGGAGAAGAAGATATTTAAGGTTTTCAACTATGTAGGTTAATGTGACCTACATTTGGTAGCTATGGCAACCAAAAACACAAATCTGAAAGACAATGTTCTATAGATGCTTTTGACCAAGTTTGAAAAAAATGTGAGCAGAAGTTTTTGAGAAGAAGTCTTTTGAAGAAATTGTTGACGGACGGAAGGACGACGGACAACGGAGGGTCTGCCTCTTTTGACAGTAATAGCTCACATGAGCACCTTGTGCTCAGGTGAGCTAAAAAGCTAAAATCTATGTTATTGCACGGTAAACATTAGGGGCACACCAAAATATGGTTTTTTTCTATTTGAAAACATAAGTTCCGTCAATGAAAGTCCTAAAAACCACAAATTTCTGTATTAAGTTTTATCTAGTTGATGATCGCTTATCGGCGATATGATTGTCGGTCAGTTATCATAACGTCCGAGGTTTATCGAATGCTTTAAACCCTTTAAGACCAAGTCTACGATGTTTTACTTACTGTTTAACAGAAACCTCCGTGTCAAGTTGTCTCCTTAACAGCTGTTGAAGTTGTCTCTGTCCCTCCGTCTCTATGTCCTCCACAGGTCCAGACAATGGCCGCCTTGATGGACATCTACTGGGCCCAGCATCGCCCATTCTAAGTACGTCCTTACTCTGAAATCGTTTTGGGTTCCCACTGGAAAGAAGAGGATACGTCATTACTCCAGTCCTATCGCAGTGTTTAGTAATGATATGACATCATAAATATGCTAACATTGTTTGCTTTTGCTGAAATTATTTCAAACCGTCCAACTAGTTACACAATGTTGCATCTATTTAGAAACAACTGAGTCAAAATTAAAATTAGCTGTCCCTGGTTTAACAAATTTGAAAAGATGAAAAAACTAAATTTCAGATTGATTTACGACACAATATTTAACGTGTTATATGTCTTCGATAAAGCAAGTTTGTATCTTGAAAATTAAAAAAATTGACATAATAATAATAATCATAATAAATAATAATAATAATGATAAACTGCATTCGGCCAAAAGTAATAGAACATCTTATTGTGGTTAGGAAGTAAATAACACGATAAAGTTAGTTTAATTCAACTCTTTTTCGAATTAATCTCAAATTCGTTTTAATAAATATCATTATAATTTGATCCATTATTCAGCAAGAGATGAATTGATCGAGAACGTGATACAATTTTAACATCAAAACTACCTTGACCTTTACAAGAAAGTCTCGTTTTGACTGCCGGTACTGTGTCCAGTTTGTGAAGACAGTAGAAATCACTAACAATGTCATTTTGGCGTCAAGCTGGGCTTAGGTACGATAAATCGGTCATATATACACAATATATTTCCTATATATACGCGCAAAACATATTTTTAAGCCATGAAATCCGTTGTCAATGTGTCCTTGAATGTGTTGTGAAGGTGAAGGGATCGGGGAGGGGGGCGGGGGGGGGGGGGGGTTCTGTAATGCACAACTGCAATTTATTTCAAATTGTGTGGACAACACCGTAGTATTTGAAACTACTATTTATTTAGTAATGTTACATACGGAAATAAATATGTATTTTTGGAACATATTACAATGCTAATTTGTTTTATTTGAACATGGATTTGAAGTTTTCAAATTCATTTGTGACAAACTCGTAGTCTAACAAGATTTGCACAACGATATAGTGATAAAATTCCTCGACTTTTCTATTTTATAGTTCCCTGTCCTAAAACAGGTTTGCATTGCATGGAGAGTGATTACAAGTTTGATGTAACTAACAATAAAGAAAGGAAAAAAAGTAAAGCAAAAAAGCTAGTTTTTGGCAATAGATTTTTTTTTATTCTTTTCAAAACATAATGCTCGTTTCTGTATATTCTATATGCATTATTCTTTTTCAATCACTGTATAGAAAATTACTTTTGAAGAAACTGCAAGACTCCATGACTCCTAAGTACATGTAGATCAAGTATGAATCCTAATACTGTAATATCAGATTCACTGTGTTACTTTTTTTTTTTTTTTTTTTTTTTTTAATTTTTTATTTATTTTTTTTTTAAAGATTTTTATATATATATTTTTTTTCTTGTAGAAAATTCAGTAAATAAACTTAGATGATGTTTGATATTGTTACCATCCTGGAAATAACTGAAAAACGCCATGTGCATTCTTCGGAAATGTTAGAAATCTATCAGTTTGTTTGCCGAAGGTCTATAGTTTTCACTGGGTACTCCAGTTTCCCCACCATTTTAAAACTGAATGCACTCCACTCTTGGTTACCATACAAGTATTATCCAAATAACTTGGAAACATGAAAAAGTGCCTTCTAGCCCTAAAAAATATTGAAAACTTTTATCTTATGTTTTTAGATTCTACTTTAAAAGATTTTGAAACATTATCTGTATGAAAGTGATTAAAGTGGAAAGACCTCTTAAACTGGCTTGTAGTTTCTTGTTTTCACATAGTTTCTCTAACTCAAACACACTTCATGTCTTGCGGCTGGTGGTAGAGTCAGAACTATTTCTATATGAAAAACCCAGGATTTTCCCAATACCAACTAGTGACAGAAAGAGTGCCTTTATATATTTTCAGATACCATAACCATATGAGAATTCATATTTTTAAAGTGTTATTGTTTTGCCAACTACATAACTTTCAAAACAAGACCATGTGACCTAGCAAACTGGTGCATTCAAATATTTTGGAAGACAACTCATATACCTATCAATCAAATTTAGTAATTTTTCTACTGTTCCACTAATATACTCGGTTAAAAACAAAAATGAGGCAGAGCCCCTTTTTACACCTGTTTGTAGGGTGATGATGTAGAAATTCTTCTGATCCTAAACACAGCTGCCAGGCATACTGCATGTTAGGTTCATATAAATTTTGACTGCTTGTCACTTGGATCTACTAGGGAATTTTATAACAGTGATTATAACATGAGATGATGATGACATAATGACATCATTCAATATTTAATCATGAAACTGAAGCTTGGTTTTTACCTCTTACAGTCACATCATTTTTTACTGTTAAAAGTTTCCTGATTGTTTTTGTACTAATTTAGTATAAAACAGATCAGAAACACTTGCATAAACTCCTTCACCATACAGATGTATTATATCTATAGGTGAAAAAGTAAATCAATAGACAATCAACTAACTTGTACTATTTCACTGTAATATTAATTGATATAAGATTTTATTGTGTAACATTTACAATCCTATTAATTTTTCTCTATACGAATTTCAACCATATCATCTTAAAAATATTTATAACTTTATAAAGACTCAGTAGATTGAGGAGGAGAGGTGGTGTAAATTATAATCTCCAAACTACTAGTATAAACGTAGTTTTATGACCTCATGGTAGACAAAAAGTAAATCTCTATTTGTTATACATGTAAAATGATAACATAGCTTTATGCTTTCACACACAATGTTGTATTTTCAGTTATATCCAGTTTTCTGCAGTTTGTGCCAGAGCAGTTAGACAGGCACTAAAACCTGAACTTAGGGAAAAAGCTTTAGTCAGGGATCAAAGTTTTATAAAGTCAACTAAATGGGCTGATGGAAAACCAGTCATTAATAGTAAGTTACAGTTAAACATCACTGACATTTGTCTTTAACTGTATACCAGTATTATATATGTACACATACTGACAAGTGTTTCAATTTGTTTGTTTCTCTTAATAACCTAAACTGTTGTTATATGTGTACTGTATTAAACCATGAATTGATTGGCTCATATACTATACAAAGTATCAGTAATAACCAATCCACATGAATGTTTCATAGAGGTTTTTGGAAGTCATCACAAGAGGAAACATGGTTTTAGTGTTTTACATGTGTAGGTTTTTTCCCCAAAATTTGTAAGTTGTGCCTGATCGATAATTAGAAAGTTTAATCAGTCTGATTGTTGTAAAAGAAAACAATTACATGTATATTGATTAATCAGAAAACCATTGATGAACATATTATTCCTTTAATAATTTTTCACACACAGGATATGAATTTAAGGATACATGTTTAATTAATAATAATTACATATTTTTTCAGGTGGCAATTGAAAGGTGATTCAGACACAAAATGAATGCCTTTAGCTTTAGTATTGTTCCCTGATCTTTATGCTGCTTTTGTAAAAATTAGTTATTAACAGATTTTGAATTTAGACATGCATCAATGAAATTTTTCTCTTTGGCCTAAGAACAAATGTTCATGTATTTAGACTAATGCACTACTGGGCTTTCATTTCATTGTTTTATTTTGACCTGTCCATACTTATTCTGACCTGTCCATATTTTAGTTACTTTTTATCTCGACAGTAAAGTTGATTCACCTCAATTCTGACCTGTCCATATTTTAGTTACTTTTTATCTCTACAGTAAAGTTGATTCACCTCAAACAAAAGAGTGAATTTGAATGATGTGGGGTAGCCCTTCATCCACACTTAGCAGATATTTGGATTTAGGAATAATAAATTTTGGATATTCATTTCTAGAGAAAATAGATTTGTAGATTCATAAACATATATTTACATATGTTTATCTTCAGCTGAAATATACTTGACAAGATAAGAAGAGGTCCATAAGTAAAAACAATTTTTAAATTAATTTACAATCTGTCAGTCATCAAACAAAGCTGATAGGTTTGGATATCACTGAAGAGCAAAGAACATTCTGAAGCAAATTTTAGCAAATTTTATTGATGACCAATATTAAGTCTTCTGAAAGCTCTTAAATTCCCGAAAATGAAGTCCTTGGGAACTTTATATTATATAAAGAGTTGCATTTAAAAAGACCACATTGAACCTATTTTGTTTGTTTGTACAATATAAATGTTAAGTGTTCAGTTCTCTTGTAGACAAGGTAGACTGTGTATCAGCAATGCTTATATATGCTTTAATAATTTTCCTTGCTGAAGAAAAGGTATTCGAATTCTAGCTGTTTATTAATGAATATATATATATATATATATATATATATATATATTTTTTTTTTTTTTTACATCTTCACCATATTTAAGACCTTGATGTGAAATTTGATGAAATTTGAATGGTTTTGCATGTGTTTTACTCAGGCAAACAAGTTGAAACAGTTCAAATCTGCATGAGTTTGTATATGTATGTAAAGGCAATAATCATAAGTTGATATATTGTAAACCATATTTTAATGTTGCCATCTTTGGTTTGTGAATGTTTGCTTGTTCATTATAAATTGCCTTTTATTTTGTAAGTTGTATTTATTTATTTATTTTTTTTTTACAAGACAGAGTTTGTAAAGTTTCCATCTCTAAGTAAATTTTGAAAAATGAAACACACACACACACACACACACACACACACCTATTTCACTCAAAATATAGTTTAAATAACCAAAGATCAAACAGAAGTTTATTCATAAAATTGCATTAAATGTTACAAATGTTTGGTTTCAAACAAAGGTACATCATATCTTTTGATTCTGCGATAGGTTTTGAAATCTATATTTCTTCAGTATGTAATGAGGTTACTAGTAAATTCCATTGAAAGGAATTTGTTGATTGCAATATGTCACTAGAATGACTAGATTAATAATTACAAAAATCAAATATGAAACATTATCTGTGCATGAATGCCACACTGTTATTCTGTTTTCCTAAATTGGTTCAGAACAAAGAGAGAGAGAAGAGAGAGCACTAACAAATCCAGCAATATAATTTTGATACTTTTTTATGCATTATGTATACCATACATGATATCAGTATTTTAGTTAAAGCTAAAAATCCACATATATACAATAATTAATATGCCTGAATTAACTTGTTATTTTATACCTGTACATCAATCGCTGTTTAATTAAACACTTATTTTATTGTTTTTCCAAATGGTAATTTATGATATTACATTTTAAAGATGAGAATATTTCTTGGTAAAAAAAATTCAGGAGAAAATTCCGTTCAATCATATTTAATCATATTTTTTCATTTGAGAGTATTTGTAACTATTCTTCAAATCTGCCTTTTAAAATCCGACTTTTATGGCTCTGACTTGAATGAACCATTGATTTATTTTATTTTATTTTTATTTGTATATTTTCAGAGTAAAAGGTAATAAGGGATTTTAGAAGATTTACCAATAATTTGATTGAATGCAGTGGATAAATCATTGTTGATAGAGTGAAAAGATGTGTGTAACTATTAGAAATATCAGCTTCTATTTAACATATAATGGACTAAATTATAGTCTGGAGTAAAACAGTTTTATTTGATTAAAATGACATTTTGACAACTGGACTTGTCTTGCCTTTTTCTTTTATTTGTAATAAAATCATAATTGGAAATTTCCCACCTAATTTTAACACACACATTTGTTGTGAATTGACCCTTAAAGTTTGACCTTTGATCATATCTATCACACATAACTACTACCATGACCTTTGTCACACTTCGGTCAAGGAAATAATTTGTGTGAAGTTTAATAAAGTCATCCCTTCAAAGCACAGGGGTTTGGGAATATTATTTTAGTCTATATTGGTGTCAGAATAGAATAATTCTCCTTAAAAATTCAATTTTGACACTGATATAGACTTAAATAATATTCCCTGAGCCCCTGTGTTCAAAGCAGCAATACTAATACTTGTTTCAAACATACGCTCTCCGTATTATACAACATTATTTTGAAGCTTCATGAATTTCTTTAAGCAAAGCAGGAAGTCTTCTGTGCTGAACATAAACATACACCCACACAATTTCCTGACTATAATTTTTAGCATAAAAAAACTACTAGAAGTTGTTACATTAAAAGTAAGGGTTGCATTGATCTAATTTACTTCAAACACGGAAAAGATTCATCTGTGTATGTTACCACAGCAAACAGAGTTTTAGATTCTGTAATTATTTCCAATAATTAAAAAAAACATTCAAAACCTCAACATTAATTCACCTAGGCCAATAAAAAATAAAATATGAGTTACAGTGACCTACGCTGATAGTTATAGAACTTTTTTTTATCCCTGCCTTTTGCAAAAGGGGGATATTAAATTTGACTTTCCTTCAATCCATCAGATTTCATTTCCTAAGCATTTTTCTAAAACAATTCATCACAAGTCAATGTGTATACTGATGTATGTATACATGGTATCTCATATCTACTGATTTATACATGGTATATCTACTGATGTATGTATACATGGTATCTCATATCTACTGATGTATACATGGTATATCTACTGATGTATGTATACATGGTATCTCATATCTACTGATGTATACATGGTATATCTACTGATGTATGTATACATGGTATCTCATATCTACAACATATTGAGTCCACTGATCATAAAACTAATACCATGTGAAAAAATTCAGACAAATGATCTTTAAAATACTTAATAATAAACCTATTGAGACCAATGATAATAAAAAAAATTCTGACAAACATATTGAGACCACTGATAACAAGAGGCCCAATTGGGCCTGTACTGCTTAAGTGGACAGACAAGCAAATTATAAATGTGACAGAAAATCTCATTATATATGTTAAATGGTTATCTATCTACTATCTATTAAATTTGAACTGAATCAGTTAATAATTAAACGTGTAATGGCCAATACAAACTTTAAACTACTCTACCTGAGGAACTTCCACAAAAAATTATGGTCCCATATGGCTCGGTAGTTTCAGAGGAGCAGATTTTCAAACGTTTAACCATTAATAGCAGCTTATTTGCATATCCCACTAATTATAAGCTAATTATAAATGTGATGGAAAATCCTTATATATGTTAAATGGCTATCTATCTGCTCTATATATATCAAGTTTTAACTAAATCAGCTGAAAATAAAACCTGTAATGGCTTTTTAACACTTGCTATTTAGAGCAATGGTGGCAGAGACCTTCCACATCAAATATGGTTCGATTTGGCTCATTAGTATTTAAGCAAAGAGGATTTTCAAAGAATTAGCTACCAATAGCAGCTAATTTGCATATTCTGCTAATTATGAGCTAATTATAAATGTGATGGAAAATCCTGTTATACATGATAAACGGCTATCTATCTACTCTCTATATATAACATTTGAACTAAATCAGTTGAAAATCAAACCAGAAATGGCAATTTTGCGCTTTTTGCTATTAAGAGCAATGGCAGCATCTTGGATGTCACAGAAGTTGATTTGTACAAACTTGAAACTACTCCACTTAGGGAGCTTACACACCAAATGTGGTTCTGTTTGACTTTGTAGTTTCAGAGCAGAAGATTTTCAAAGAATTAGCTATTGTTAGCAGCTTATTTGCATATTCTGCTAATTACAAACCAATGTGACCTTACATATGTTAAATAGCTATGCATCTGCTTTCTATATATCAAATTTGAACTAAATCAGTTGAAAATTAAACCTGAAATGGCAATTTAGCACTTGGATGTCATAGAAGTTGATTTGTACAAAGTGGAAACTGCTCCACGTAGGAGGCTTCCACACCAAATGTGGTTCTGTTTGACTCAGTAGTTTCAGAGGAGAAGATTTTTAAAGAATTAGCTATTAACAGCAGCTTAATTAATTAGCGCAATATTCTGCTAATTACAAATATCTATAAAAGTGACCTTACATATGTTCAATGGCTATACATCTGCTTTCTATATATCAATTTTGAACTAAATCAGTTGATAAATAAGCATGTATCAGTCAATTTTTACTTCTTGCTATTTATAGTACTGGTGGCCATCTTGGATGCCACAGGAAGTTGATTTGTGCAAATTTTATTCTGCACCAACTAGGGACCTTCCACACTACATCTGCTTCAAATAGGTCCATTAGTTCCAGAGAAGATTTTCAAAGAATCAGCTAAATATAGCACCTTATTTAAATATTTTGCTAAAAATGACCCAATAAAAAAGTTTCTGAAAAACCCATTACACACGTTAAATGACTTGATATCAATTTTGAACAAAAGCAGTTGATAAAAAAGCATGTATTGAGCCTTTATCACTTTTCGCTATTTATTGTAACAGTGGCCATCTTGGATAAAACAGGAAGTTGATTTGCGCAAATTATAATCTGCACCACCTAGGGACCTTCCAAACCAAATTTCGTTCAAATAGGTCCTGTAGTTTTATGCACACACACACACACACACACACACACACACACACACACACACCACCATGCCATAAGCTCAGCTAGTTGAGCTGAAAAATCTACAGACTGATTAACATATTGAGACCACTGATAATAAAACTACTGACTGATTAACATATTGAGACCACTGATAATAAAACTACTGACTGATAAACATATTGAGACCACTGATAATAAACCTACTGACTGATAAACATATTGAGACCATTTATAATAAAACACCTAACTGATAAACATATTGAGACCACTGATAATAAACCTACTGACTGATAAACATATTGAGACCATTGATAATAAACCTACTGACTGATAAACATATTGAGACCACTGATAATAAACCTACTGACTGATAAACATATTGAGACCATTGATAATAAAACTCCTGACTGATAAACATATTGAGACCACTGATAATAAAACTACTGATTGATAAACAAATTAAGACCACTGATAACACATCTACTGACTGATAAACATATTGAGACCATAGATAATAAAACTACTGACTGATAAACATATTGAGACCATTGATAATAAAACTCATGACTGATAAACATATTGAGACCACTGATAATAAACCTACTGACTGATAAACATATTGAGACCATAGATAATAAAACTACTGACTGATAAACATATTGAGACCAATCATAATCAAACTACTGACTGATAAACAAATTGAGACCACTGATAACACATCTACTGATTGATAAACATATTGAGACCACTGATAATAAACCTACTGACTGATAAACATATTGAGACCATAGATAATAAAACTACTGACTGATAAACATATTGAGACCAATCATAATCAAACTACTGACTGATAAACAAATTGAGACCACTGATAACACATCTACTGACTGATAACCATATTGAGACCATAGATAATAAAACTACTGACTGATAACCATATTGAGACCATAGATAATAAAACTACTGACTGATAAACATATTGAGACCACTGATAATAAACCTACTGACTGATAAACATATTGAGACCACTGATAATAAAACTACTGACTGATAAATATATTGAGACCATAGATAATAAAACTACTGACTGATAAACATATTGAGACCATAGATAATAAAACTACTGACTGATAAACATATTGAGACCACTGATAATAAACCTACTGACTGATAAACATATTGAGACCACTGATAATAAAACTACTGACTGATAAACATATTGAGACCATAGATAATAAAACTACTGACTGATAAACATATTGAGACCAATCATAATCAAACTACTGACTGATAAACAAATTGAGACCACTGATAACACATCTACTGACTGATAACCATATTGAGACCATAGATAATAAAACTACTGACTGATAAACATATTGAGACCACTGATAATAAACCTACTGACTGATAAACATATTGAGACCACTGATAATAAAACTACTGACTGATAAATATATTGAGACCAATCATAATCAAACTACTGACTGATAAACAAATTGAGACCACTGATAACACATCTACTGACTGATAAACATATTGAGACCACTGATAATAAAACTACTGATTGATAAACATATTAAGACCACTGATAATAAACCTACTGACTGATAAACATATTGAGACCACTGATAATAAAACTACTGACTGATAAACATATTGAGACCATAGATAATAAAACTACTGACTGATAAATATATTGAGACCAATCATAATCAAACTACTGACTGATAAACAAATTGAGACCACTGATAACACATCTACTGACTGATAAACATATTGAGACCATAGATAATAAAACTACTGACTGATAAACATATTGAGACCATAGATAATAAAACTACTGACTGATAAACATATTGAGACCACTGATAATAAAACTACTGATTGATAAACATATTGAGACCACTGATAATAAAACTACTGACTGATAAACATATTGAGACCATAGATAATAAAACTACTGACTGATAAACATATTGAGACCATAGATAATAAAACTACTGACTGATAAAATATTGATACCATAGATAATAAAACTACTGACTGATAAATATATTGAGACCAATCATAATCAAACTACTGACTGATAAACAAATTGAGACCACTGATAATAAACCACTGACTGATAAACATATTGAGACCACTGATAATAAACCACTGACTGATAAATATATTGAGAACACTGGTAATAAAACTACTGACTGATAAACATATTGAGACCATTGATAATAAACCTACTGACTGATAAAGATATTGAGACCACTGATAATAAACCTACTGACTGATAAACATATTGAGACCACTGATAATAAACCTACTGACTGATAAATATACTGAGACCACTGATAATAAACCACTGACTGATAAACATATTGAGACCACTGATAATAAACCACTGACTGATAAATATATTGAGAACACTGGTAATAAAACTACTGACTGATAAACATATTGAGACCATTGATAATAAACCTACTGACTGATAAACATATTGAGACCACTGATAATAAACCTACTGACTGATAAACATATTGAGACCACTGATAATAAACCTACTGACTGATAAACATATTGAGACCACTGATAATAAACCACTGACTGATAAACATATTGAGGCCACTGATAATAAACCACTGACTGATAAATATATTGAGAACACTGGTAATAAAACTACTGACTGATAAACATATTGAGACCACTGATAAAAAACCTACTGACTGATAAACATATTGAGACCACTGATAACACATCTACTGACTGATAAACATATTGAGACCATAGATAATAAAACTACTGACTGATAAACATATTGAGACCATAGATAATAAAACTACTGACTGATAAACATATTGAGACCACTGATAATAAAACTACTGATTGATAAACATATTGAGACCACTGATAATAAAACTACTGACTGATAAACATATTGAGACCATAGATAATAAAACTACTGACTGATAAACATATTGAGACCATAGATAATAAAACTACTGACTGATAAAATATTGATACCATAGATAATAAAACTACTGACTGATAAATATATTGAGACCAATCATAATCAAACTACTGACTGATAAACAAATTGAGACCACTGATAATAAACCACTGACTGATAAACATATTGAGACCACTGATAATAAACCACTGACTGATAAATATATTGAGAACACTGGTAATAAAACTACTGACTGATAAACATATTGAGACCATTGATAATAAACCTACTGACTGATAAAGATATTGAGACCACTGATAATAAACCTACTGACTGATAAACATATTGAGACCACTGATAATAAACCTACTGACTGATAAATATACTGAGACCACTGATAATAAACCACTGACTGATAAACATATTGAGACCACTGATAATAAACCACTGACTGATAAATATATTGAGAACACTGGTAATAAAACTACTGACTGATAAACATATTGAGACCATTGATAATAAACCTACTGACTGATAAACATATTGAGACCACTGATAATAAACCTACTGACTGATAAACATATTGAGACCACTGATAATAAACCTACTGACTGATAAACATATTGAGACCACTGATAATAAACCACTGACTGATAAACATATTGAGGCCACTGATAATAAACCACTGACTGATAAATATATTGAGAACACTGGTAATAAAACTACTGACTGATAAACATATTGAGACCACTGATAAAAAACCTACTGACTGATAAACATATTGAGACCACTGATAATAAACCTACTGACCGATAAACATATTGAGACCACTGATAATAAAACTACTGACTGATAAACATATTGAGACCATTGATAATAAAACTACTGACTGATAAACATATTGAGACCACTGGTAATAAAATTCCTGACTGATAAACATATTGAGACCACTGATAATAAAACTCCTGACTGATAAACATATTGAGACCACTGATAATAAACCTACTGACCGATAAACATATTGAGACCACTGATAATAAACCTACTGTCCGATAAACATATTGAGACCACTGATAATAAACGTACTGACTGATAAACATATTGAGACCATTGATAATAAAACTTCTGACTGATAAACATATTGAGACCACTGATAATAAACCTACTGACTGATAAACATATTGAGACCACTGATAATAAAACTACTGACTGATAAATATATTGAGACCACTGATAATAAAACTACTGACTGATAAATATATTGAGACCACTGATAATAAAACTACTGACTGATAAATATATTGAGACCACTGATAATAAAACTACTGCCTGATAAATATATTGAGACAACTGATAATAAACCTACTGACCGATAAACATATTGAGACCAATGATAATAAACCTACTGACTGATAAACATATTGAGACCACTGATAATAAACCTACTGACTGATAAACATACTGAGACCACTGATAATAAAACTACTGACTGATAAATATATTGAGACCACTCATAATAAAACTACTGACTGATAAACATATTGAGACCACTGATAATAAACCTACTGCCTGATATACATATTGAGACCATTTATAAGACAAAAAATTATGGTTTATGTTGACTAAAAATAAAAAAAATAAAACTACCGGTAACTAATCAATATGTTAAAACCACATTTCCTTAAATTAGTGACAAAAAGTCGAATAGAAAGATAATATCCACAGTGTTTGAAGATCTTGTGTGTGAACCAACTTAAAACAAGCTGAGAATCAGTCTCTAAGAATTCAAAAATTATTTTGGGGTCGAGGTTTTATTTTAATCTTTATTTAATAATTTTAGACAGGTTGTACATTTTGGTAGATTTGATTTTTAATGAGCTCACACAGCTGTTTTAAAGTTCTTCCTGCAACACATTCATTACAAAGGCTTTGTGTTGAATGTTGTTTCTGGAACTTGCACAGTTTTAAATATATAATTATCTTAACTATTAGAAGGTGTCATTTAAAATCAAAATATATCTAAGGTTAAACTTAACTGTAGTTTAAGGCCTATCCCTAAGAAAATATAAAAATGAACAAGGTCTACTCCCAAGCCTAAAATTAAGGTCACAGGTATTAATCTGCTTAACTCAGATCTATAACCTTCCCTCATTCAGGTATTTTTTTTAAATTCTAAGAAAATTTAAATTTAATACAACATTAAAATTCCATTGTAGATATCGTCATTACTGGTAATATTTTATTGTAGCATTGTAGATACTGTCATTATTGGTAAAATTTCATTGTAGATAATGTCATTATTGGTAAAATTCCATTGTAGATACTGTCATTACTGGTAATATTTTATTGTAGATACTGTCCTTACTGGTAAAATTCCATTTTAGATACTGTCCTTATTGGTAAATTTCATTGTAGATACTGTCATTACTGGTAAAATTTCATTGCAGATACTGTCATTACTGGTAAAATTTCATTGTAGATACTGTCCTTATTGGTAAAATTTCATTGTAGATACTCTCCTTATTGGTAAAATTCCATTGTAGATACTGTCATTACCGGCAAAACATATTATGCAACTGTGGTTTCTTTTGCTTAAAAATTAAAATGAAATAAATGGTGTTTTTTTCTGGACAAAAATTACTTACAAAATATTTCCTAATATGACTCTTAAAATCACAAAAGGACAGTGAAAACTATTTTATCACATATATTTGATTACACAAGCAAAATGCAAGTGAAATCAAGTTGTTTAAATTGGTTTCATCCCTAATACAATTTGTGATGTTTGATGCAAGAACTATGTTTAAAACTGAGACTCAATTTCATCTCCCTGAGAAAATGTGCAGTTTTATGAGATCTGTAATCGAATGGTTCATGGTCCATTTTTGTTTTTATGAATTCATTTATAAAAGTGTTTTATAGTGATATTTGATATCAAAGGGAGGTAAATCAAGTCTCAGCATTAGGTTTTCCTACTATCACATACAATAAAAAATCAGTCCACTTTCATGTTTTCTGTTGGTAGTAGAATTCTTGATCTCATATTTCAGATCTTGATCTTGTTTTCATACTTTCCCTTAAGTTGGTGATTTGGAAAAAACTTTTTCCTTCTAATTCCTCAAAGGAGGAAGTATAGAAAATTATTTTCCAATTGTAATCTTCTTTATCTCTTGTCATGACCAATTCCATGAATTCTTGTTTTGAAGCAATAAAGATTTTCAGTATTATTATTTTTATTACATGTATTATAATTATTATTGTTATCATCACCCCCTTACTTCATTTGGACCTGAAACTTAATATGTTCACATATTAACACAATTACTGAAGCTTCTGTGCAGTTGAAAACAAGTAGGTAACTCTGAACTACCAGTATGTTCTGTGCTTCATTGACCTAAGATTATTGTTAAAATTTCAAATACAATGTACCTAAAGTTTTGCAACAATGAAACCAAGACTGACTAAGATGCAGTACATTTATATGTTACAAATACTTTATGCATTGTTCCTGAATCCTTTAATTGTATTTTTGTATGTGTATGTTTCAAACTCGTACTAGTACTGATATATAAATAAATATTGTTTAAACTAAATACTTCATGTATAAAAGTGAGTGAATTAACATTGATTTATCATTCACAATTGCTTGTTAGTGTTATCGTTATAACCATTATAACTACCAGTACTACAACAACATACAGTATATAACAGGATTATACATTAAACAACGTGTTCCAAGTGTTCATACATAATAATTTTGATAATAAATAAAAAATATTGAAACCTTATATTGTAAAGGAATGCAAGTATAAAAAAGGGCTTTATAACACACTGTATAAATTCTAAGAACACTACTTTTGCCAAAGTTATTGGCATAGTTATATGGTGATCTAACAGGTCAAAAATGACAGTGCCTAAAAACAAGATATTTTGAAGAAATGAAAATCAATTGCAAAATTTTACTACAGATTTGCAGAAAAACTGGATGATTTATGTGGACATTTTAAACATTATTTCAGACCACATACTATTTTTGCTTTGTGGATACTATCCATCAGAGTTTATGGGACAGCAAGATATATAGTGATTAATCATGAGTATATATATATATATATATATATATATATATATATATATATATATATATATATATATATATATATATGAACATTTATTTTGGCTCCTGTTACATCATGGGAAATTAGAAACTATAAATTAGAGATCTTTAAGACCTTTCTTTGGCATAATTTTCAGTATCAAAATTAATAGCATGCTAACAATCGCTGGTTCCTACATCATTTATAACCAGTAGAGCGCGTCTTAACAGTTGAAAATACCTCTGATCCTGTCCATCTCCAACTTCTTATAAATTCCATTGTTCATTAGTTACACGTTTATGACTTAACTGTTTCTGTTAGACTGAAACTGCAAGGTTTGACTTTGTCCTTTTTCAGACCTTCAGCAAACAAAACGCCCTATAAAATATTTTCGCGTTAATAATATCACGCATGTAACTGATGATGGCTGAAATGCAGATGAAATATCTCTACTTACCAAGGTATTCCGCTTTTTTGGTAGGAATCATTGCTTTCACGGAACGGTCTTCCATTTACAGAACCTCCTGGCATGTTTATAGTTTATGTATTAAGATAAACTTTCATGTATTCATACAAAATAACCAGTCTCTCTCGATCACTTTCTTGTTTAATTTCAAGATCAAGGGACATAATTTGCAAATTAATATTGTACCCAGAAACCGAAATACCACAGAACCCCATCAATGTACATGTTCCATTACCCGTACCGTTTGTCCGTTTATTATGGACACATGATATATTCATTGTTCACGATTTTACACCCCCGCACTAAAATAAATAGTTGAAATTCGCCTTTTTTATAATGTCATTTATTAGTTATTTGTTTAAAACAAACTTATTTGAAAATATTTGTTTTACTTGTTGGGTTTCGGTGTGACGTCACAGGTGAAAATGGCGACTTAAGACACCTTGGATACGGTGACACCAACTCCTTAGATACTATAGATTTATATAGGGTTTTGTACATTCAAATTTTAAAAACTGGTTAAAATAAAGGTTTTACATGGTGTTATGACTTGGGACTTTCCACAAAGGTTTCTATAACTTTCATAAATAATACTAGTATTTGATTGAAACTGAACGTATGAAAAAGTCAGGCAAAAAAAAAAACAAAAAAAAACATTAATGATTATACCGGCATATTTGGTTATCCATGCCGATTTCATATAAACCATGTAGAAAAGGTAGTGTCATTTAATAATAATAATAAATATATTTAATATATTTTATATTTATTTATTTATTTTATTTATTGGAATACCATCTTACATAAAAGTACATAGTACCAGAAGTCCAAGTAATTCATGGACTTCTGGTGCTATGTACTTTTATGTAAGATGGTATTCCAATAAAAAAAATAAATACAAATTGTTTTAAGAAATGTTGTAGACCACCGTACCATGAAGTAAAACCCTCTGAAAATAAACCTTTGCCACTTTGGAAAATATGGTATAGAAGTCTGTCCTGTGGCATATCACATAAACGTTTTTAGTATTTAAACATACTATACAATAAATCTAATAGCAATGGTTATTTACCAAATTCACACTTACAACCTAGATTAGAAGTTCTGCTATGAACACCTAATATAAATATACAAGCTTTTAAATGTAGCTTTTCAAAAGGCATTGTGTCTTATAGCAACTTGCAATTGCAATCTGAGATCCAAATTTCCCCAGCATATGTGGCAAAAGGTTTTATAAGTGTATCAAATAATTTCATCTGTATATTAATTGACAAATCTGGGAGGGTTTTTAATTTGCTACGTAATGAAAAAAATTCCATGGTACCTTTTTCAGATAAATTTATGGCTGCATGTTTGAGGTTTCCATTAAAGTGAAAATCTACTCCACTTGAAGATATTTGTAGCTATCCACTACCTATAGCTTTTGATTACCAAATGTAAAGCTAAATTTGTCATATTTGAGACGCTGCTTACTGAAAACCATTACCTTACTATAAATGTAATTGAACTCGTGAACAAGCTTTTTTCTGTCGCATGTTTTTTTTTTTTCATTCCGTCGAAACTACATTTTCTGATTTTTCTATAACTTGAATTGACGGTATTTTCAATAACAGTTTCATAAAACGATTTTAAAAATTGAAATTTCAAAATGAAAAAAAAAAATATAATAATAAAAATAAAAATAATAATAATAATAACGGCGATTTAGAAATCGCCTCGATTAGAACTTTTTAATAAATAAAATCACGATATCTAGAATTGATGCAACAACTGGTCAAAAATAAATTTCTCACGAGAAAGTTTTATCATTGTAATATTTTCTTAACATTAAATGTTTTTTACGAGTAATCAAAAGATTATCAATAATCTAAGTCGGTGAACATCCTGTTTATTTAGACACATTCCATCACCTGTAATCATCAAGATCTTATCTTGCAATTTGCTAAATTGATTGACAAGTAACAATACAGCGATAAACTTGTCAATGTTATATTTGTCATTATTTTTGGATTTTGACAAAATGTGTTTGAAAAACGGGTGTAAATTACTAGTATATCAAGTAATATTATCAAATTAATTTTGAACAGATTGATTTGAAATCATTAACAAAGAACCGACTGGCTGGCGGAATAAAAATTAGTTTTCCTTGAATTTAAAATGATTTTCATTTACGAGTTTTTTCATTTGACAATATAATTATTAATTCATTTAAATTATTTAATGAATTTAATTTCATTCATTGTAATTAATGGATTTCTGGTACTACTTCGATGCTACAAAGAGAAAAACTATCAATAATGTGTTGTTCGATGACTCTTATCTTTATGACCTGCACTGTTAAATCCTGTTAGATACACTGAACGAATCATGTCGCTGTTTATTTCAGGAAATTTTTCCTAATACATGTATTTACTTACTAACTAAAAAAGTAATGGGGGGGGGGGGGGGGGGGTTATCAATGGTTGATGTTTCAAGAGTTGAAACGATTACAAATGAAGACTAAATTGTAGTATTTTATTGGATTTATACCTTTACAGGGTGACCAATACAAACATGAATACATAGCAGAGACCAGAACAATGGCTCGGAACCACATATCTGCACTAAGATATAAAAAGCTCATTCAATATAATTTTTTAAAAATATGTTCAATGCTTTAGTGTTACAGAAGTATTTAGCAACGCACAATTTGTATTAAATACAGTTTTATCAAACTGTTTACTTTTCTTAGGGTTATGTATTTTATATAACATTCATCTTCCCTATAATAACTTACGTAATTAATTTCATGGTAGTCTATATTATGATTATGTTGCCTTATAATAAAAGAAGGATAGTTGTTATTTAGATTGTTAGAACGGAAAAGTGAGCTACCATATTATATTTTGTCACTATATCACAAACAGCGTTTTTAATTCTCGCTATGGTACGTTTCACGAATGAAGTGCATGTAAATAAACGATATCATGACTACAAATAGCTAACATTTTTCTCAAATTAACGGATTAATAGGTCAAAAGTAACTGACTTTTTTCTCCCACAAGTAACTAACTACTAGGAGCTTATTTTTCTCCCAGAAGTAACTGGCTACTGGTAGCTCACTTTTTTCCACAAGTAACTAACTACTAGTAGCTTATTTTTCTCACACAAGTAACTGGCTACTAGCCGGTAGCTAACATTTCTTCTACTTGTTTGCCAGCTTCTAGAAGCTAACTTTACTTATCCCAAACCCGGGACTAGCTGAACTTTAAGCGAACGATTTATTGATTTACGATTATTATTTTAATCTTAAAAAGAACAATTTTACAAAGGATTTTCTTCTGCTTTCACCGTTTAGTAAGACACAATTGCCGCCACCCGAAATTCCGCAAAAATGTAAATATTTCAACTTATACTAAACTATAGGAAGAGGAAATAAATGGGTAAAATAGTTTTTACAATACTTGACACGTATTTTCATTCTCAACATTAAAGCTGCATGAAGTTTTTCAATTTTCTGAATTTTTTTTTTTTTTTTTTTTTTTTTTTTTTTTTTTTTTTTGATTTTCTAAAAATATATATATATATATTAAAAAAAAAAAATAGATATCCTCTTACCACGATCCGTGAGATTCATTTTCTTAAATTTCATTTCTTTTAGCTGTAAATAAACGGAATCCTCTGACCGGTTGGTTAATGTTTAACGATGGTAATTATGAGCTTGGAGCATGCACACGGATGTAGGGAAAAAAAACGAATGAATCGAAGGTGAAACATGACAAATTGCATTAACTGTCCTTAATTAATATCCAAAGGTATTTGAAATGGTGTTATGTATCCCTTACTAAGTCACAAATGACAAATTCAACGAAGTTCTGTGTTTAATTTATCGTATTTCACCGTTTTTAAAGTTGTGTTTAAATGACACGGGTTTTGATGACGTAACCATGTTCTAATTTTAGATCCAAAATGCTGCATCTCGCTGGGTAATTACTGTAATTTCTGTATTTATTCGAGCCTTTATCGTTGAACCAAATGTAACATTGTTCATTAGGAACATCATTGATTAGATAAGCACCGTTCTAATTTTTTCTTTGAAAAACTTAATGCAGCTTTAATTAAATTATCTGCAATATATCAATTCACGATATCTATATTTTGAAAGTTAAGCGCTGATTATTTGATGCGAATAACTTTCAAATTTTAAAGATAGTCACATACGTACTATTTCAATACTATAAAGCAGTTTGTATTCTACGTATCCAAGAAGGTCGACAACTCCTTTTCCTGAAATACAGTGCCGGTGTAACGACGAAAAGTGACCCCCGTAGAATAATGACGGGGGGGGGGGGGGGGGGGGGTCAAATTTCTACGTAGAAATTTGACCCCCTAGTCATTATTCTACGACAAGTGGGGTCATTTTTCGACTGTAGAAAACCCTTCCAGACCGTTTATTCTACGACACCACACACGTTGAAAAATGACCCCCATAGAAATATGACCCCCTACTTTTTCACTATATTATACAATAATATGAAATGAGATGTAATACTCGATATGCGTTCATCCCGGGGTTGGTGAGGGTCGGTGAAGATAACTGTGTCTCTTGTTTGTTTGTTTTTTTTTTTTTTTTTTTTTTTTTTGTTTTTTTTTTTTTTTTTTTTTTGAAAAATATCCTTAAATGACGTGGAAGCAAATTTAACACCACTTCTTATATGGGTCCTATATAATATGATTTAATAATTCCTATTTCTTTGTGATCGGCCGAGATTCACCAATGTAGAAAAAATGTTACTATATTTATTTGCACATGACTTTCAAGGTGTAGGGGGTTGGGAAGGAGGATGTGCGAGCTAATATTTTTTTTTCAGCTGTCATTTTCCCCTGATAACGCCCCCCCCCCCCCCCAAAAAAAAATCTATCCCATGAAAGAGCCTGGCATTGTTGTCCTCAATGGGACAAGGGGACATTTAATCTCATTCGTCTGCAAGTCTGTCTGTTTAAATTTGTCACAAAAACTTTAACCTTGGTCGTAACCTTTGAATGAGATAGGGCTTTCATATTTCACATGTATATTACCTGCGACAAGATCTTACCAAATGAGATAGGGCTTTTATATTCCACATGTATATTACCTGCGACAAGATCTTACCAAATATACTATGATTTGTGATAAAAAAAAAGATATGGCTATCATTTTATATATGTATAATATCTGTGATAAGACCTTTCTAAAACTACGTTTTCTGACCCTGTGACCTAGACCTTGAAGGTTGACCTACTTTTCAAAAATGGTATATTTCTTGATTGGGAAAAGATAGAGCTTTCGTATTTGCATTACCTGAAACAAAAAGTTCTCGAGCATGCTATGATTTTTTACCCCTTGACCTTCATGTTTGACCTAATTTGCCAAAAAAATCGTTGGCAAATACTTTTGAATGACATAATTATATGATAGGGTGTTTATATTTGACACATGCCATAAATAATGGTCTCCCATTCACTGACACCGGAAGCGGAGATCACAATTCTTTGATTTCTTAGCAGCTAAACTACATTCAAAAATTCCAAATTGATATATATATATATATATATATATATATATATATATATATATATATATATATATATATATATATATATATATATATATATATATATATATTTATTTATTTATTTATTTATTTATTTATTTATTTATTTATTACAACTACAACTATAAAAAGAGCACAGAAACTTGCCTCTAACTTTAATGTATTTTCAACGTTTACTGAGGGGTATCATATTAAGGTTTTTTTGCCACAAACTTGTCTTCCAAATCCTCCCACTCACACAATAAATTGAACACATTTGGATCTATTTCCTCGCTTAATTTTTCTAAACCTTCTACTTGATGGGGAAAATCTTTGAACTTAGGTATTCCTTGCCCCCCCCCCCCCCCAAGAAAATGTTTCATCCGATTGAATCAGTTATTCAAAAACAAGTAATAGTAATGTTTTTTATATTTGTGCACACCCAACATCAAATGTTGTAATATTGCTAATCATACTCGGGGAAAAAAATTATGTATATTAGACTGGGAAGATTTTTTATGCTGCAGACATTCGGGTTTTCTATTGGTAAAAAAATATTATATATAACTAAAAAGGAAAAAGGCAATATAACTGTGTATAGACTTCTGTAATTTTTTTTGGTATATGATATGTATCAAATCTTTTGATATAAAATGTATCAATTTGTTTGGGCTTTGGTGGTACTTGCAAACGACAAAAGACATAATCAGGTTTTAAAAATGGGGAGATCTTGGGGGAAAAAAGACAAAAAATCATTATCTGTCCAAATACTGGAACTTCCTAGTGATCAACCTTAAAGCAATAAAAAGAGAACGTGTATTAGTAGAAGATGGGGGGGACATCTAAAAGAAAATTTACTGTAATAAAATACTATACTCAGAAAATTAAGGGCGCCCCCCTCCCTAACCCTCGCGTTTTACGGTCCTTTGAGTTAAAGTTTTAAGTTAATCACAGTTTGTGCTCCTGAGATTGAAGATATTTATGAGATATAATTTTTTTCAACAATTGCCCATTTTTCATGCAAATTTAATTAACTGGGGGTTCAGAAACATAAACTTTTCTTGTAACTTGTGAAGAAAAAAAATTGAGACTTTTTTGGGGATATTTTGCACATAATTTACCAAAAGTAAAATCAAAGAGGATAACAATTATTGAAACTGAACATTTTTTTATGGATGATCTTGATTTTTTTAAATAATAACAAGTCACGGTGGAAATATATTTTATAAATTAAATTTGATAAAACAAATCTAAGAAGGTGGGTATTCTTGCTCTATAGTCATGGAACTGTTATTCGCTTTCCTTTAATTGGGATAAATCATCTTGTTTTATTGATTTTAGGTATAGTGGGTAGAACGCATGAAATAAACACTTCACATAAGAAGACTGCGTGCTTTTCAAGTACTCCTATTTATTTTCCGACAAGAATATTCCTACCAAAATCAGCCTTTTGCATCAAAAAATGACTAAGGTCATTATTCTACGGGGTCATTTTTCTACAATCCACACGGAGAAAAATGACCCCAAGGCCATACTTTCTACGAAAAAGGGGGTCATTTCTCTACGTAGAATATTGACCAGGGGGTGAAATTTCTACGTAGAAAAATGACCCCCGGTCATTATTCTACGGGGGTCATTTTTCGTCGTTACACCGGATGTCCGGAACGATCAATAGACGTACTTGCTTCACACACGCATCACTTGAAACGATTTAGAATTTAAAGTGACAACATATATCTTTGATATCTAGCCTATTATTATAAGTTTGTATACAATATCAGCGGTAAGGATCCGGCAATTACAAATCGATCGGGTTTCAGCTTGTTGCTTGTTTTTTTAGATGCCAGGGACCTTCTACACCTAGGCCTGCATTTGTTACATACGTTTTTTGGATCATCACACGCTAAACTTTGAAAACCGTTGACAGCTTTGCTATGCTGTCGGCTATCTTGTGTCGAAGCTATAACTTCCATTACTGTGGAAAGCAAACTAAATAACGCACTAGAATGTTATAATTAGTTATTGCTCTGTACGGCAATGGAAGTGTCATATACTATATTTGAATGTATTGAATGGTAAAAAAGTATATGGCAGAAGGTACCATACCTTCACAAATAAATAATAATATTCACATTGTACAAATTTAAAAAAATCTTATTTTGGACTAGCCAGAAAATATTTGGCATGGTCCCTATATCAGCATATATATATATATATATATATATATATATATATATATATATATATATATATATATATATATATATATATATATATATATATATATAATTACTTCAGTATAGCTAAGGTAGGTTGTCGTTATAAACTTGTAAATTTCAAACGTTAAAACTTACTTTATTTCAGTGTATGTCCAATTTATATCATTTTATAAAAGGACACTAACAATTAAAGAGAGGGGAGGGGGGGATTCCTCTTTTTATACAAACTGATATAAAAATGAAGGGGAAAATGAGGATATAACATTACTACTTACAAAATTCTAGGTCATAATAAATGAAACAAATTAAATAGGTCGACCCGTGTTAAAAGAATTCGGATCGGATGTCGATTTTGCGTCTTTAGAAAAAAGTATTATCATGGGCTATACCCTGAAAAAAAGGATCTTTCAATCCGTATAATTACATTTCTTGTCAACGAACAATGTAATAAACGGGCAGACATGTTGAACTCTGAACCACGATATTATAAGTTGGTCCTCAAAATAGACCATTTTATTTGCCAATTAAATGTTCCGAGTCATCGTGAATCATTCTCCTATTTAGATATTACAATGACGGGGGAACAAACCCACTGAATTTTCGGATTTTTTCGTACAAAAGCACTGTTTTTACCAAGTATAATTTCTATGTTGTCATTTTATTTAAAAAGTTTACCAGACAAGCCTCAATAAATTTGAGACATTATATGCAAAATAAAATGGTTTAAAAGATGAAAATCTTATTTTTAGCTTTTTGTTTGCCAAGAGAAGTCATGTTTTATGTAAGGAAAAACCCCGAGAACTGTCCGGTTAAGTTGTAAAATCTTAATAGAAAACCGATTCATATTTCGGTCGGAATTTTAATTGGCAAATCCAGTATTATCTGTTTTTTTTTTTTTTTTTTTTTTTTACAATTAACGACAACCAAAAATGTAGTCAACTAAATTTCCCTTTTCACGCCGTTCAAATGTTCGCCATTTTGGGTTCAAATTCGCACAAATGTTTCAAGATAACACTGAAATTTAAAGCTGATCTTTATGAAACCATGTTAATACCACAGACATAGATACTTTGAAATCGTACAAACGAATGTTTAAAATCAAGCGCACGATTTTCGTGATACAGTAAAAATTGTGTATGTCTTCGTACCATAAAAAAGTACCCCTTATATTGGCACACACACACACACACACACACACACACACACTTTTGATAATGTATGTAATGGGGCGGAAAAAAGACCTTTAAACCCGGGACCTCCACACCATTATGTTAAGCAACTTGCGTCATAAAACGAAATAAGGGGTTTTAAGGCGAATTGAAAGGAGTAATAACGCGAATTGAAAGGCGTAATAACGCGAGAAAAAGGCGTTATAACGCCTTTTTTCGCGTTATTACGCCTTTCACTTCGCGTTATTTCGCGTTATTACGCCTTTCAATTCGCGTTATCACGCCTTTATTTCGCGTTATTACGCCTTTTAATTTTTTTTATTCATGAGCCTTATAGGCTTTCGTATAAATGAATATCATCTGTAGAATTAATGAATTGTTGTTGTTGTTTTAGTAATAGTACTTGCAATACGTGTTGTGTTCGTGTTGCGAATTGAGATGTAACGAATTTTATTTACGCTGGGATTGCGGTTTCTCTATAAAGTTTTTCTCTATTTGGATGCGATGAATTTATTCCCTTGAAATTACCTTTTCTACAGGACTCTATGGGGAAAATTGTTATACTGGAACTTAGGTAAAGCTGAACCAGCTACACACTTGATAACAAAAACACGAAGTCAGTTTTTCATCTTGAAGCTTTATTGTGTTATATCTTCAAAAAATAAATCTCACACAATAATTTTGTTCCCATAAATGAATATTTTCCAAATATCTAGGCAAACATATGTACAGTAGATAAAACGATTTTTGTTGCATGTTACCGTTTTAGACATACACACATTTGCAATATTGCTATTTGTAATATAGTTATTTTTATTAATTTTAAATTTTTAATGGTAAAATTATAAATGTATCAGTAAATTTAAGAAAGACAAAAATCACGACTCTTTTATACACATTCAAAAGCACATAAAACATTTTCATTACAACAAATAATATTACAATGTTAGAAATCCATCGAAATTATTTTTTGACAAGGCGATTATCAAGAATGTTACTGTTTACTAACTTTTTTCGAGAATACCAAAATGCAAATATTTGACAGATTTTCAGTAAGAAAAATGTTAATTTGGTCGCTTGTTGGCTAAATTAACCGTTTTGTTGTTATGAAAAAGTTTAAGTTATAATACTTTAAAAAAAAAAAAAAAAAAAAAAACCTCTCTATCGGTTGTTTAATTAATAACATTTTCCATAAAACTATTTAGCTCTTCATAGAACAAATCAATTGAAAAAATCAAACTAAAGTTGCAAATTTTTATTGTCGCAGAAAAATAAATTTTAAGCATATCTATTAATCATAATAGTAATTGTCTATTGTTTTTGCAAGTATCTGTGTCAGCAATAAGTACATTCCAGTTGTATAGGACATCAAACCAACAATAATTTCCGGATAAAATATTGAAAATATTAAAGAAATGAAAGTAGCATTCAGCAAGGAATGTTTTTATATGTAAACCTGCTTTTGAATTTAAAATACCATCAATAGATATACTTTTATCATAAAAAACTATTAATATGTAAGTGTTGTTAAAATATTTGAAATTTTGAATTTTGATTGAGTTTTAGCTTTCCGTGGTAAAACAGTTTTTGCCGTTTTGCCGAAGAGGACATAAAAGTCGATATATATTCATAATTTCAAAGCTTTTTTCTTAAAAAATTATACAAAATTATTGATATCTTTACACTGTGAACTCGTTTTTGCATAAAAAGCCTTGTAATGATCCATTCCTCTATTTAAAACATTTTGACAGTCTATTTAATATATACAAATTTATTTTTTGCGTTCTCAAAAATGCGTTAAATATAGAAAGACATTACTCAAACTACAAAATTATTTCTGGCATGTACACTGATTGTGTAGATAGTAAGTCGATAAATTACAATTTTAGTTTACACTGATGGAGAAACAAGTTTCAAATGGACCTCTCGCGTTTTCTCATTTACAGATACTACCTCAAATTCTGCACCAAGTGGATACAGGCACTCGGCTTCATATGCGTATTGGGAAAAATCCTGTATCTCACGTGGTCCCCATTTGCTGGACTCTCCATTATCAAATATAAACAATGTGCCAGATTTTTTTCGAAATACTTCAGCCACTGTTCTTTCTTTGCTTGAGGAAATGAAATGTGAAAAGAGAAATTCTTTGCCAATTTCATATTTACTGGTTACATCTACGCTAACACCGCGATAAGTTATTCCTTGAAATGGTTTCAGCTCATTCCATTCAAAAAGAACAGCACTTAGCATAATAGCGAATGGACCAACAGCAAGATCGTTAGCAAGAGGCTTGTAAGGAGAGAGCGGTTTAATCAAAGCAGATGTAAGATTTTGATATATATCGGTTTCTGATGTGTACACTTTTATTACTCTCCGATAAAATTCAGTTCTATCGGTTGCTGCTTTCAAAAATTCGGAGTCTTTCCTATTCAAGCAATATAGCGTGTTGCATATCTTGAGTTTCGCGTCTTCCCATTCTATTAATGAATTAGCAAGGACATCATGCAGCAAATGCACTAAGTGGTTTGCTTGATCTGATTTAATTGAGTGGCCAGGGGAGATTAATGATTTATAAGATGCCAGCGTTAACTGCAACAAAGGATAATTACGGGAAGGATACACCGATCCTTTTGTGTTCTCTCGGAAATAAGAAATGTCTTGACCCTTAACTGCATCCTTCTTTCGACTGTATATTTTAGAAGGTAGTCATAAATAACTTTTCTTCCTAACTCTTTTGCCAGAGTCAAGGCATCCGTTCCTGGTTCAGCGGCATGCGCTTTGTCAGGCTTCGTGCATATTGTTATGTCGGCTTCGTAGTCTTCCACTAGTCTTTGAACAGCTTCTAATCCACCATGAAAAATTGCCTGGTGAAGAGCAGACCACGCCCTCTGTTCTGGAATGCAGTTTACTAGGTATGGTTTTTTGTCGAGCGTGCTCCAAACATGGTTCCAGTTCCCTTGCTTTGCGGCAAGAACCATGTCATTGATTTCTTTGTTATCAAGCTCGATCGTCTCCTCAACAACTTCGTTAAAGGATAACTGAAAAAAAATCAACTAATTGAAAACTTCACACGCCCAGTAGCTAATAGACATGAAAGCCGGTATCTCAACATAAAATATACAGTGAAATAACTTTGAACAAGCTTGTTTTTAATCTCTGAAAATATATACCAAATTAACATATCCGTTTTGATTCTTGGTTGTGTGAAGAAAAATAATTGTGTCCTTGGCATTTTGCGAATTAAAAATTGGGAAAGCTAAATCTATAAATTTGTGACCTTCAAGTTAAATGTTATTACCTATTTTATGCGGTAGGCATATTTTATTTTGGTTGAAATGTATGTTAAAATAAATGTTAACGAATGTTTAACTTTTTAAAACGTTAAAATTGTCAATGTTTAAATTCTTTATCAATAAACATTCATTACAAAAAGAAATATATTCAGCTTACTTTGTCCTTCTGGTTAACCCCTATTCCTTCTTCAAGTAACTCAGCTGTGACTTCTGTTTCACCTTGCTTGTCATAATTGTACTACATGAATAAAAAATAATCAAATTAGATAAACAGAAATGCTTTAACGATTATACTAGATTGCAGAAATATTTAAGAAATGACATTCTATATGATAGTACTCAACCGGTATTACGAAATTAAGAACAAGAAAAGAATTTGCTATTCCTGACTTTCACTCATAAAAGCAATTTAATACACTCAAATAAAATGTTATTATCATAAGAAAATATTGTTGGCACGACAAATATTAAAATGAACGCTTCAGTAATTTTTTGTATTCATGATTTCTAGAAACATAAGCATTTAATGAAAAAGCCATATCTCCATTTAAGGTTAGCACTGTCGGTTTAGATTAACAAGAGGCCCATGGGCCTTAACGCTCACCTGAGGATATGTCCAAAATTGTTTGCAAAGTGCAAAGGACAACATAAATGGTACTGAAACTTTAAAAGTTTTCTCAAGTTAAGAACTGCCAGAAAGCTTAATCAGAAATATATCCACTCACATTTCATTTATAAGTAGCTTATATAATATGCATGAAGTAACTGTAATGCAATGAATAATTTCCAAATCATTAACAAATTTCAGTATACTTATGCAACTATGTCCTTGACCTTTGAACATATATGAGATTGAACCATATATTATCGTCAGGTCAATACCTACAATATTCTAATATACATGCCTATACAAAAAGTTAATAGTTTTCAAGATAATTAGCAATTTATGACTTTTCTTGCAGCTGTGACATTGACCTTTAAACACATGACTTTGAACTATAAATCAAAATGATCAATGCTGCAATACCTACATTTTTCTTATATATATGCCTATACAAAAAATTAATAGTTTTCAAGATAATTAGCAATTTAAGTCTTTTGCAGCTGTGACCTTGACCTTTGAACATATGACCTTGAACCATATACCAAAATGATCGTCATGTCAATACCTACAATATTCTAATATACATGCCTATACAAAAAAGTTAACAGTTTTCAAGATAATTAGCAATTTATGGCTTCTTCTGCATCTGTGACCTTGACCTTTGATCATATGACCTTGAACCATATATCAAAATGATCATTTCCACAATACCTACAATATTCTTATATACATGCTTATACAAAAAGATTATAGTTTTCAAGATAATTGGCAATTTAAGTCTTCTTTTGCAGCTGCGATCTTGACCTTTGTGACCTTGACCTTTGAACATATGACCTGGTACCATATATCAAAATGATCATCATATCAATACCTACAATATTCTAATGTACATACCTATACAAAAAGTTCATAGTTTTCAAGATAATAAGCAATTTAAGTCTTCTTTTGCAGCTGTGACTTTGACCTTTCAACATATGACCTTGTACCATATATCAAAATGATTGTCATGTTAATACCTACAATATTCTAATATACATGCCTATACAAAAAGATAATAGTTTTCAAGAAAATTAGTAATTTAAGTCTTCTTTTGCAGCTGTAACCTTGACCTTTGAACATATGACCTTGAACCATATATCAAAACGATCGTCATGTCAATACCTACAATATTCTAAAATACATGCCTATACAAAAAGTAAATAGTTTTCAAGATAATTAGCAATTTATGGCTTCTTCTGCATCTGTGACCTTGACCTTTGATCATATGACCTTGAACCATATATCAAAATGATCATTTTCACAATACCTACAATATTCTTATATACATGCCTATACAAAAAGATTATAGTTTTCAAGCTAATGTACAATTTTGGTATTTAATAGCCAAAATTAACATTTCAGGGGCAACAACTCCTACATGGATTATCATATAGTTACGAAACTTGGTACCTTGGTAAATTTTGTCATGCTTAACATTTTAACAATGATTTGATTTCATTTTTCTCTTAACATTTGCAAGAAAATTGCCTAAAACTGCATAAATCACAAATTAGGTCATGACCTTGATTTGTGACCTTGACCCTTATTTAAAGGTCATTTCAAGAAAAAGTCAAAACTGAAAACCCCATGTTATTATCTGTTCAAATAGTCAAGTTATAACAATTTGAAACCATTTTACGAAATTTTTGAAATTAAACGCAAAAACGCGTAACCCATTTTTCGACCAATTTCACGAAATGAACAAACTATAGGCTTAAGACCCTAGAGAAGTCAAATATCACATCAGATTTTTTCTCCCATCATTGGTTTTTGAGAAGAAGATTTTTTAAGATTTTTGGACCCCTAGGTCACCTTGACCTAGTTTTGGTAGCCATGGCAACGCCATGAACAAATCTGAATTGCACCAGCCCATATATGCTTCTGACCAAGTATCATTGAAATCTGTCCAGCAGTTTTGGAGGAGAAGTCGAAAAAAGGTGTTAACGACGCACGCACGCACACACGCACGCACGCACATACACACGCCGCGCCATGCCATAAGCTCACATGACCTTTCGGTCAGGTGAGCTAAAAAGGTAAACAAACAAACGTGACGTAATATGATGATGTTCAGTGAGTTATTACATAGTAAAACGTTACGTCATGACAAATACTGTTTAAAGATGCTTCTGAATATACGAGTTAATGCAAAATTGTAACAGTTATAAATTAAAATAATTTTAGCTTTATAAGCATGTCTCTGTTGGGCAGACTGTCGTACAGAAAAAAAATCCTTGAATATAATTAAAATGATTTCAAAATGGATGTAGTTTAACTTATTTGTATAGTTGTATTTACTTAAATCGATAACTTAAGTTATGGCTGAGGTTACAATACATCGCGCTTTTAGTCAACAAGTTAATTATTTTTCATCATCATCATACTCTCAATTCTGTTTAAGAAGACACATAAAGGTTTTATTTCGCTATCCTTGTACTCCTTTTCAAAGTATCATAAACAACTACTGGTTGTTCTTTACTCACTTACCTTCTGTTTAATTTTATCTTGGATTTTCTTTATTTCCTTTGGTTTCACTTTGATTATTTTCTACAATAAAAATTAGAACGTTACAGGAACTCATCTGATAGCTTTAGGAATCCTACCCATAAAATTAATGAATGTTTATGATGAGATATAGTAAGCCGTTATACCTTTTTACAGCTGATAAATGTATCTACCTTGAATGATGTTAGTGGACAACGAAGAGACAATATGTTAAATTATTTTACAAAAAATGCGAGATAAAAATGGGGGAAAAGGAGTTTTAAAAGATGCTGATATCAAGAAAGTCGTTATAGATACATATTTATATGTTTACCTGCGCTTGTATAACTTGCTGCTCAAACGTTTGCGTCACAGCAGGTGTCACCTAAAATATAGAAAACCCATCACTTATAAGTCTTTGTATATGATATAGCAGTCAATCAAAGACATTCAGTTAACAGTGCTATAGTGTTAATATCAATAATTAAGCAAGTCTTTTGAAAGCCTCATATCAAAAAGAGCAAAATACACATATTTTATATACTACTTTAAATTATTATAATTACATTTCCTTCTTTCTGATGTTGTTGTTTCTCCTCTTCCTCCTTCTGTTTCATATACTCAAACAGTGAAACGACGGGTTCCTTTTGGTCCGATTCATCTTCTTCGTCTGTTGTTTCTTCTTCCTCTGTTATTTTCTCATTGGTTGTTTCTTTTTTTTCACTTTCCAAGAATCCTGATTTTACTTCATCATCATCTATGGTTTCTTTTATGATCTCTTCTTTTTCTTCAACCTTTTCGTCTACTGTTTTTTCCTCATCATAATTATCTTTTATTTCATCATCACTAATTTTAATCTCTTCTTTCGTGTCTTGGTCATCAAACCCCATAAGGTATTCCTACAAAAGAAAATACAAAAAAAAATTCTTATATAGTAAACAATCATGAAATAGTAGTCGGTTCATTTAATATGAAATCTAGAAATAAAATCCATGCAGAAGGATTGGGTCTTTAAAACTTAAAGCTTTGTAATATCTTCAATTTAACAGAATGAATGTTATGATATTATGGAAAAACATATAAGATATATCTCATCGGCTCAGTTGAGTTTACCTTATAAGTGCAGAAGGAAAGCCAAAACGTAATTAAAACAATCAAACAATAGAATGTTATAGAAAACGTTTTAACAGTTAAAATGCAAATTAAATTCCAGGTTTTATAAGAGTTGTTAATCTAATGTGTCACTTAAAATCTTATATGTACGTACGTACATTTCATAGCAAAAGATAAGACCCTTCCTAATCTTACAAAAAGCAAAAATTGAAAAAAGTCTCAATAATAACTCTAAGGCTGCTAGGAAAAGCACCAAGTTAACTAACGCTGTTATTATAAGAAACAAATGAAATTTACAAACTTGTGCAATATAAATAAAAATCATATCTTCATTTTTCAATGAAATTTAAAAATATCGCGGGATTATGTATTGAGCTGATTAACTGTAACATTTTATAATAAAGAATAATGTCTTTCATCAGTAAAAAATCACTATATATGTTATTGTAAGCTACTAGATTTGGTTTTATACTGTTTAACTTGAATTTAATAGTTTTTAACAATTCTTAAGAAGACTATCCTCTATTCATATTTTAAATGTGTCTAAAATTGGGGAAAAAATACTTATGAAGATTTCCTTAGATTTTAAAACTACCTCTGAACTGGAATGACCAAAGACAACACTTCCCTCTAAAATAACTAAATCTGGATTCCTTGGAATTATCAACGATTTACTCTGGAAATGAGCAATTACTGCACGCTGAAGATATGGACATTTGGAAAATCCACCCGTCATGATAATTGCCCTAATATCTCCATACTTTTCGTCATTGAATACTTTTTTCATAAGATTTAGGATGTTATCTATTGTCGGTTGAAATAAGTTTTCCAAAACTTGCGAAGGTATTTGTAGATGTTGCGACCGACGGAGTTGAACCTCAGGATAAGGCGAATTTTCCAACCATTCATTCACTGCCATCCCTTCAGTAGATTTCTGTATCAACTCGACCAATGATATGGGTAGAGTTATAGATATATTTCTTGGTTCTGTTATGGCCATTATACATTTTTTTAGCTCGAATTCTTTAAAAAGTTCAATGTAATCTTCAAGTGATTCTTCTTTTAACTCTTCGAGAGTCATTCCGGGCCACACTTCTTCAAGGAATCTTCGAAACTCATCGTCGATTCGTTTACCCCCGTATGGCCCAAACACTACAGGTCCGGCATGCATATTATTAATGTTGAGTGGTTGCTTGATTACGCTTATTTCAGTTCGCTGACCTGCAATTTAAGGTTAAGGTAAATGCTAATTAAGTACCACTAGTAAATACTAAGTTTAATTTGTTGCGATTTAATTTTTTTTACTATTATTTCTAAAATAGCATTTATTAATGGCGCTGATTATATCGTTCCTTAGCAGCTTAATTAGATCAGCAGAGTTAGCTCTTGTGATATTCCTGCGGTTTTATATGACCAATAAAACACAACAGTTATTTATGTCTTTGCGTACCAAGTAACTATATTTCATAATAAGTAACAAAACGAATGTTTGGGTTCGCATTTTTTATGTTTAGGAATTTCCTACTAGACTGACGCCTTTGAAAGCTACTAAAAGATTGCTTTATGGGATAGGATTTAGACATGGGGCGTTTAATTGTTTTGGATATTTTCCTTTGATATTTAATTTTTTTACTGATAAACGGCGATCATTTATTATGTTAGTTAACACAAAAGCTGCTGTGGATAATGTTTTTTGTGGTTTGTGCTAATTTAATTGACTCTTTTTGTCAAAAACAAAAACATTTTGTACATCAATTTGCTGAATAAAGAATAAGTATCTGTGTATTTTTGACGAAAAATAAGACAAATGAAAAAGAATTTTACTGAAAAAGTGTCAAAGCGCTTAAAGTTGCTGTTCGTTTAGGTGACTTTTTCAATAAAAACACACAAAGACACCAAAAAGAAGTACAGTAGAACTTCGATAACTCGAAATGAATGGGACTTCGGTGGTGACTTTGAGTTATCGGGGTGTAAGAGTTATCGAAGTTGACGGATGACGTCACCTTAATACTAGTATATGTTTTCCACTACAAAATTCTTTGATGTTGAAACATTTACCGGAACTTGAATGAGATGCAATAGAGAAAAACAATAAATACTGATAGAAACTTTCGAAACATCACAATAATAATAATAATAATAATATATTAAAGAATTGATAACCACCGCAAGCGCGTACAAAACGTGTTTTTTTTATTGAAAAATCACGATGTATACGAACAACGGAATCGGAAATCAAATATATGTACATGGTTTTCAGCAATACTTATTTATAACATTTTAAAGAAAATATGAACAGATAGTCAATAAAATTACAAAGCAATGCAATATGTCTTTAATGTTTTAAATTGAGCTTGGAGTAATTTTTGTCGAATTTTGACTGTTATCAACGGCGGCATTATACTCGGCTTCGGTAATTAGAGATTAGAAGGGATTAGCGTACCTATCAAAATTAATTGTCCGTGACGGTACTGAATATTAATTCGTTAATTTATACTAATTAATAAGATAGATGACTAGAAATACTCGATTCACTTCTCTAATAATTATCGATATGTGATTTCTCTTATTGTTTTAATTAACGGGCCATTGATCACACATTGTTAAAAAAAAATTTTGAAGTTAATATTTTATAGATTTTTAAACTACAGACCAAATTTTACTTCCAGTTATCGAGGGTATTCGAATTTTAGAATTAGAAGTTTGAGTTATCGAAGTTGTCCTAATGTAATTTATATATAAAACTGGTCGGGACAAAATAATGACTTCGAGTTTTCTGTTGTATTCGAGATATCGAAGTTTGAGTTATCGAAGTTCTACTGTAGTGCGCAATATATATATATATATATATATATATATATATATATATATATGTGTGTGTGTGTGTGTGTGTGTGTGTGTGTGTGTGTGTGTGTGTGTGAACTTTACTCCTACCTCCAACATCTACAAGCATGATTTTGGACAAACTTTTAACGAGTTTATCATTTTCCGCCAGGTGTTGTTTAATTGGTCCTACTAAGTGTGGAAGGTAGACGGGCAAAATATTCTTCTTAAGAGCAACTGTAATTTGTTCTGAATCAATTCCTGCCTAGAAAAAACAAACCAAATTTTAAAACTTTATACATTTATCGATTCAAAAGTTCGAAGTAAATTCTGCATGAAAAATTAATATTCTAGAGGATGTCTCAAAGATTGTTTAAAATGTAAAACCGTCGGACAAATAAGGCGAAACACTCATATAAAAGACTTAAAAGTTAAGTTTACATTTTTAAAAAAAAAGCTTGGTGTTTTTAAGAAATGACCTGGAACACCAATTTTATTACACTTTTACAGATTTGTATCTCATTAAATTTGATGTGTAAATAACGTAATGTTTTGAGTTCATATAAAAATAGAAAAGATTTGTTTAAATAGTAATCCTGAAGCATACCGATACCGCAGCGTCTTTGATGAACTCTTCATTTTGATTGTCCCATGTAGGTGGGAGGATAAATACAAATTTCACATCATTTATTGTAACTTCTCTATGTGCCTCATTTAATCTCGCTAAAACTTCATTCTTAAAAAACCGGAAACTCTCGGAAAACACTGTTTTTGTGGCTAGCTTCTTACCAGTGTAATCACTCAGCATTGGTATTTGTTTCTGTTCAAATAACAAAAAATAACGTATTATTAATCAAATGGTGTACATCATTTGTTTTATTTAATATTTTTTATTATTACTAAATAACGTAGATAAATACACATACCGATTTATTTTTCAAAACACGATACCAACACTGCAATAGGTTATTTAAATATTTAAACAGTGTCCACCTTGGATTACAAAATACATACATTATCCCTTAAAGTTACAGCAACAGAAAAATGTAAATCTTGAAATATCAATAAAAGGGCATTTCTTGTCGATGAACTTCTGCCAGTTTCAAAATTTCTTAAAATAGATTTATGGGTGTACCAAATTCGATTCTTTTAAAAGAATTAGTTTCTGTGAATTAAAAAATACCTAAATTTAAAATGCAAGGTTATGGGAAACCATAATAAATTTACTATTAAAATAAAATTTAAAATTTTTAAAAACCTAGAAAACAAAAAAGGGTTTTGATAAATACAACCGAAGCAGTAGAAGATGAAAACGTTATACAATACTGCTGATTTTACATTAAAAATGTTTTTCTTAGAAAGGATAAAACGTACGTATAAATTCTTTGTAAACTTTTCGAAGTAGAAATATTCTCTGTGATCTCCCTGCTCAACTAAGTCTGTAAAGTTGTTTTCTGCATCATAACCGAATGAATTAAAAGATTCATCGGGATTCAAGAGTAACGAAGTTGGCATTTTTATGCATCTCAATAATGGACCAGCATTCCATAGATCAGCATTTATCTGCAATGGCCATCCTTTCAAAAACTCCTCATGAGAAGAAAAGGCATAACCTGATTTTGTTGATCCAAATCTCAAGGCGGCGACAAAATGGAATTTCAATTGTTCTGATTCACCCATTATTATTTCTGTTAATCAAAATAGAAAATAATCATAATCTACAGGTAGACACGATAGTAACTCACACATTAATCGGCTATTGTACAAAAGCATTGTATTTTAATTTTATTGGCTTGTTCATGAAATTATGATTAGAAAACATTAACGTAAAAAAATTCCATATTACAACCAAATGTTAGGATAGTAAGTATAAATGTTTTGTTGCTTTAAGGATTCGCATTACTTGATATATTACAAGGCTCCCAGGGGGTATCAATGACTCAGTACTTTGTACCTTGTCAAAATTTTAAGCCGTCTTACTTTTTGAAATTTAAAATAAAACTAAGGTTTGTTCCCTCATGCAAGGCATTCCTTTGCTGGATTGAATTCATATGGTTTTGAAACTTTGGCTTCATTGATTTTCAAATGTTTAAGTAGTTATTTATTTTTGTCTGTCGACTTTTTTGGCCCTGGTGTCACTGGTTGGGAATGGGTTTGCGAAGTGTGCGCGTGTGGCACAGAAGTGTTGGGTGGGTGATTTTGTTGGTTGTTTACTACCCCTGAGCATGACTCAGTGGATAGTACTTTGTCCTGTCAGAAAATGTACCTTTTTAATAATTTTAGCCGTCTTAACTTTTGAAAGTTAAAAATCCGAGCGATCCGCCTATAGGGTGGGTGATTTTGTTGGTTGTTTACTACCCCTGAGCATGACTCAGTGGGTAGTACTTTGGCCTGTCAGAAAATGTACCTTTTCAATAATTTTAGCCGTCTTAACTTTTGAAAGTTAAAAATCCGAGCGATCCGTCTATAGGAAAAATGCCAAGAAACAAGGTTACACCTTTGAGAGACCTCTATAAATCAATATCACCCGAGGCAAAATGCAAATTAATTTTAGCCTAACGTGTCCATATATAAAACATAACGTAATATAGACACCTCAAAATTGTTACTAGGAGAAAACCGTTTTCTCACTATTGTCATTTGCAGAATTTTGAATCTCTCTCTTTGTAAAAATTCAAAATACCGCACATGACACTATAATTACCCGTCGTAATGAAGAGCAAAATTCCCAATACATGATTTTCGCTTGTGAACTAATGCAGCACCTACATGGCAATTTTAATAGTTCAAATATTTTACATGCTTTATAATGTTGCATTGTATACCTTAAACTTGTATAGGAAACGCACGTGTATTGGCCAGTGGCTTGATGATACATCATAACGTTGTTAGATCTATACGACATGTATTGAAACTAGTTTCAATGTGTTCAGATGAGCAGTGCGTACTTTAATTGGGTTATTTGTTGATGAAGCATATACACTGCGTTTAAATAAGAAATAAAATTGTAAAAATGAACAAAATTACTATGAAATGTATAAAAACAAATAAAATTGGACGACATATAAGAATCGAACTCAAGACTTTGAGATTATCATTTCTTACGCCCTACCACACAGTCAGCGTAGATGTTATGAGAATCGTACGCTAGCTAATATCAAGTATTTTTATTGTTTGGGGCGATTAAGGGGCAATATGTTTTATCTTTATCCCCAAATTTTAATGCCAGCGCATCCCTCTCCATCAACCAAAATTTGCCACACAGAAGATGAAATGAAGAAGTTTTTGAAATAAAGAAGTTTTGGTAGTTAAAATATCTTTGATGGAGAGGAATGCCCTCTATGTGTATCGATTTAAAACACGGATATTTTCATTAAGATTTTCGTATTTGTATGGAAGTATACGGAATGCAGTATTCTAAAATGTATGTTTAAACACCCTAATGTATTTTTTTTTCAAACTTTCAATATTCAAAACCGTTCGTTTTGGTACTTTCTAATGTAAATATTATTGTAACAAATTTATAATTTTGAATTCTATAGGCGGATGCCTCGGCTTAATGAGGATCATTCTTAATTTAAAACTAAGGTTTTTTTCCTCATGCAAGGTTTTCCTTGGCTGGATTTGGATTTATTGGTTTTTAAATTTTTGGATAATTTACATTTTTGCTCCCTGGTGTCACTGGAGGGGAATTGGTTTCCTAAGTGTGCGCATCTTACCTTTGACCTCTGAACGTATTACCTTGAACCAAAATATCTAAATTATTGAAATATCAATACCTACAATATTCTTATATACATGTCTATACAAGAAGTTAATAGTTTTCACGATAATATTCAATTTCTTTTGCAGCTATGACCTAAGCCTTTCAACCAGTGACCTTAAACTATATATCAAAATGATTGTCATATCAATACCTACAATATCCAATATTTATTCCTATACAAAAAGCTTATTGTTTTCAAGCTAATACACAATTCCTACATGGATTATCATATAGTTACAAAACTTTTAGTTTTCAAGAAAATAGCCTCTTTGATCTTTACCCTATATTGAAGATTTTTTTAAAGAAATAGTCACAACTGAAAACCCCATGTCAATATCTGTTAAAATAGTTAAGTTATTTATCAATTGAACTGTTTTAAAATGATGTTTATTGTCAATATGGATGCAAAAACTTAGCAAACGAACTGAATAAAGCGCTAACGCGTTGACAATGAACATCATTTTAAAACAGTTCAATTGTTTTATTCCGTTAAAAATATATATTTTTAAAATTATTCATTGAAAAATTCCTATCTATTCCTATCTATAATACTGATTGTGATTTTTAAATATGGTAATTTATTCACAATACAGCAATTTTATGTGTTTTCTATTGGTGTTGTCAACTATATTACAGAGAAACGCGTATAATTTAGAAACAACAACAAGAATAACCTTTACCCGGGAAAATCCATATCATACTAATTTCATCAAAATATCACACTTTTTCGGCTAGTGACGTTAGTACGTGTTATCCCTGTATTCGCTGTTTTTTAAATTTGTTAAGTATAGCATGTGATCTTCACATGATACTATCGTGCGGTTAAATCCAGATAGAGAATAATGATACCGGTTCATGTTCAAATTATATTTATATATATATATATATAATGTTACATAGTTCGTAAGTATCCCCTACGGAATGATATACGGTTAGTAGAATCTGGTATGTCTTCTGCCCCTATATCATTCCGTACCGGATACTTACAAACGTTGCAACTTTTTTACCGTACCGATGAACTGTCAGTAATTAAAAATGGAAAAAAAAGTGTCAATTATAATGCAAAACATCATTTAAACCAAACAGTCTGATGGTTCTTAGACTCATCCTAAATGCATTTTCAATCACATTGTCTTCTGTAGAATGTTTAACAAAATAAATAAATAAATAAAATCAATTTCTATATGTCAGAGGTCGGTTATACATCATTTCCTAAAAAATGTTTTTTAAAATTTAATTTTGAGCTAACTGTAACGCGTTTGTGAATTTTTGTTATATCCAAATTGTCGTTGTCTTATCAAGAATATATACTGCTGTATTTCAGAACAATATAATTATGACAACGACAATTTGGATGTTAAAAATTTATTCTATTGTTATTAGCTGTTACATTGTTTATATATAATAATGGCGTTCATGTCTAAAAATAGGTCAACCTATTCTTACGATAATGACAAATTTGACAATTTTGGTTTTATTCATTGTTCCTTCATTATTATGTGTATTCTACGAAGTCCTAGGAAAAAGTTCAATTTTTATAAGACATTAGGAAATTTTTTCGGAACTATTTTAACATTTATTAAATGAAGAAGCTGACTTTAAAGTAACACAACTGAATATATCCGTTAATAATCCAAATCTACCAAGTATACAACGTTTATATTGTTTTTTTATATGTATTTATATATTTAAAAGCAAATTGTGTGTATTTGTAAGTAAATGTTTGTGAGGTCAACTACTTTTGTAAAATATGTTAAAAATGTGTATTTTCTTTATTTTCATGAAAAGAAATAAATTTTACCAGTACTTAAATATTATTGTTATTGTACCATAGAACAAATGTATATATTAGACATATTCAATATTTAAATTGGCTGTAATAAAGCTGGTATTTATCAATTTTCCATTTTTAAAATTGTTTAGTAATTCATTTATTTAACAATTTGATTTGTTTATAAGATACTTACATTAAACAAAAAATTCATCCATTTTTAACACAGCTTAAATTGATTTTTTGCAACCTTGAAAAGAGAGCACGTTTAAACAAGATCTAAAAATCAAACACACGTGTTCAAGTTTTTTACGATCTGGAATATTTTGGTTACCTAATGACATTGAAAACAAAACATTTTATAACTCAAAAGTGTTATTGCAACTTACACTTGTTATAGCATGCAACAAGGGATTTTTTGCAATCAAGTTGACAGACAGTAACTACTATAAGAATTATGATTAAGACCGACTTATATTTTGACTGTATTCTTAAGCATATTTAATATATTCTTTTCAGTCCTATGCTTGACTGACTTCTAGTTAAACATAACCATTATACGGTTTCTTTGAAATAGGTTTAGTATATATGCCCTTGGGTGTTGTTTTGGAAAGACACGAAAACGTTTGAACACTTATTAAACTTGTCTGTCATACGAAGAAAATCCTTTAAAATTAACCCTCCTTACAAAAGCATCGTGTATTTAAAAATTTTCTACTAAAAAAAAAAAAAAAAAAAAAAAAAAAAAAAAAAAAAAAAAAAAAAAAAAAAAAAAAAAAAAAAAAAAAAATTTGTTTACAATAACTTTTGATCTGCCATAAACGCCTATCTTAAAAACTTATTCGGACTATTTTAACGCTGAATTCTTATTCTTTCAGTTCAAATTCTGTAAAAGCAGGTTTTATTAAGTTTTCCAAGAATGGAGAATAATGTACTTATAATATTTTTGAAACTCATGAATATTAATAATAGTTTAGCCTTTCTCTTTGTTTTTACAAAATTTGTTATAACACGTGATTTCGGATTAAAAGTTATCCAGTTCAATATTTTTCTTAAAGAAAAAATGTGTCCTGATCATATTTCTCGTCTATTTATTGTGAAGACCTATCTATATGTTAATATTCTCTAACTTGTTTCTTTAAATAAAAATACTTTTCTGTCCTTAAAAATCACGGGTCAAATAGCTTACCTCTAACCGACTTTTGTTTAACAAAATATAACAGTTATTTGAACCAATTGGGCGATACCCTACAAAAACGTAATTTTAAATCGGGGTATAGTTCTCAGTACCGGGTAAGTCACCACTCGCAGCTGTCACAGTCCTTATTTTCCAGAGCAATGAATTCATAAGTGTTTATTTTTCTCATGGGGGATATTGTTCTACTCCTCCAAAAAGCATTTTTCAATTGGTCGAGTGTGGTGATGGTAGTGGGAGGGGGTGTCTGACGCAGCCCTACCGTTCTGTCTAGTTTGTCCCAAAGTTGTTTAATTGGAGACAAATATGGACTATAGGCTGGCCAGTCAAACGGCTGAATGTTAAGGTTATATAATACAAATACCAGTTAAATTTTGATGTGCCAGATGTGCACATTTCGGAAATTCATTCCTCATCCGTGACACTAAGACCGAAAAGTTTGATACATGAAAAATATAAGCCAAACAGTCAGAAACTGTCTAAAACTCTCGCAACATGAGGTCGGACATTGTCTTGTTGGAAAATGAGATTATGATGTTGGACTCAAGAAACAGCAACCGGACAAAGGATTTTATTCCTATATATGACGGCGGTCAAAGTCCCGCCCAACACAACAAACGGTGATTTAACCCCGTGAGATATTCCACACCAGATCGACCACCAAACCTATCGACCTCAATAACGCATGCGTCGGCGAAACGTTCCCTACGACGTCGGTATATACAACGTCGACCATCCGGACAAAAAACCTGTGAATCGGTGAAAAAGACCTGTTTCCATTGCCTTATTTGAAATATACTTGAGGCATGTGCCGCAAACCAAGTCATTCGACGCCCGAGACGCGGACGAATGAGAGGCAGACCAACACGTGGATGTCTACATTGCAGACCCGTCTTACGTAATTGGTTCCTTACAGGTTTTTGGTTAGAATGACGGTTTTGATTGCCTACTGTGTTGTTAGCAGTTTTAGTGGCAGTAACGTACCGATTACGCAGGTTGGCAACACGTATAGCCCTGTCTTGCATTAGTAACGCAATGGCCTGACCCCTCTGAAGTTCTGAAAGCCGTGTCATTACCGTAAAAAAAAAAAATTAAAACAGAGTTTTAAACTACTGAAAACAGTGTGTACACCTGATGAGTGTCGAGTGATATGAAAAACTATGCCAACGAAATAATCAGATTTATTCTGCACGGAATTTTTTCTTTTTACTGCTAGCGCTTCGTGTCAATAATACATGTAATAATAAACTGTTAAAATGTATACCTATTGGTTTCGCCGTTGATAAATTTTTTTAAAAAAGCATCGTAAAGGAAACTTAATGGCTGAATGTTTCATTGCAGAATTAAAACAAAGCTTTTTGCAGTGTTGTTAGAAATCGTTAATATTTGTAAAACCTTTATTAAATGTCTGCAAAAAAAAAAAAAAAAAAAAAGAAAAGAAAGAAAATTATTTTTGGCTATCAAAAACTCCAAGTTGTAATCATTGTAGGATGTAGGAGATTCTCACATCAAACATCAAATATACAAGTTGCTGCAGACATAAACGCTTATGATCACTTACCTCTTTCAAATCCTTGTTTTCTACACACTGGTATTACAGAAACATTTATTTAGTCTATTTGATGGTTTTAATATTTTAAAGTTTCATTTGCATATCTAGAAGTATAATCAATAACTACGTCAAGGCTATGTAATACATGCAGACGACATTGTCTCGAGGTATTACATTCTTTCGGAAACTTTCTCAATTTTATTGTCGATAAACATATCTATATTTATAACCATGTCAAAATGTATATTCAATTAAGACATACTTTATGTGAAATAAAACTATATTTATTGCAAGCATTCAGTTGGCTAGGTTTCCTTATGTTTATGGCTAATAATTGGTCCTTCGAACCATATGTCGCAGCGATTTTCAGTGTCTTTGGTTGAAAATTCAAAGCTCAAAGTCAAGATATAGTAAGAATTGTACATTTACTCGTATCTTACTCCCAAGATAATACAAAGGTGGCTAAAACCACTAAAAATCTAAAACTGTACTTTAGCATCAAAGGCGACCAGTATACTGAAAATGATATTATATTACAAAAAATTACTAATAATTAAAAAAAAATTATAGCAAACGGCCTTTATCCTCTTCAATAAATACGACAACAGGAAAAGGTAACTTTATAACGTGGAATATGATATAGTTACAAATGTTACATAACAACCTAGGTAATGCTATAGTTACAAATTTAACATAATAACTTAGGCAATGCTATGGTACCAAATGAAACATAACAATTTAGGCAATGCTATGGTACCAAATGATATATAACAACCTAAGCAATGTTATAGTAACAGATGCAAAAAAAATTAGACAATGCTACAGTAGCAAGTGTAACATAACAAGTTAGTCAATGCTAAAGTAACAAGTGTTAAATAACAACTTAGACAATGCTTTAGTAAATATATAACACAAATACCAATTGATTTGATGTGTCAGATGTGCATATTTCGGAAATTCATTCCGCATCAGTGACACTTAGACCGAAAAGTTTGATAACGAAAAACGCAAGCCAATCAGTTGAAAATTAATGAATCTAAATTTCCAAAATTTTATAAATCTAAATCCAGCTAAGGAATGCTTTGCATGAGGGAACAAACTTTAGTTTTAAACAAATTTACAAATTTTAGAATTTAAGGCAGCTGAAAATTTTATTAAATGGTACATTTTCTGACAGCACAAAGTACTGCCTACTGAGTTATGGATACACTCTGGGAGTTTTACTACACCAGCAGCGGTAGCAAATGAAACATAACAACGCAGTCAATACTATACTTACAAACGTTAAAAAAACAACATAGGCAATACTATTGGAACAAAGTTAGCTTAAAAACCAAGACAATACTAAGGAGACTTATGTAACCCAGCAATCAAACACATAGATTCTTGTGACTATGAAAGTAGGCAAATCAAGTCAATTCAAAATCTTTATGCCTTTTCTTGGTTTTATATCTTTCGTATTATTTCAGTTTGCCAGGTAAACTAATACTTGTCAAATCAAATCAAATTCTCAAAAATTCTGACCCTTTACAACATTAAATTTTATTAAATATAAATTATTTCTTTGATTTGATCCACGTTTACTTCCAATTATATTTTAGGTAATTGCAAACACCTAAATAGGTAACTATGTTCAACACGACACAATCATTAATCAGTAAAAATAATTGTTCACAATATTTCCCATCGAATCTACTACCGATATAGCATTATTTAAATGCATTTCAATAAAATAAAAAATAATCGTTAAGTTCTGCAAATAAACTTGTTATGCTACACGATCTTTCGCTAATTTTGGGGGCCTTAAACACAGGATTTGATAATTTTAAAACGTTTTCAGGTCTGTCCAAAACTATCTGCATGCATTCTGAACACAACCTTTAACAAGTTATATTGCTTTTGTGCAAAAAATAAGGAACAAATGCATTGTTCACCTCTGATCCTATCGGCCAGTACTAGATGTACTAGACGTGTTATATAATGAGGCTAGCGACAGATTTATGATGAAATACTTAAACGCATACCAGAAAAACTAATAAAATGAACATATTATGAATAGATTGAATTCATTCATAACAAATCATCCAATATATTGAATTACTGATCTCTCGGGAATATAGATATTAACAGGTATTAAAACCGAATGAGTAAAAATCCATTAAATGTGTTTTCCAAACATTAACAAATATTTGGTTTTTGGAATATACCGAAACTAACTATAGTCTTTGTAAACTTACAAACTTTAGTAGTCAAATTTTAACGTAATTTTGTTCATACGAATTTTTAATAGCAATTTAAAAAGTAAGATTAGGGAAGCTTTTAAGATTTATACGCTATGGATAACACTTGATTGAACGTCTTTTATTGAAATGTTTATAGAAATCGTCAAAAGAACAATTTATTTTCATAAGATCTAGTTAGTTTTGAATTATTAAAAACATGAAATTTACATGCAGAGTTTACATTGGATTGTTAAAAAGTGGGGGAAGGGATAGGTGTAACTTAATCTAATGAAAAAAACAAACAAAAACGAAAACCCAAACATAAGTATTTTAAAAAAATTTATTCAACGATGCACAATTCAAAGGAATGCGAAAATCTTATTTCGGGGTAAAAAAAAAAAAATAATAATAAAAAAAAAACATCGCGCGTTTTTATTTATTTACTTTTGTTTGCAAGTAATGTTGAGTCCTTTTTAACGCATAAAAATTGAATATTGATTCCGAAGTTTTTAACAATGTCTTGTTCTGTCGTTTCAATTTCCTAGAATCGGGTTTGTTTTTAGTTTTCCGAGAATGAACAGTAATGGACTTATAAGACTAATATGAGGCATAATTATTGAAAATTAATTTTTAAAAAAATATTTGAGATTTTTTATTTTAAGGGGGCAATGGGTGCATGTTTTGAACTAACAATGTTAAAATTTTAGAAAAGATAAATATACACTTCAAAATATTCTATTTATTTATACTTAACAATTCCGCCATTGATAGAATTTTAAATTGTATCCGCATAGGAAATGCGCATTTTGAATTAAGCTTTTTGCACTGCTGAAAGAAATCGTTAATATTTGCCAAAGAAATAATCAAAAGTTTGTCAAAAAATAAAGAGGATAAAATCAGGCTATGCATCAACTCCGTATTCTGAATGTAAGGGATTTAACAAGAGCAACAAGAATTCCATAATAATAATGTAGTGAATTTTAAACATCTGATATACATGTTGCTGCAAACAAAAATATTTAAAATGACTAACCTTTTTTCCAATCCTTATTTTCTACATACAGTTAGCAAAGGAGCTTCAATTTAGTTTATTTGACTTTCAATTTCTATAAATCATTAAGTTAGGTAATGAATTATTAAATTTTGTTTGTGGCTATTACTTTGTCGTTTACACAGTTTGTCGCAGGCATATTTATTGTCACTTGGTTGAAGAACAGAACCTCTGATTAACAGAGATTGACAACGGTCAATATCCTTTCAACATGTAGAATACTGTTATAATAAAAACGATTTCTTTAATTGTTAAAATACAGGAATAGTAAATGATAAACAAGCATGCTTAAGTACAAATAGAATCTAGTTTAAAAAATATTGCTGAAATTCTCAGATAATTCTGTAGCAACATGGGTTACATAAGAACTAAACAATGCTTAAGTATTAAAAACAAAGAATACACTGATATGGTGACAAAGGTTACCTTACAACTAAACCAATGAGTAGTAATAAAGGTTGCTAAAAACAAGACAAAGTAAAAGCAATAAAGGTAACGCAAATACAAAATGCTGTGGTATCTAATGTTTCTTAATAAACAAGGCAATGTTTAAAGTCAAGTTACTAACAACCAAAACAATGCAATAGTAACAAATGTTACTTAACAGGAAAAAGAAATATTTTAATATCAAAGGTTACTTAACAAACAAGAAATTGCATTTCGAGCACGAGGCATTTAACAACCACATCAATACTGTCGTAAAAAGATTAATAAAATAGTTAGGTAAATGCTTTAGTAGCAAACATTATTTAAGAAACCAAGGCATTGGTTAAGAATAAAAGGATACTTAACAACCAAGGCATTGCTTAACAACTAAGATAATGCTTAAGCAACTAGAGATACCTTACAACCAGAGACATTGCCTAAGTAATAAATGATTCTTAACAACCAGAACATTTCGTTAGTAACAAGGAATACTTAACAACCAAGATTATGCTTTAGTAACAACTCTTGCTTCACAAAAACAACAATGCTTTAGTAACACGGGATAATTAAGAAGAAAAAATCTGTAATACCAATGGTTATTTATAAAGCAATGCATTGCACAAGTAAAAATTATTTAACAACCAAGGTAATACTTTATTAACAAAGGATACTTAACAACAATGTTAATGCTTTAGTAACAGAGTTTACTTTACAACCAAAACATTACTTAATTAACAAATTTAACAAGACCAAAACAATGGTTCAATACTTAAGGTAACACAAACCAAGACAATGCTTTCATAACAAATTTAACGTAAAACCAATTAAATGCTACAGTGACCTATCTCTTTAAATTTTTATTTTCTTCAAATTCGTAGCAAAGACGCTTTATTTTTAAATCTCCATAACTGTATTAATAATATTTCCTGAGTGGAAAATCCTATTTTAAAATAACAATATAGAGCTCGCATTGTATTGAATTTTATTTTTCTGTAAATCTGAATAATTCTCCGTAAATCAAGAAACTGGGATTTCTCAGAATTCATTTGCATATTAAATAACTACGTCAAGGTTATGCAATACATGCAGACGACATTGACATTGTTATAACATTCTTACAGAAGCTCGTTGTTTTTATCGATTAAAATATCTATATTTATAACAATGTCAAAACGTGTATTCTTATTTAAGATATACTTTAAATAAGATATACCTATTACATGCAATAAGTTCGGTATCTAATTTTCTAAATTTGTTACTGCTATAATTTGGTCCTTGACACCATTTGTCCCAGCATATTCTTTGTCATTTAGTTGAAAAACAGAAGCTTTAGGTCAAAGATATAGTTAGAATTGTACTTTGTACCTGTAATTTTCTTTCGAGATATTACTAATGAAGCAAAAATCACATATAATCTAAACACCACTTTAGCATTGACGTAGAACACATTTATCTAAAACCAAAATTATATTATAAAAATCACTTTCAAACAATTTTATTGTAGCAACGGTCATTATCTTTTCAACACTAAAAATTCTATTATAAAAAAGGTTACTTAAAGTTGAAACGTCGGAATATTATATGATACAAAATGTTGCTTAAGTACAAATAGGATTCTAGATTAAAAATATTGTTGAAATTTTAAAACAATTCTGTAGCAAAAGAGGTTACATAACAAACAAACAATGCTTTAGTATTCAAAACAAAGTGACAAAGGTTACCTTACAACCAAACCAATGAGTTGTAACAAAAGTTGTTCAAAAATCAGGACAGTATAAAAGTTAATAAAGGTAACTCAAAAACAAAATGCTATGGTATTAAATTTTACTTAATAAACAAGGCAATGTTATAGTAAAATAACTTAACACCAAAACAATGATTAGTAACAAAGGTTACTTAACAGCAAATGTCAAAGGCTACCTAACAAACAAGACAATTCATTACGAGTGCAGATCATTTAACAACCACGTCAATATTTTTGTAACAAAGGTTTATTTAAATACTAGTTGAAGATTTATTCGCAGGGGTTACTTAAAATCCAAGATCATGCTTTATTGATTAAGGATAATTTAAACCCAAGACAATGCTTTGGTTACACAGAATACTTAAAAAAGCTTTTATATTTAGTAACAGAGTTTACGTAACAACTAAAACATTGCTTGGAAACAAATTTGACAAGACCAAAACAATGGTTCAATAATTCAGGATACTTAACTAAAGACAATGCTTTTATAACAAAGTTAACTTAAAGCCATGGCAATACTACAATGACTTACCTGTTTCCAATCCTTATTTTCTACACACAGGTAGCAAAGAAGCTTCGTTTTAGTCTATTTGACGTTCAATTTTCTATAAATCTAGAAACTGGGATTTCTCAGAATTCATTTGCATATCTTAAAGTCTATTCATTAAATACGTCAAGGTTATGTAATACATGCCGACGACATTGTAATAACAATTTTTCTGAAACTCATTGTTTTTATATATAAACGTATCTATATTTATGAACATAAGAAAGCTATGTTAATCCTTTAGTAGCAAAAATTACTCAAAAAAAAAAAAAAAAAAAAAAAAAAAAAAAAAAAAAAAAAACAAGACATGTTACAGTGACTTACCTCTTTGCAATCCTTATTTTCTATACACAGGTAGCGAAGAAGCTTCGTTAATGATTTCTATAAATCTGTAGAATTTTCCAAAATTATGAAATTGGGATTTCTCGGAATTCATTTGTATATCTAAAAGTCTATTCAATAACTACATCAAGTTTTTGTAATACATGCAGACGACATTGTTATAACATTCTTTCGTAAACTCATTGTTTTTATCGATAAACGTATCTATTTTAACAACCATGTCAAAAGGTGTATTATTTCAGACATGTTTTATATGAAATATATTCATTACATGCCTTTAGTTCGGTATTAAATTTTTAAAATTAGTAGCTATTAACTGGTCCTATATACCATTTGTCGCAGCCATATTCATTGTCGCTTGGTTGAAAAACAGAAGCTCTTAATTCGAACACTATGCTTAAACCAATATTATATTATAAATCAAAGTACAGAAAGTACTGGAAAGCAGTTACCCTGCTAGTTCCGAAAATTGGGATAAAATTTTGATTATCTCACTTTTCAACAAAAAATCCCTTTAGCAATTCACTTTCTCAAAAAAGTACAGCCCTTTTATGAGATTTTGGTTGACCTTTAGCTTTATGTAATTATGTATGTTTTTTGTCACAAATATATGATGTTGTAATCAGTTTTAGATCAGACCATTTTGAATAGACTGTTAACTATGGTTGTGTAAAACACCATTACTCCATTTCTCAGTTCTGTTTCAAAATAAGGTATCAAATAGGCTCACCTGATACAAAATAAAATCCACTTTATGATATTTTGTCAGTTGCATTAAACAAAATAAAAATATATTGAAACTGTGTAGCAAAATATCTCACAACAACAAATCTTATTCAGTAATTAAGAAGGTAAGTCTTGCATGCAAAATAACCACCTAAATACAGGAGGACCAACATCTTAGTCTTATCACTTATGACCTTTGACCCGGCTTACTTACCGTCTCAATATGTCAAAAAGTATTTTTTTCCAAAAAATAGTCGCAATAGTACAAAGGTAAAAAATAATACCATGACCTTGCCTTTGATCTTGGTCATTGAAGTTTCATTGAGATTTGTTCAATAGATTAAGCAGTAATCATTAATCATTGCAGATTATGACATGACTTCTGTTATTGTTAACATTCATAGCAGTTCGTATTTATATATTTTTTTGTCTTCAGGCAAGGTATACAGAAACCTTTATGTAAAAACTATTGGAAAAGTTGAAAATTCAGTACTTAATCAGAAATATCTAGTCAAATCTCATTTATAAGTACCTAATATGCACACAGTAACTATAGTACAATGAATTATTTCCAAGTCATTAACCATTTCAGTATACCTATGCAGCTTTGATTTTGACCTTTGAACGTATGACCTTGAACCATATATCAAAATGATCATAATATCAATACCTACAATAATCTAACATACGTGTCTATACAAAAAGTTTATAGTTTTCAAGCCACATATGCTATGCTGTCCTATGTTGATGGCATTTAACAACCCGTCAAAGATAAGTTTAAGTGATGTGATCAAATTGGGAATGGTAAAGAAAACTGAAGTTTCCAAATAAATCACAGACTAGCGCTGTTATGAAAACTAAACAAATGACATAGAAACTAACACTTCTGAGGTAAAGCACTGTGATTCGCAAGCTGGCACCTAATACCACTAGGCAAACACCAACTCAATACAGCCATGGTTCAGAGGCAGAGCATTTTCATCCAAAGCAGGGTGGGGTGGGGTGGGGTGTAGGTTTTGATGTTGATTCAATCCCTGGCCAGGTGAAACACAAGACTTGAATTTAAGGAGGGAGTTCTGACTGTTGACACATTTTTATAATGTAATAAGAGGTGGGTACTTGTCTGAAGCAGACTTACTCTTGGAACTAGCATGTGAAAATTGCCGAGTATGGCAAATAATAAAACACACTTCCTCATCTTGCACATGCACAAACTTGTTCTTTAATTTATCCTAAGAAATTAATAAACTTACTCTCTTGTTACTTACTGGCTGAAAAATTGCTACTGCAACATAAGACAGCATTAAAACCAACAAACCTCTCATTTAATGCTTTAGAGTATTTGTTTGAACCCAATTTCTTCAGTGAAAGCATAAAACTTGTTGAATAGAGCCAAATTACATAACATGACACTCATGAAAGAAATAATTAGAAAAATGTTTTCATGAAATAAATCTGTAGATGGGTACGCACAATGTTGGAATTATTACAATTCGTTGTTCCTGAATTTGAAATAGAAATTATGCCTTTCATTGGTTGTTATCAAACCATGTAGGACGGTTAAAATGTTTTTAGAAGCAAGTGTAAAAGCTAATTATCTACACAAGTTGCATAATTGTCTATTCATGTTAGGTTGTAAAAAGGAGAAAATGATGCAGCCTGTTGTATAAGTAGTCAATATCCATTGGTATTCTGATATTATATGCCAACTTTGGTTCTATATAGGGTATACTGCAGTGGAGTGGAGAGGGAAAATGGTGTCTTAGACCCTGTCAAGATACCGATTCTTTTACATAAATATCAAGGTAGTCAGTCTTAAGCTTATGAAGTAAACTGGAGTGCCTGGAGATAGACAAAGGCTTTCGACAAGCAAGTGAAAAACTTTCTTATCTTAGGTTCTGTCGCTGTGGGATTCAAACCTACTCAGTGAGTGAGATGTACTTTGATCTGTAAGCATGTGATTTAATTTCATCTAATGGGGCTTTACATCCCAGTCAAGAATATTTCATTTGTATCAAGATGTTACCAGCTGTAGGTGAAGTGGCAGAAATAATTACCATTGCCATGTGCATAGGGCAATATGCAGGGAGGGTTCTTTAGTGTGCTATGCATGTTGTGACATTGGACATCGTTTTTTAAGGCCTACTCTGAAGGCCTACTGTGAATTCTATTCTAAATGGCGAAAGAATTGTAACTATCAGTTTCCTAGTCTTGGTCATACCCGGTCTTGGTTCTATCCCCGACCTCCCACATACAAAGCGAGGACTATACCAAATGAGAAACCACAAATTTTCATTAACAGCGACATGAAAAAAATATTGCCAATAAAAACAAGTTCCAGTTCATGTTAATGTTTTTGATTTATTATCTTGTCACAATTTGTCTTTTAGCAGGATTTACTTTCAAGTATACATAATAACCTTGCTTTGATAACCATGGGCTTTTTTGTTATCAATCCATTCCATTGTCAATTTGACTCTTGTCAATAGATGGGTATTCTGTAACCGGTTTCAAGGCTCTAATCTTGTTTGGTTCGAAGGTGTCCATTAATTTTTACAAGTAAGGGTGCATTCTGGTTTATAGTATCTTGTTCAGATCTACTGCAATGTTTGGCTAATTTTTCAAATAAATAACAGCCTTAGCAGCATAATGTTTTTCTTTATTTGTTTGTTGCTCCTTCAGTCTGTTATTCCTGAAAAGAAAAAATAAACAAACAAATACATAAACTTTTTGAATAATTACATTTTTTCAATGAGTTTGAAAAATGAATGATACTTAACATTCCTGAGAAAATATTGAAATAGACATTTTCTTGAAAAAAGTATCTCAAGACATCGGATATAACTCGCTGAAGCGAAAATAAATTGCAGATGGTCAAAAGCATCATTAATTAAGAAAAATCATTTAAATCATTTGTTATTGTAATAAAGTTGTTGTGCGCGTTCCAATATATTTTACTTACATTTAGACGTCTCAAACTATAGTATAATCAGAAATGTTTTACACTCAGTTATATGTCTGTAAAAATTAAACTTTTGAAAAGGATTTTAATTTTCTTGATAAAATATATTTACAATTACACGATCCAATATACATTTTATACTTAAGCCATCCATAAATGTGTGATTATTCAGCATTACTGAGAATTTTTATGATGATGGCCAACTGGATAAACTCTAAACACCACATTTTTTCCATGTAAAGCATAAGTGTCTGTCATGACCTTTTTTATTCATGTAACATGTTTACTATGCATAGAAAAGCAATTTTCCGCAATTTGACCTGTGACTGTCCTAGATTAAGGCCAGAACTAATAATGTTCTGTTTCATGTTATTAAAAAATATCGTCATATCAATACCTAAAATTTTCTAATATACATGCCAATAGAAAAAGCTAAAAGCTTTCAAGATAATTCACATATTCAATTTTTGCTATGACTTTGAGCTTTGAAATTATAAGCTTGATCCATATTTCAAAATGTTTGTCATATCATTACCTATAATATTTAAATATATATATGTGTACTAGTTAATTAATAATTTCTATCTTCCAATGCAGCTATGACCTTGAATGATATATCACAATGAGTGTCACCTAAATACAAACAAAGTTATAATATAAATAAGCCTTTACAAAACGTTAATATTTTCCAAGAACATTAACATTTTAGTGATGTTATGTAGCTATGACCCTGAACCCTGAAACTAGAACCTTAAATCGCATATAAAAATGATCATCATATCAATAAATACATGTCTACACAAAAAATTATTAGTTTTAAAAATAATTATCATATTTCAGTCCTCTTATGCAGCTATGACCTTGACCTTTAAACGTACGACTTGGAACCATATACAAAAAGGGTCGTTATATCAATACCTTCAATATTCTAATATTTTACTTGCCTACACAAAAATATACAGTTATTAAGCGAATGCTGCATTTAGTATTTATGAGCAAAAAAAAACATTTTTGAGATTATAACTCCTACATGGGTTATCATTTAGTTACGAAACTTGATATCTCGTTTTTTTCATGCTGAACATTTTAACAGTGGTCTATATATCTTTAATAGTTTTAAGAAAATAGCCTTAAACTGTACAAATCACAGACTGGGTCATGACCCTGATCTCTGTCTTTGACCTTATTTTGAAAGTTATTTCAAGAAACAGGCAAAACTGTCGTTATAATATTTTTATAAATTTAAATTTAAGTTTTATGTGAAGAAGTAAATATAATTGAGAAAGATATTGAAAAGGACAGGATCAAATAAATTCTTGTGGATCTCCTTGTTACATGTGTTGCCAGGTGCCTAATTTTAAACATCGTTTTCCGTTTGTTAGGTAACTTTGCATTAGGTTTGTTGCTGTATCCAAGAGACCGTATTGTTTAAGTAATAGAAGAAGATCATAAGAGAGGCAGTCAAAAGCTTTTAAAACTAACATGTATATAAGTATAGTTGCTATGTACTTATTGTCATCAAGTGCTTTGCGCCAGTCTTCGAGAATGGTGATATGACAATCTTATTCTGGTCTAAAAGCAGAGCGGTATGGATGAAAATGGCGCTGTTTTAAAAATTTAGAATGTTGTGAGGTTTTATTTTTTTTTCAAAGGGTTTGGATATTTTTCGCAGAATACCGACATATTTGTAATAACTTTTGTCCGTCATATGGTTTTTTGGAGTTAGTCACTTGCGTTTGTTTAAGTTTGTCTGGAAAAGTTAATGTTTGTATTGACTGGTTGATATTGCCTCTAAGTGGATGTATTATTGACAGTTGTGCGAGGTGACAAAATATGTCAAGACTGGTGTCAAATCTTAGATTAAATGGTTTTGGTGATTTTTATTGGGTTTAATGCTAGAGCTAGGGTGTTCTTCACTTCATTTGTTACTGTGTTCTTATCCGCTTTGTCCTTCGGAGCGTTTTCAAAACGTTGCTAGAAATTTAAGTGACATCCTGCTGGTTTTGTACAATTTTTTTGCCCTCCTGTATTATATCTTTTGTGATGTTGTTACCTTTGTTGCTTGAAATGATTTCATTGTTGGCCAAAATGATTTGGTTTTCGGGTCGCCAATGCATATTATCAGGAAATATTTCCTAATGGAAGTTCTTTTGAGTTTAGTTACAAATTATCTTTGTCGAAAGTGTTATGAGTTGTAATTTGTCTGTAGGTGTTATATGACACTTTTTTGTCGTAGATGTTTTTTAGGAATCGTAATGGTTAAGCCCACTATCTTTTTTAAAAGGGCATACATGTTTACGCCGTTTGTAATTTTTGTTTTATTTTGTTCATATTTTTATTTGTATCTGTTGATAACTCAGTGAACGAACATTCTGTCTGTAAATCTACCAAAACTGTTTATGATTAAAATTACCAAAATTTTGTTTTCTAAGATAAAGTTTACCTTACATCTGTAATGTTATCATACCAGTACCAATAGCGTTTATCAAAAATGCCATATAAAAACTCCAAATCATTCCAGGTAGAGACTTAATCGTGATACTGATATTTGTTTTGTTGTTTAAAATGGCATTTGGTAACTGCTGTACTAAATTCAATCTCAATTGCCTGGGACTTTCTATCTTTCAAAAAGTCATTAGTCAGTCATTATACACATTATACAAAAAAGTCGCTCTAATAACTACAGACCATAAAAACACTTGAACATCTCATGCAAACACAAACTTGTTCCTATACTCTCACAATCAAATATCTGAAAAATGTTGATGCGACGTTACACAATAATAAACCAACCAACTTTTCTAAATAGTCTTTATTACCGGAAATTTTACTAATAATAAACTAATGATTGAACATGTATCTAGAAATTTTGTTTATAGTGGGTGAAATACGTTAAAAATGCTTGAAGAAAGAAGTTATTTTTTATTTATTTAATGATAAGATTAAAAAATATTAATAGCACAGGCTATGATAATATGTGAACCACAAAACGTTAAATCTTGAACTTCATTTTTGCACAAATATTCTAAATCTTGAACTTCATTTTTGTCGCACACATATTCTAAACTTAATTATATCTGAATTAAACTCACCCACCATAAATAGACTATTTTATATTTTTACAACGGCATACATTCTTATAAGTTTTCCACAATTTACTGGTTTGTTAAATCTTGATCTTCTTTACTAAAAGGGTACTCGACCGAGTGGTTTAAAGTGCGCGCTTATGAATGACAACGTCTCAAACCCACTCGGGACAAATCATATTGTGATAATTTTTGTCAGTTCGGTCAGGTCGACGGTTTTCTCCATGGCCGTAACTACCATTGAGGCAAGTGAGGCAGTTGCCTCACCTAGAATTTTGCTGATTTTTTTTTGTTGGTTACATTTGATCTGTTTCCAATTTTATACATGATGAGTTTCTTCCAGTTTATCAGAATTCTAAGGTAGTAAGTATATTATGGCTTCGTCAACGAAAAAACATCGAAACTGGACATTTTCTTGAAAAAACGTGAGCCCGGAGCTGTGAACGAAGATGTTTCAATGGAAATTTCAAAGGAAAATGAATTAAATGTAGATCAGATAATAGATGATAAAAAATTGCGTAAAACTGAAAGTAATAAATTTGACCCAGCTAATTACATAAATAAAACATTGTCCGACGATGAACGATTTGAATTATTGACAAATACTAGCAATGAAAAACTCCCAAAAGATGATGTTATTGGAAATGTGTGTCCTGAAAAAGTCCTTAAGAAGTGGGACAGAACTTGAATTAGAAAAAATTCCACTTGCTTTTGACATTGATGAATAGATTAGTTTTTCAGTAATATATGTCCGATTCAGTGTCGCATAATTATTATATGAAAATCTTCAGCTGTCGGCATTTTCATGTATTGCAGTTTGCATGATTAAATGTATCACCTACAGACAAATAGCTCTGCTTGGTCTTTTTGTGTATGTAATCCAAAAATTAAAAAAAAAGAAAGAAAAGAAACCATGAAAATTTTCTCTTCATTTATGTAAAATAAAAGCTTTAAGGGAAGGTTTAAATGCAACAAGCATGTTTAACCCACACCATTGACAGAACTTAATTTTTATAGAGGACGTCGAGTCACTTTTGGTGACGGCACTTTGCTGCCTCATTGAAGAATTCACCACAACTGACGAGATGAACTTATCCAATACAACCAGAGATGCTAGCTCAAGCTTCAGTATTACACTTAGAGCTTTATCTACTAAGTCTGTTTTTTTTCAGATTATTTCCTTCTTTTTCTTTTATACCTGACTTCTATGGTTTTGGGACCATCAAATATGTTATTTTCAGATTTTCAGTAACATCCCCAATATGATATCAAAATACATGAATTCAATACACATCTTTTAGCCTTTGGAAACCCAGGAAAATTCAGGAATTTAGCCTAAAATTTAAATTAAACAAATTTTCCGGACCCCCTTTACCCCTTAATAAACGCGCTTTCGGCACGTATATGCGCATTCGGTGCATCATATGTTTGCCTCAAATACAACCAATGCCTAGTTACGGCCTTGTTCTCTGGTCACTCCGGTTTCCTGCATTATCCCGGAAAGACCGCCTAGAAATAAGTGAAAGAATCTTGACTGGAGCGTAAAACAACATTACTCCAATCTCTTCACTATAGCATTAGCCAGTTAAAATTATTTTTACCCTTGAAACTCCATGTGACTAAATACGACATTTAGTCTTATTAAAGTTCATTTTTTACATTATATAAAGCTAATTATTCAGACAATTTAAGAAAAAATTATTTAAAGTAGCTTTTTATGATATTTTAGAAGAAATCTTTGCAATGAAATAGCTCAAAATGATAAGAAAGTACATGAAATGTGTAAACAGTTACCTACAAATATCTCCGTTACTATACCTGAGTCAATGTTATGCAACGGTTTATTTTTTGAAGAAAAATAAGAATCAATTACCCAGTCGATTTACTAACTCTCTCTAAGCACTGTATGTTTTACATCACATATATAATTGATATCAAAGTACGATAAGTATATTTGTGATATCTTATATTTATAACAACTATATAGATCTTGCTTAATTCACTGAAGTGATTAGGAAGCATGAGTCTAAGTCTTAATCCAAGGCAGTGAGTTATTACTCTCTCTGTGACCTGAATTAAGTCGCTTTAATTCACAATTATGTGCTTTATACATTTTAAGATTATGGACTGTGGTACAGAATCAAGCAGTTTGAAAATTTTATCGAGCTTCGGCATACCAACTTGACACGCAGTTTTTTGTTAAATTTAAATTTCATTTATCGTTACAATTTAGGATTAAAATTCCTAACTTAGATGTCTTTCGTAAAATTTTTGTTTTGCGACTGATTATCAGTTTCCTTACTTAATGCCCCTGATGAGAATTTTGAGTGGGTTGTTTATACTCTGTAAATCGGCAGAGTAATGCTCCCGTGTGACTCGAATCATCATCACAATCTTGAAATTTGTAATACTTGAAAACTCTAATACCGTTCTGGAAACTTGATTTTAAATTGAAAAAAGAGATTGCACTAAAGAATAAAAAACTCCATGATAAATGGAAATACTTACTTCTTTTTGGAATAATAAACAAAGAGAGGTAACTCTCCTTTAAACTGCATAAGGGTGTGATTAAGGGTGATGGGAGACAACTCTTGAAGATCTGTTGTTTGTGCAGTATGTGATGTTTTAAAATGCTTGTTTTGCTGATTATATCTGAACAGTGTTATCATATATTGTGTTTTACATTGCCCTAGCAAGTTTCACGAAAAGCTAATAATTGACACCTTAATTTTGGAATCAAATATTATATATATATTTAGGAAAAGTATCTTTAGGTATGTACCCAACTTTAAAGCTGTAATACCGTTCTGGGAACCTCATCTTAAAGTAGGGAAAGAGATTGCAATTAAGAATAAGAAACTGAAGAAATTTTATGGTAGCTGGAATTTAATAACTGCTTTATTAGAATTATAAACAAAGAGTGATAACTCCTTTAAACTACAATAGTGGTATAATTTAAGTTGAAGAGAAACAACTCATGCAGATCTGTTATATATACAGTATGTGATGTTTTATAATGCTTATATAGTTGATAATATCTGAACAGTATTATCACATATTGTGTAATATATTTGCATATATGCTTATACATGTATATTATAAATTATTCATTGTATAATATGTACATGAATCTTTGCGGAATCAATAATTCAATTATTTAAAAAAAATCTTGAGTTTTTTGTTCAGTTCGATGAGAAAATCAAGCTTCTTTTTATTTAGTTAGGTTAATTTTTTAAGCTACAAGCTCTTGCCTTAAATGAATACTAGTATTCCAATCTGAATATTCAGGGCAACTACGTATAGAATTATTGTCATATACTTCATGACAAAACACTCGATGCCAGATTCAGTATTTGTTTGTCTTAACAGAGATCGAATTGACCAGGTAAATTGATATCTCTCTCTCTCTCTCTCTCCTCTCTCCCTCTCTCCCCCTCTCCCCCTCTCTCTTAACCCGGTATAAATTAAATTAAAATCTAATTAAGAGAAGCGCATCTCATTTGCGAGTTCTATTTGTACTTATTCGTGTCGAATCAAGTGCGTAATCTATTCGTAGTTTTTCTGCCTCCAACGATTAATTTGTAATGTCCATAATATGCAAGATTTTATTTATCTGTATTTTCGGATTCCAATGGAAATGGTTACTCTGTGAATAAAGTTGCCATTTTAGGCAAATTTAGGCAAATGGAAATGTTTGAGACATTCTTTAGTTATACTGTTCAGAATCATGGCAAGGTACTTATTCTTTAAAGGGGACACATTTCTATGTAAGATCTATATTTCTATGTCGACTTGTGTCATCTATTGAGTTTCAAAGAGGATCAGAAAACAGATTTTGATTTAAACAAAGCTAAAAATCAGTCTACATACAAAGTTGTAAGAAAATAAGATGATTATAGCAATTGATGGGCCCAGAAGTTTTGTATCAGGAATGCTTTTCAGAAGTGAGTTGAGGATGCACATGATTTTAATGGAATTTAATTAATTAAAACTTATGTAGCAGAAGGAAGGAGATATTTGACCACGATTTTTGTGTGTATTAAAAACATACGCTACTAAACGTGCTTGCAAGAAGTTGTTAATATACAGATAAATAGATGATATAGAGATATAATTGACTCCTTTGTTCTTGCCAAGTTGACACCTCTTAAAATAAAAATTATTGCTTAAAAAGAAACAAAATGAATTTCTGGACTACTCTGCATTTGTCTCATTATAATGTTTTCTGTTTGAAGTTTTTCTAATTTAATATTAACGGGTTTTAGTGTCCAAATTTAACCGCAATAAGTGTTATGTTCGTGTTGCAAATTTAGGCGTAGCGAATTGTGTTTCCGCTCAGATGGTAGTATCTGTAAAGTTTTTCTCAATTAGGCGTTGATTTGGATATGTTTCAATTATTCTTCTGAATTACATTTTTTGACAGGACTCTATGGAGAGCATTGATACACTGGGAGGTAGGTAGAGCTAAACCAGCGACACACTTAATAACAAGACAATGGAAAAACAAAAAAATCCAGATTTTTTCTTTATTGTGTTGCATCTTTAATAAAAATAATAATTATAATGATAATGATAAAAATAATAACAATAATAATAATGATAATAAAATAAATCACACAAAATAATTTTGTTTCCATTAATTAATACTTTGCAGATGTCTTGACAAATATTATACCTTAGTTAGAAAGGTATGGTTTTTTTTTTTTTTTTTTTTTTTTTTTTTTTTGCATGTTTCTGTTTTAGATATCTACTGATTTAAGTTAAGTTTATAATTCTATTTCCGTGTTTAAACGTCTCTTAGTTACAAATTTATATTTTCTAGTTTTTCACAATAAAAATCAATCTATTTATATCTATTTCAATACCTGAATGTTGAGAAGTTAGATACCTTTAAAATCAAAATTGTTAATTAAAACATGTACAGATATATGAATAAGAATTGAGCTATTAAAAGTTTTATATTTAACACAAAGATACCGGTCATTGTTCAAATCACAATCTTAAAAGCAAAGTAAAATTTTTGAAAATTTGCTTATTCAGTTGAACATTTGAGCGTCCGCCGGGGAATTTAGACTAAGTGCTCTAGAAGGCTAAGCACCTCATGTCTAGCAATCATCGTCCGCCACATGCAATAATAAATTCGGGAATAGGAATGAAGACAACAATAAATATTGGGGCGTGAAATCCAGCATAAGTTTGGAAACAAGGTATTATACTTACCAACAACATTGTGATGCTGGTGTAACGAAGAATATTGAATGTTAAAAATTAACCCAGGGTTAATTTTTCAACGTTGAATACTGAATACGGGCTGTCTTTTCGCTGATAAAAATTGAGACATAAAGTCGTGAAATTTAAACCAGGAGTCATTAACGGCTTGTTAATTTTGTTAATAATTCGATGACCATTTTACAGTGAGGGCCCGTTTAATTATAGTAATGAATGCGACGTCAAGTATGTCTAAGAAAATTCTCGATATAGCGACATCATGCTTGCTATTAAAGAAATATAACGTTAAAGGTCTTGATAAACAAGATTTGCAATATTACTAAGTAAACGATTTATTTGTAAACTAGAGCTTCTTTATTGCATTATGTAACCGTAGTTGGAACCAGTTTTATCATCGCGTTTGTCATATTACTTCGATTGTATTATTTCGTAAATGACAAAATTTAAGTATATCCAAATATGAAGCAGAATTTGAAGAATCAGTCATTTCTCCAAAACCAAGCTTTAGGTATATTTTTTTAAGTAAACATACAGATATATGTAGTAATGGAAACTGTTCAGTACTTTCCATTTTTTAAAAAATGAACAATTCAGACATAAGCACACGTCTATCTAAAGAGACATATTTTATTACAAAGTTTAAGTTAAAGCTTAATCAAAACTGTTAAATATGATCTCCCTTCAAACCTTTAAATCATTATCTCCATTTAGCATTTAGACGTCATATAGTTAGTTAATTTCTTTAGTCCCGTTATCCCGTTATTTACAACAATAATCACTTAAAGATTTTTACTTTACTGTTTTGTTATAGTTGTAAAATCGGTAACAGGTAAATTAAGGAAAGCGGCAAAAACTTTATTTAATACGTTGACAACATATAAAAAAATTTTATTGCAAAAAAAATAAATTTTCAGTTTACACTGATGGAGAAACAAGTTTCAAAATGACCTCTCGCATATTCTCATTTACGGATACTACCTCAAATTCTGCTCCTAGTGGATATAGACACTCGTCTTCAAATCGGAAATGAGAAAAATCCTGTATCTCACGTGGTCCCCATTTACTGGACTCCCTATTATCAAATATAAACAAAGTTCCTAAATTTTTCCGAAAATTTTCAGCTACTGTTCTTTGTTTGCTTGAGCAAACGAAATGTAAAAAAAGAAATTCTTGGCCAATTTTATATTTATCGGTTACGTCTTCGGTAACACCGCGATAAGTTATTCCTTGAAATGGTTTCAGCTCATTCCATTCAAAAAGAATAGCACTTAGCATAATAGCAAATGGACCAACAGCAAGATCGTTAGCAAGAGGTTTGTAAGGAGAGGGCGGTTTAATCAAAGCAGATGTAAGACATTGATATATATCGGTTTCTGATGAGTACACTTTTATTACTCTCCGATAAAATTCGGTTCTATCGATTGCTTTGTTCAAAAATTCTGACTGTTCCCTATTCAAGCAATATAATGTGTTGTATATCTTGAGTTTCGCGTCTTCCCATTCTTTGAATGAATTAGCAAAGACATCATGCAGTAAATGCACTAAGTGGTTTGCTTGATCTGATCGAAGAGAGTGGCCAGGGGAGATTAATGATTTATAAGATGCCAGTGTTAACTGCAACAAAGGATAATTACGGAAAGGATACACCGATCCTTTTGTGTTTAGTCGGAAATAAGAAATGTCTTGACCCTTAACTGCATCCTTCTTTTCAACTGTATAAAGTAGAAGGTAGTCATAAACTTCTTTTTTTTCTAACTCTTTTGCCAGAGTCAAGGCATCCGTTCCTGGTTTAGCTGCATGCGCTATGTCAGGTTTCGTGCGTATTGTTATGTCAGCTTCGTAGTCCTCCACTAGTCTTTTAACGGCGTCTAATCTACCATGAAAAATTGCCTGATGAAGAGCAGACCAAGCCCTCTGTTCTGGAATGCAGTTTACTAGAAAGGGTTTTTTGTCGAGCGTGTTCCAAACAAAGTTCCAGTTTCCTTGCTTTGCGGCAAGAATCATTGTATGATTTCTCTGTTATCAAGCTCGATTGTCTCCTCAACAACCTCTTTAAAGGATAACTGAAAAAAATCGACTGGGAAACTTCACACGTCCAGAGACCAACATACATTAAATGTAATCAAAGTTTGTATCTGCATTCAATCAATAATAAAATAGACAAATGTTGAAATTTATATATATAAATAAATCTTAAATACTTCGATTTCAAAAAACAAAATATACCATATGTAATACACACTACAGCCGTAAATATTATTATTAAAATAAATTATTATTTTACCTATTTAATAATGAGATGCAACCGATTCAATACCTCGGGTGAAGTAGCAGTTCAGTTGGGTAAAGTATCTTACCTAAGTATGTTTGTCGGCTTGTTTATTATTATTTACGTCAAATCATTGATTTTGCATGGTTTTTAGAAATAAATCTAATCAAAATACAGTTTGTGTACGTTTACACATTGTTTCAGATCTGCATTGAGTGCGCGCACCTTCTGTGTCATAGGTGTTCCATGGACTAAATTTTAAAATGTTTAAAACTGATGTAAAATTAAGTTTTGTAAACCAGCTTATTCTTAGTCCCTCAAAATATACACTAAATTAACATACTTTTTTAATCTTGGTTGTATAAAAAAATTTATCTGGCAATTTTTTAATTTAAATTTGGAAAGGTTGAGTTACTAATTTGGGAACTTTAAGTTAAATGTATTAAGTACGCATTATAACATGCGTAAGTTTGTAAATTTTATGTTCAGTTATTACCTATTTAACGGAATAGGCATACTTTTTTGTTTGACCTGTTTTAGTAAATGTTAGCAAATTTTTTAACTTGTTAAAAGTTAAAAATTGTAAAAGTTTAAATTCTATTTTTATCAATAGCAATTAATTACGAATAGTATTATGACTAGCTTACTTTGTCCTTCTGATTAACCCCTATTCCTTCTTCAAGTAACTCAGCTGTGATTTCTGTTTCACCTTGCTTGTCATATTCGTACTACATGAATCAAAAGTAATAAAATTAGGTCAACAGAAATGCTTTAACATTTGTACTTAGTAGAAAATTGCAGAAATATTTTATAAATAACATTCTATTTGAGTGTATTCAATCGGTATTACGAACGAAGGACATTAATAGCAACTTACTGTTAAATTTGCTATTCTTGACTAACACCAACTGGTACACCCAACTAAAATGTAACAATAATAAAGAAATGTTGTTAGCATGATAGCAAATTAAAATTAAACGCTCAAGTATTTTTCTCTATCCATGGTTTCTAAAAACAATTGTTTTTTTTTTGTGTGTTTTTTTGGAAAACCATTTTCCAAATACGGTTAGCACTGTCAATTTAGATAAAAATAATGAAAAAACAAACTTGACCTAAAAATAATGTTCAGTGAGTTATTATGTACTGAAACGTTACATCCCAACAAATACTGTATTTCAGTGCGACTCAATACCAACAAAAACAAATGAGTTTATGCAAAGAAGGTCATATCTAATTGTAACTGTTAACAAGAGGCCCATGGGCCTTAACGCTCACCTGAAGATATGTCCAATATTGTTTGCAAAGTGCAATAGACAATATATTAAGTACAGAAACTTGAAAAGTTTTCTCAAATTAAGAACTCCATCGAAACTTAATCAGAAATATATCCACTCACATTTCAGTTATAAGTTGCTTATATAATATGCATGAAGTAAGTGTAGTGCAATGAATAATTTCCAAATCATTAATCAATTTCTGTATACTAATGCAGCTATGTCCTGGACCTTTGAACATATATGACCTCAAAGCGTATATGATTCTCATGTCAATACCTACAATATTCTAATATACATGCCTACACAAAATGTTAATAGTTTTCAAGATAATTAGCAATCTTCTGCAACTGTGACCTTGACCTTTCAACATATGACCTTATACCATATATCAAAATGATCATTGTCGCAATACCTACAATATTCTAATATACATGCCATACAAACAGTTAATAGTTTTCAAGATAATTAGCAATTTAAGTCTTCTTTTGCAGCTGTGACCTTGGCCTTTCAACATATGACTTTGATCCATATATCAAAATGATCGTCATGTCAATACCTACAATATTCTAATATGCATGCCTATACAAAAAGTTAATAGTTTTCAAGATAATTAGCAATTTAAGGCTTCTTTTGAAGCTGTGACCTTGACCTTTCAACAGTATGACCTTATACCATATATCAAAATGACCGTCATGTCAATACCTACGATATTCAAATATACATGCCTATACAAAAAGTTAATAGTTTTCAAGATATAGTGACAAATGTATAATTTTTAGCAACTTCCAACTAAGTGCCTTACAATTTACCCATTTTGAGCCCCATGGCTACCATTTGTGCAAATCTGAATTAGATGATTTAAGGATGTTATAAATGAAATTACTAAGGTATATCTTTTGTAGATTCAGAGGAGAAAATTTTTAAAGTTTTTCACTATTTGCCCCTTTATGGGGCCCCAAGGGGACATAACTCCTTCATTTGAGCAAATCTGAAAGGGCTTCACCCAGGCATGATGGTTACCAAGTTTCATTAAATTTGGCCCAGTGGTTTTGGAGGAGAAGATTAAAATGTAAAAAGTTTACGCACGACGGACGACGGACGACGGACGACGCAAGATGGACGAAGATGGATAGCAATAGCTCATCTGAGCTTTCAGCTCAGGTGAGCTAAAAATTTTAAAAAATTAGCTTCATAAATTGTATCTGGTGAACAGGCTGTCATACAGAAAAACGCATTAAATATCGTTAAATACCATAAATCGGGAAATATGGGTTGTAGTTTAATTTCGGCTTATTTGGCACCCAACTCAAAAGCGCTAAAATTAAACAAGCCAAATAAATACATATCCTAAAAAAGAAATGACAATATTAAGCAGTAACACGTATATGAAAATCGATATCCCGTAACATAGTTTGTCTTAAACTTGTATTAGACCCCTTCAGTTTAATTAGTAGATTCTTATCCAGGTGGATAGAAATTATGGGTAGGGAGGGAGGATTTTATTTTTATTTTTTAATTTTCAAAAAATTACATATAAACCTAAAAAACTGTTAACTTAACGATCTTTCACTTCGTTTTGAACGGTTGCGGGATTGTTTAAACCTCCTCTAGAAACCTAAATTGACCTCTCCATTGACGGGGCCTTACCTGCCGGTAGCGATATCTTTGTGACAAGTTCTCACAACTCTAGTAATACCTAATTATTATTTCAAAAGTGAGCAGTTTTAACATAAGTTCTCAATTAAATTATTAGTTATCACATCGTGATTATCACATGGATTTTGTAATTACGTGTTTTTCTAGCTTATGCTTGTTTGTGCTAGTCGTGTGATTCTGGGAAAAGATTTTCAGTTTGTATCTGGAACATCGTTATTTCATGAAACCTGGTTGACTTAATAAATAAATAAAATAAATGAAATGTTTGACTTATTTTTATAGCTGTATAGTTATTTGCTTAAATCGAAAGTTATGGATGGGATGACAATACTTCTCGCTTTTAGTCAAAACTTTTCATGATTATATTCTCTATTCGCTTTTAAAATATACAAAAAGATTTTATATCGCTAGATTTTACTTTTTTCAAAGTATCGAGTAGAGGCAGGCATGCTTTTGGAAACCTTGAAAATATTTTTAATGTACTACTAAACCAGATAAAAATGTAAGGACCGACTGAGTTTTGAATTACCAAGATAATAGCACAATGTTACAAAATACCCATAAATGAATATTTATAAACTGTTTCAGATTCTAGACTATTAACAACAACTTATAATGGAGTGCTATGGTATATGTTTTGTCTTTACTTAACACTTACCTTCTGTTTAATTTTATCTTGGATTTTCTTTATTTCCTTTGGCTTCACTTTGATTATTTTCTACAATAAAAATTGGAACATTACAGAAACTTATCTGATAGCTTAGAGAATCCGGAATACTACCCATCAAATGGATGAATGTTTATTTATAATAAGATATGGTAAACTATTATACCTTTTAAATAGCTGATATTTTCCTTGAATGATAGTGAAAAACGAAGAGACAATATGTTTTATTATCTTACGATAAATGTGAAATATAAATGAAAAAGAGTTTTATAAGTTGTGTTCTCAAGAAAGTTAAAATGGATATTTATATTTTTGTTTACCTGAGCTTGTATAACTTGCTGCTCAAATGTTTGCGTCACGACAGGGGTCACCTAAAATATAGAAAATCCATGACTTATATGTCTTTTCAAATGATATAGTACTCAATCAACGACATGAAGTTAACAGTATTAATATTAAAGCAAGTCTTTCGAAAGCCTCATATCATACTTGCAAAATAAACATACTTTAATACTACTATGAACTATTTAAATTACATTTCCTTCTTCCTTCTGTTTGATGTACTCAAACAATGAAACAACGGATTCCTTTTGGTCCAATTTATCTTGTTTGTCTGTTGTTTCTTCCTCCTCTGTTATTTCCACATTGGTTGTTTCCTTTTTAACATCATACAAGATTATTAATTTTTCCTCATCCATAGTTTCTTTTAAGATCTCTTCTTTGTCTTCAACCTTTTAACACAAGAAATTTTATGATATTACGAAAAAAAATTCGGCTCAGTTAAGTTTACCTAATCAGAAAAGCATAATTTTTCTGAAAAAAGTCTTAATAATAACTCTAAGGCTGCTAGGAATAATACTAAGGTAACTAACGCTATCATTTTTAGCAAAAACAAAATAATAAAATTTACAATCTTGTTCAATAAAAATATAAATTATATCATCATTTTTCAATGAAATTCGGATAAGCTATTGTTCTGAACATATAAGAATATAAAATATTGACCGTTTAAACCAGTGTATGCGGGCAAAATTCTCTGCTCTATGCTAAATAAAATTAAAATGGAATATTGATAATAAAAACGCACAATTTTCAAAAATTGGTTGGTAAACCAGAGACACAATACAAAATGTTTGCCGAAATATATCACATTCTTACGATTTACAGAAAAAATGGTGGTAAATTTTGAAGATTATTCCTCAAATTTATCTAAAATATTTCCTCAGATTTTGAAACTACCTCTGAACTGGAATAACCATAGACAACTCTTCCCTCAAGAATAACTAAATCTGGATCCCTTGGAATTATCAACGATTTACTTTGGAAATGAGCAATTACTGCGCGCTGAAGATAAGTACATTTGGAAAATCCACCCGTCATGACAATTGTCTTAATATCTCCGTACTGTTCCTCATTAAAGACTTTTTTCATAAGATTGAGGATGTTATCTATTGTCGGTTGAAATAAGTTTTCAAAAACTTGCGAAGGTATCTGTAGATGTTGGGACCGACGGAGTTGAACCTCAGGGTAGGGCGAATTTTCTAACCATTCATTTATTGCCATCCCTTCAGTAGATTTCTTTATTAACTCGACCAATGGTATGGGTAGAGTAATAGATACATTTCTTGGTTCTGTTACGGTCATCATACATTTTTTTAGCTCAAATTCTTTAAAAAGTTCAATGTAATCTTCAAGTGATTCTTCTTTTAACTCTTCAAGAGTCATTCCGGGCAACACTTCATTAAAGAATCTTCGAAACTCATCGTCGATTCGTTTACCCCCGTATGGCCCCAAAACCACAGGTCCGGCATCTATATTATTAATGTTAAATGGTTGCTCGATCACCCTTATTTCAGTTCGCTGACCTACAAATTTAAGTTAAGGTAAACGCTAATTACGTATCATTAGTAAATATAAAGTTTGCTGCAATTTAATTTGTTTTATTTTTTAAAATGACATATATCAATGGCGCTGATTATATTATCCTTTAGCTGCTTAATTAGATCAGAAGAGTTAGCTTTCTCAGTGATAGATATTCCTGCAGTTTTATATGACCAATAAAAACAATAGATCATAACTTCTTTGCCTACGAAATAACTATATTCGATTAGGTAACAAACGCAAGTCTAGGTTCGCATTATATACGATTGACTGCTTTGAATTCTATTCAAAGATTGCTTTATTGGATAGGATTTAGACATTTCAAGGTCAATTGTGTTTGATATTTTTCTTTGAAATTATATTGTTTTGCTGATAATTGCGTACAATGTTAAATATAAGTTAGTTTCCCTTTTTGTGGTTTGTGCAATTCAATTGACTATTTTGTCGCTGTTGAATAGGCGTAATATCCCTTTTATCGTATACTTTGGTCAAAAGAATAAATTGAACTTTACTCTTACCTCCAACATCTACAAGCATGATTTTGGACAAACTTTTAACGAGTTCTTCATCTTCCTCCAGGTGATGTTTAATCGGTCCTATTAAGTGTGGAAGGTAGACGGGCAGAATATTCTTCTTAAGAGCAACTGTTATTTGTTTTGATTCTAATCCTCCCTAAAAAACAACCAAAATTAAACAGTTTTTAAGAATATTTATAGATTCAAAAGGTAGAAATATTTAGATAATGCTGCATAAAAATTGAATATAGTATTTCTCAAAAAATGGTTAAAATGTAAAACCATCTGACTCTTGGACAAATGAGGCTAAACAGTCACATCGACGAATTAAGTTTTGTGATTTTAAGTAAAGGACCTAAAAACACCAATTTTATTACACTTTGACAGATTTGTATATCACAATATTTTAAATGAAATGAAGAAATGTTTGAACGTATAATAGAAAAGTAAAAAAGATATGTATAAATAGTGAACCTGAACCTTACCGATACCGCAGCGTCTTTAATGAAATCTTCATCTTGATTGTCCCATGTAGGTGGGAGGATAAATACAAATTTCACATCATTTATTGTAACTTCTGTATGTGACTCATTTAATTTCGCCAAAACTTCATTCTTAAAAAACCGCAAACTCTCAGAAAACACTGTTTTTGTGGCTAGTTTCTTACCAGTGTAATCACTCAACATTGGTATTTGTTTCTGTTCAGATAACATCAAAGACCATGTATTATAAATAACTGAATGGTTTACATCATTTGTTCTCTTAAATTATTTTATTACATGCATTACTAAATTACGTAGATAAGTCAGCATATGTTTTGTGAAGATATTGTCAATGTTGAAAATTAGAACAATTATACGATTTTGGAACTTTAGATTCATTAATTTCCAACTGTTTGGCTTATGTTTTTTATTATCAAACTTTTTGGTTTAAGTGTCACTGATGAGGAATGAATTTCCGAAATGTGCACATCTGGCACATCAAAATTCAACTGGTATTTGTGCTATATATTTACTACTCCTGAGCGGGTGCCGCTGCTGGTGGAACAAAACTCCCCGAGGGTATCCATAACTCAGTAGGCAGTACTTTGTGCTGTCAGAATATGTACCATTTAACAAATTTTCAGCTGCTTTAAATTGTAAAATTTGTTTAAAACTAGGGTTTGTTCCCTCATGCAAAGCATTCCTTAGCTGGATTTGGATTAATACGATTTTGGAACTTTAGATTCATTAATTTCCAACTGTTTGGCTTATGTTTTTTATTATCAAACTTTTTGGTTTAAGTGTCACTGATGAGGAATGAATTTCCGAAATGTGCACATCTGGCACATCAAAATTCAACTGGTATTTGTGCTATATATTTACCTTTCAAAACACTATGCCAACATTACAATAGATTATTCAATTGCTTAAAAGTGTCCATCCTCGATTACAAAATACAATAATCCTTAAAGTCACGGCAAATTAGAAAAAATATAAACCCTTCAATATTAATAAAAGGGCATTTCTTCTCGATGAACTTTTGCTAGTTTCAAATGTTCTTTAAATACATATATGGATGTACCAAATTCGATTCTCTTAAACTTAGCAGTTTCTGTGACAAGACTTTTTGTATTTAAATAACTATTTTTATGAGAGTTAAAAAAAACTAATTTAAAAAGTAAGATTATGGGAAACAATAATAAATTTACAATTAAAATAATCTGTTTATGTAAAAAATTCTAAAAACGTAGAAAACAAAATAAAAACGGTTTTCATAAATACAACCGACACAGTAGAAGATGAAAGCGTTATACAATACTGCTCATTTTACATAAAAAGGTGCCTCTTAGAAAGGATAAAACGTACGTATAAATTATTTGTGAACTTTTCGAAGTAGAAATATTCTCTATGATCCCCCTCTTCTACTAAGTCTGTAAAGTTGTTTTCTGCATCATAACCAAATGAATTCAAGGACTCGTCGGGATTCAACAGTAATGAAGTTGGCATTTTTATGCATCTAAATAATGTACCAGTATTCCATAGATCAGCATTTATCTGTAATGGCCATCCTTTCAAAAACTCCTCATGAGATGAAAAGGCATAACCTGATTTTGTTGAACCAAACCTCAAGGCGGCAACAAAATGGAATTTTAATTGTTCTGGTTCATTCATTATTATTTCTGTTGAAAAAGAGGATAATTTATAGGTTGGAATAAGATAAACACTATAGTATATCACACACTAATCGGTTATTGTACAAAAGCATTGCAATGTTCATGAAAATATGATTAGATAAAACGTACTTATTACAACCCAATGTTAGAAAAGTAAGCATATATGTTTTGTTGTTTAAAGGATTTCCATTACCTGAAATATTGCAGTATGAAGCATAATTATTACTAGCTTTCTTAATAAAATCATATTTTTTCGATAAAATGATAACACTATTATTTGTTTTAAAACTGTAATAAAAAATTCAGGTAACTAAGGTGATTATTTTATGACGAAAAATGTTAATTAGAACTCAAAAATGACATAATTTAGAAGAGTTAGAATAGCTATTAAAGTAACGATGCTATGCTATGTATATGCCTTTTCATAGTCAATGCGGATTCAAAACAACAGAATATTTTTTTTTTAATTTTATCTTTTAAACTTTGATTTGGGGACTAAATAAATAATTAATTACATACTGCTATAGATATAATATCTAAACATTTTAAAAATTAACTTTACAAAATTGTGTTTAATTGTACTTTTAACTTAAAGTGGTGTCATTTTGAGTGTAAGCGGCATTAAAAAATCCTAAAACGCAATTTGTTCTGTAATAAAAATGTAATATCAGAGCATTGTGAATTTTAATTTTACAAAATAAAGTTTAATTGTATTCTTAACTTACTGCCTAGTAGGACTGCAAAAGAGATTTCGTAATACCCATATAGTAAGATTCTTCTTGTTAAATTGTTCAGCTACAGTTTTTTTTTTAATTTTTTAACCCTAAAATAATCCCTGATTTTTACGGTCATTAATCTTTTGCCTTGGGCACATATTTGTAAAACGAATCTTTTGCTTTAAATACATTTTTATTTTACAGAAACATTGCTACGGAAGAAGAAACCCAATACTTAATCAGAAATATGTAGTTAAAAATTAATTATAATTAATATGCATGTAGTAACTTTGAATAATTCCCAAAGCATTAACCATTTCAGTATACTTATGCAGCTATTGCCTTGACATTTGATCCTATAAACTTAAACCATACATGCAAATGATCGACACATTAATATTTTGTGTTATAAATTTACTACTTCTGAGCGGGTACCGCGGCTGGTGTAGTAAAACTCCCCGAGGTATCCATAACTAAGCAGGCAGTACTTTGTGCAGTCAAATTTTGAAATTTATTTAAAACTAAGGTTTGTTCCCTCATGCAAAGCATTCCTTAGCAGGATTTGGATTTACATAATTTTGGAACTTTAGATTCATTAATTTTCAACTGTTTGGTTTATGTTTTTTATCTATCAAACTTTTCGGTCTTAGTGTCACTGATGAGGGATAAATTTCCAAAATGTACACATCTAGCACATGAAAATTTAACTTGTATTTGTGTTATATATTTACAATATCCAAATATATATGCCTATTCAAAACATTACTAGTTTCCAAGATAATTTCCAATTTAAATTTTAAATTTTAGACGGCTGAAAATTTTGCTAAATGGTACATTTTCTGACAGCACGAAGTACTACCTACTGAATTATGAATACCCTCGGAGAGTTTTACTCCACCAGCACCGGTACCCGCTCAGGGGTAAGTAAATATAAAACAAATACCAGTTAAATTCTGATGTGCCAGATGTGCACATTTCGGAAATTCATTCCTCATCACTGACACTAAGACCGAAAAGTTTGATAGATAAAAATATAAGCCAAACAGTTGAAAGTAATGAATCTAAAGTTCCGAAAGTATATAAATCCAAATTCAGCTAAGGAATGCTTTACATGAGGGAACAAACCTTAGTTTTAAATAAATTTTAAATTTTTGACGGCTGAAAATTTTGCTAAATGGTACATTTTCTGACAGCACGAAGTACTACCTACTGAATTATGAATACCCTCGGAGAGTTTTACTCCACCAGCACCGGTACCCGCTCAGGGGTAGTAAATATAAAACAAATACCAGTTAAATTCTGATGTGCCAGATGTGCACATTTCGGAAATTCATTCCTCATCAGTGACACTAAGACCGAAAAGTTTGATAGATAAAAATATAAGCCAAACAGTTGAAAGTAATGAATCTAAAGTTCCGAAAGTATATAAATCCAAATTCAGCTAAGGAATGCTTTACATGAGGGAACAAACCTTAGTTTTAAATAAATTTTAAATTTTTGACGGTTGAAAATTTTGCTAAATGGTACATTTTCTGACAGCACGAAGTACTACCTACTGAATTATGAATACCCTCGGAGAGTTTTACTCCACCAGCACCGGTACCCGCTCAGGGGTAGTAAATATAAAACAAATACCAGTTAAATTCTGATGTGCCAGATGTGCACATTTCGGAAATTCATTCCTCATCACTGACACTAAGACCGAAAAGTTTGATAGATAAAAATATAAGCCAAACAGTTGAAAGTAATGAATCTAAAGTTCCGAAAGTATATAAATCCAAATTCAGCTAAGGAATGCTTTACATGAGGGAACAAACCTTAGTTTTAAATAAATTTTAAATTTTTGACGGCTGAAAATTTTGCTAAATGGTTCATTTTCTGACAGCACGAGTACATGTCGAAACATAAACGTTAAGCTTCTCCCAGTCTTACGACAGAACCGTCTCAACACAACAGAACAAACGTCTTAGTTACTTTTTGTCGGAATAAACTCACCCCGCAATTAATTTAACAAGGAATCAACTGTTGTTGTATCGTGCCTTACTGGGTCACAATCTGGGTCGCACCATGTTGTCAGTTCCACAAGTTCTAAAATAATAATGCCAGAAACTATAACTTTCCTAATAAGATAGCATTACAATCATCCACTAAATTGATTGACTCCTGTATTCTTCGCAAATTCCTATTTCTCGCACTGCACTTTAAATTTCCAAAACTGACGGCGTGAGTGAGACTTCATTTTCGACTCGATCTTCGAGACTATTTTACTCGTTCGTCATCCGCCTTAGGAAATTCGGGGTTTTTTTTTAAATTGTAAAATTGCTATGCTACGACGATGACTAAATTGATGTTTTAAAAAATGTACAAAACAAATGGAAGGTTAATAAACTATTTCATAATTTTTGCGAGTTCTGCGGTTTTTTTTTTTTTTTTTTTTTTTTTTTTTTTTTTTTTTTTTTTTTTTACTATATTTTCTTAAATGTTACCCTGTTCCAATAATATGACCCCACTTTTCATTGAAGGCGGGAAAATTCAAATTGATGAGAAAAAAATAAACAAATGAATAAATAAACAAATAAATAAATAAAATAGATTAAATATAACCATTGAAGAGCATAGCTATGACAGTTATTGGATTTTATAAATGCCATAGTTTTGCCTGGTAAACTGAATAACGCGCGTTATTTTACGTAACCTTTTATTCGATAATAATAAATTTGACAATTTTGGTTTGATTTATTGTTCCATCATCAACAAATAATGTAAATGAATAGAAAATCATTTTGCCAGTCCTTAAATATTATGATATTTTACAGTGTATATCTGTTTGCAAGAAAAGAAATTCATTTTGATATACAATATCAAAAAGTCCAGTTGGTTGTTTTTAAAGTTGGTACTGTTTGTTGTTAGACAGATCTTTACCTTTGTTTAAAAACAATGACTGTAGCAAAAACCAAACTAAAAAAAATATTAGTGAAATAAATTTGAAAATTTGGGATATTACAATGATATTTGTTCTAAAAAATTTTCCTTCAGTATCGTTTTAATAGATATATTTAATCAATTAAACTAAGACGATGAAATCATAGTAATTAGATATATTCAATACTTAAACTGGCTGTATTATAGCTGTTATTTATCAATTTACCATTATAAAACTTCTTAAGTACGTCATTTATTTAACAATTTATTTATTGTATCTTAACTAAAACAAAAAAATCATTCATCCACTAATTAAAGCTACTTTAATTGACATTTTGCAATCTTGAAAAAAGAGCAACACGTTTAAACAAGATTATAAAAATCAAACAATTCAAAAGTGTTAAAGTTTTTACGATATGGTATATTTTGGTCACCTAATGACATTGAAAACAAACCATTTTGTGAAGCATTAGTGTAATTACAACTTATACTTGTTATAGAATGCAACAAGGGATAACTTTTGTGTAATCAAGTTGATAGTCAGTAACTGTTTTAAGAATTATAATTAAGACTAATTTATATTTTGGCTGTGTTTTATTATCTATCAAATTTTTAGCCACTAGTGTCAAAATTTAACAGGTATATGTGTTATATATTCACAAACATGAAATTTAAATGCAGGATTTAAATGAACATTACACTGTTGAAAAGTGGGGTTTAGTGTAACTCAATCTACTGAAAAATATAGAAAAACCCAAGCATGTGTATTTTAAAAAATTCATTTAACAAAGCACATTCTAAGAAATGCGTGTAAAAAATTTTAAGAAAATTCTATGTCGGGGTAGTTTTTGCCTCAGGTGCTGGAAATTACCTTAATCACTACCTTTGAATTTTCCTGGACTAACACTTAAACTTTCGAACATTTTTTCGTACTTGCCTGTAATATGAGTTAAATAATTTCTTTGAAATTTAACTCCCTATACATAAACATCGTGAGTTTTAATTTACTTACTTTTGTTTGCAGTAAATGTTGACTACTTATTAACAAATTAGATTTATTTTTTTCCGCGCTTATAAACCTAATGGGTTAACAAATGATCTACACAAAAAGAAGGTGATGTACAATTATAATACATGGAAAAACGCATTAATCTATTAACATATACGTAATGATTTAGCAGATGATAGAATTTTTAATGATAACCGCGTAGGAAACTGAATTTGCTGTAATTTTATCGCTGTTTTATTGCGCATTTCGAATTAAGCTTGTTTCCACTGCTGTAAGAAATAGGTAATATATGTCAAAAACTAAAGAGGATAAAAACAGGGTACACGTCAACTCGGGATTAGGGATTTAACAGGAGCTATCAAGAATCTCACGTTTTAGTCATATAAGGAATTTTGAACATCTGATATAGCAGTTACATCAGACAAAAATGTTTAAAATGACTTACCTCTTTCAATCCTTATTTTCTACAAATAGGTAGCAAAGACGCCTTCTGTTAGTCCATTTGACTTTAAATTTTCTATAAATCAAGAAACTTGGGTTTCTCAGAATTCATTTGCATATCTAAAAATCTATTCAATTAAATACGTCAAGGTTGTGTAATACCTGAAGACATTGTTATAACATTCTTTCGGAAACTCACTGTTATTATCAATAAACGTATCTATATTTTTACCCATGTCAAAATGAGTTGTTTTTTTTATTTAAGAATACTTCAAATGAAATATGTTTATTACATGCATTAAGTTCGGTATCAAATTATTAAATGTTGTTAGTGGCTATAACTTGGTCATTTACAGAATAAATCGACTCCGAGCTTGAGCTTCCAAGAAATTCACATTATAGTCATATAGGGAATTTTGAACATCTGATATAGAAGTTACTTCAAACAAAAATGTTAAAAATGACTTACCTCTTTTCAATTCTTATTTTCTACAAATTAGGTAGCTAAGACGCCTTGTTTTAATTTATTTGACTTTAAATTTTCTATAAATTGCAGATATATATTGTCACTTGGTTGAAAATCAGAAGCTCTGATTCAGTGATAACAACGGCCATTATCCTTTCAACATGTAAAACACTATTATAATCAAAAAGGTTATTTAAATCTTAAAACATTGGAGTATTTTATGATAAAAATACAAATAGAATTATAGTTAAAATATTGCTGAAATTCTAAGACAATTCTGTAGCAACATAACAACCAAACAATGCCTAAGTATTAAAAACAAAGAGCAACTGATATGGTTTCAAAGGTTACTTACAACCAAACCAATGAGTAATAACAAAAGGTAGTTAAAAACAAGACAATGTAAAAGTAATAAGGGTAATTTAAAAACAAGATACTATGGTATCAAATGTTACTTAATAAACAATGCAATGTTATAGTAAAATTACTTACAACCAAAACAAAGCAATATTTTAATATCAAAGGTTACTTAACAAACAAGACATTACATTACGAGCACGGGACATTTAACAACCACGTTAATATGTTGTAACACAGATTAATAAAAAAGGTGGGTAAATGCTTTAGAAGCAAAGATTACTTAAAAAGCCAAGGTATTATTATAGAGCCAAATGATACTGAACAACTAAGGCATTTTTTGATTCTTAACAACCAACACATTGCTTTAGTAACAAGAGATACCTAACAATCAAGACAATGCTTAAGCAACACAGGATAGTTAAAAGCAAAAAAAAAAACTTCAATATTAATGGTAACTTGTCAGCTAAAACATTACTTAACAACCAAGACAATGTTTTATTAACACAGGGTACTTAACAACAATGTTAATGTTAACAACCAAGACAATGTTTTATTAACACAGTGTACTTAACAACAATGTTAATGCATTAGTAACAGAAAATATTTAACAAGTGTCCAATTCTGATGTTCTACAAACAGGTAGTACCGAAGACACTTTTTTTAAATTTCTATAATTTTCTTCATAATATTCCCTGAGTACAACTAGCATATTGTTATTTTAATTTCTATACGCCTGTAGATTTTTCCTTAAATCAAGAAATTAGCGTTTCTCATAATTCATTTGCATACCTAAAAATCTATTTAATAACTACGTCAAGGTTATGTAATACATACAGACGACTTGTTATAACATTCTTTTGGAAACTCATAGTTTTTATCGATAAACATATCTATAAATAACCATGTCAAAATGAGTATATGTATTCAAAATATACTTAAATGTAATATATTTATTACATGCAATAGTCCGGTATCGAATTTTAAAAATTTGGTAGTGCTATAATTTGGTCCTTAACACCATTTGTCCCTGCATATTTTTGTCACTTGGTTGAAAACAGAAGCTTTAGGTCAAAGATATTGTTAGAATTGTACCGTGTACCTGTAATTGTCTTTTGAGATATTACTATAGAATAAAAAATCACATATAATCTAAAACAGTACTTTAGCATTGAAGTCGAACACTACGCTAAAAAACAATATAAATTATAAAAATCACTTTGAAACAATATTATTGTTCCAACGGTCATTATCTTTTCAACACGAAGAATACTATAATGAAAAAGGTTACTTAAATTTTAAACTTGGAAATGTTACATGGTACAAAAAGTTGCTTTAAGTACAAATAGAATTCGCGATTAAAATATTGCTGAACTTTTCAGGAAATGCTGTAACAACAAGACAACGTAAAAGTAATAAAGCTTACTAAAAAACAAATGCTTTGGTATTAAATGCTACTTAGTAACCTAGGCAATATTTTAGTAAAAATACTAACATCCAAAACAATGCTTTAGTCAGAAAGGCTACTTAACAGCAAAAAGCATTGTTTTAATATCAAGATTACTTAACAACCAAGGCATTACAAACACAGGGCATTGAACTAGCATTGCTTTTGTAACAAAGGTTATTTTTTAAACCAGGTGAATGATTTAGTAGCAAATGTACTTAAAAACCAAGACCATTATCTAGTATCAAAGGTTACTTAACAGTCATGACATTGCTCTAGTAACAAAGGATCCTTAAAGCTGCATTAAGTTTTCCAAAGAAAAAAATAAAAAGGTGCTAATCTCATTAATGATGTTCCTAATGAACAATATTACATTTGGTTCAACGATAAAAGCTCGAATAAATACAGAAGTTACAGTATTTACCCACCGAGATGCAGCATTTGAGATCTGATAATAGAACATGCTTACGTCATCAAAACCCGGGTCATTTAAACACAACTTTCAAAACGGTAAAATACGATAAATTAAACAAAGAACTTCGTTGAATTTGTCATTTGTGACTTAGTAATTTGCAATTTGTCATGTTTCACCTTCGATTCTAGGGTTTTTCCGAAAATCCGTGCGCATGCTCCAAGCTCATAATTACCATCGTAAAACACTGACCAACTTGTCGGAGGTTTCCGTTTATTTACAGCTAAAAGTAATGAAATCTTAGAAAATGAATGTCACGAATTGTGGTTAGAAGATATCTATTTTTTAAAAAATATATATTTTTAGAAAATCAAAAAAATTCAGAAAATTGAAAAACTTAATGAAGCTTTAACAACCAAGACAATATTGTAGTAACACAAGTCAACATAGACTATACTTTAATAACAAAGGATACTTAACAACAATGTTATTGTTGTAGTAACATAGTTTACTTTACAAACAAGAAATTGCTCGGTAACAATAATTTGTTTGCAAATTAAACAAGACTAAATATATAACAAATACCTGCTAAATTTTGATGTGCCAGATGTGCACATTTCGGAAAATCATTCCTCATCAGTGACACTAGGGGCCGAAAAAGTTGATAGATTAAAAAAACATACGCCAAACAGTTGCAAATTAATATTTATAGTTCAATAATTTAGGATTTTATACTCAAGACAATGCCTGAATAACAAAGCTAACTTAAAGCCACGACAATGCTACAGTGACTTACCACTCTCCAGTATCCTATCCTTATTTTCTATATACACAGGTGTCTATTTGATGGTATAAATGAAGAATTTAGGGTTTTCTCACAAGTCATTTGCATATCTAGAGTCAATATTTGAAATGCCTGTGCAAGTGAATGGAATCACGTATTAGATTTCTGAATTATTAGTGCCGTTTTAAGGCTGTACTTGCCGAAAAAATGATATAGCGCTGACATTATATTGTTATTTAAATTCGATTTTTTCCTCAAGGAATAAAAATAAGAAAGTAAAACTCTATTCAATTACTACATCAAAGTAATGAAAGATGCAGACGACATCGCAATTACATTTTGAGGAAACTTTAAAAAGATTAACATATTTATAACTATCACCATGTCAAAATGTGTATTCTTATGTAAGGCATAATTAATATGAAATAAAACTATATTTATGATACGTATTTGGTTAACTCTCGTAGGTTTTCTAATATTTATTGTTATAACTTAATCATTTACACCGGCTGTCGCAACCATATTCATTGTCACTTGGGTGAAAAAACTCAGTCAAGGATATAGTAATAATTGTACATTTACTCGTACCTTACTCCAAGATAATACTAATGTGGCAAAAACCACTTAAAATCTGAAACAGTACTTTAGCACCAAAGGTGATCAGTATACTTTAAACAATATCATATTAAAAAGCACTTATAATTTTAAATGAATTATATTGCTTTTGTGCTTAAATAAAAAAAAATAGTCACATTGTTTACCTCTGATCCCAACGGCTAGTACTAGATGCACACACTGTTCTCTTTTGTAATTGACCGAATTCTAACGATAGATTTATAATACCTATGAGCATAACAGACAAAGATACGTGGGTACATATCTATATATAGATAGCACATACGCTTTGTTTTAGTCTTTTTGAATGTATTAACATTTTCAATGTTCTATAAATCAAGAAATTAGGGTTTCTCGGAATTCATTTGCATATCGAAGTTTTTTTCAATAACTGCTCAAGGTAATGTTATTCATGCAGACGACATGATGATTACATTCTTTAACTCATTGTTATTATTAATCAACATACATATATTTTTAAACTTGTCAAAATTTTTGTTCTTATTTAAATGTGACAATTGGCACATCAAAATTTAACAGGTATTTGTGTTATATATTTAAGACATGTTTTTATTAAATATATTTATTACATGCGTTTGGTTCAGTATTGATTTATTATTATTATTATTTTTTTTTGAATTTGTTAGTTGCTATTTCTTGATCCATTACACAATTTGTCGCAGGCATATTCAATGTCACTTATAATTAGCTAAACACATGTAGTAATCAAAGTACAATGAATACTTTCTAGATAATTAAACAGCTACGATCTTTATCTCTGAACATATGGCCTTGAACCATATATTAAAATTATCATCATATGGTCATATCAATATCTTTAATATTCTGATATACATGCCAATAGAAAAAGCTAAAAGTTTTCAAGATAATTAACATATTAAATTTTTAATGCAGCTATGACTTTCAACTTTGTTCGATATTTTAAAATGTTTATCATATCATTACCTATAATATTTTAATATATATGCGTGTATAAAAAACGTTAATAGTTTACAAGATAATTAACAATTTCAATCTTCCAATGCAGCTATGACCTTGAACCAAATATCACAATGATCGACACCTAAATACAAACAATATTCGAATATAAATATACCTATACATAATGCCTATACATAATGATAATAATTTCCAAGATAATTAACATTTTTAGTGATGTTATACAGCTATGATCCTGACCCCTGAACAAAAAATCGTAAATCAAAATGTTCGTCATAAATGCTTACATGCCTATAAAAAGTAAATATATTTAAAAAAAATTAACACCATATATAAAGAGTCATCATTGCAATACCTCCAATATTATAATATTTTACATGCCAACTCCTACATGGATTATCATATAGTTACTAAACTTGGTACCTCGTTAATGTTTTTGTGCTTAACATTTTAACTCAAAAAGTTAACAAGAAAATGACCTTTAACTGCACAAATCACAAACTGGATTATGACCTTGTTATTTGACCTTGACCCTTTTAAAGGTTATTTTAAGGAAATGTCAAAATTGAAAATCTCATGTCATTACCTGTATAGTCTTACATTACCAGTCGTTGAGTATTTTCGAGAAAGGTGTCATGACAGTCTTGTTCTGGTCTAAAAACAGAGCGACATGGATGGATATGAAGTTGTTCAAAATATTTTAAAAGTTGCGAGTTTAAAGCTTTTTTTCAAACAGTTTGGTTATTTTTAGGAAGAATATTGGCAAGTTTTTAAAAACTTTTGTATATCACTTGGTTTGTTTAAGTGTGTCTTGAAAAGTTGATGTTTATATTGACTGGTTGATATTGCTTTAAGCGGATGTATTATTGCTAGTTGTGATAGTTTAAACAATTTAAGCGAGACAGCATCTACCCCTGTTGGCTTTTTAGATTTCAATGATTGCATTTGTTTCGTAACAGAATCTATTGGAACTGGTGAAAAACCTAAGGTTAAATGGGTTTTTTTTTAATACACTTATGATTAAAAAACATATATCTAGAAATAATGTTTATAGTGCTATAACTTCCATTGCTGTGAAAAGAAGACTACATAACGCTCAGCTAAATGACACGCAACTAAATACGGCTCAACTAAATAACACAGGAATAAATAACGGTCGCTACCATGTTATGATTAGTCGTTGCATTGTAGCAATTTACAATATTTTCACAGTTAACTGGTTATAAAATTAAAACCTGGTCGTTCTAAACTTACTTTATTTCAGTCGTAAATGAAATAACGTACGTCTTCTGTGTGTCCAAAGTAAGTCAGATTATTTCGACTACCATTTTAAGGGTCTATAAAGGGCATAAACGTAAGAAATTCCTCCTATAATATAACAAGTTGATATAAATATATAACAAATACCTGCTAAATTTCGATGTGCTATATGTGCACAATTCGGAAAATCATTCCTCATCAGTGACACTAGGGGCCGAAAGGTATGATAGTAAAAACACAAGCCAAACAGTTGAAAAATAATTAATCTAAAGTTCCAGAATTATATGAATCCAAATACAGCTAAGGAATACTTTGCATGAGGGAACAGACCTTGGTTTTAAATAAATTTTAAAAATTAAACGACTGAAAATTTGCCTACTGCCTACTAAGTTATGGATACCCTGGGGGAGTTTTACTCCATCAGCAGCGGTATCCGCTCAGGGGTAGTAAATATATAACAGATACCCGCTAAATATTGATGTGCCATATGTGCACATTTCGAAAAATCATTCCTCATCAGTGACACTAAGAGCCAAAAAGTTGATAGTTAAAAAAACATAAGCCAAACAGTTGAAAAATAATTAATCTAAATTTCCAAATTATATGAATCCAAATTCACACACAAACACACATACACACACACACACACACAGATATATATATATATATATATATATATATATATATATATATATATATATGAATAAGTTTAATTTATCAATCAGTACAAAAAGTCCATTTCCGTTTCAGCTAAGAGAACGGTATGCGCACGCACACAAATTAAAATGGATTAAAAATCCGAATTAAATCACGATCAATCCTGAAAAACAGTAAATCTACAATAAAACAGTTTGGAAAAGCACTAAAAATCCACAAATTAAAAAAAATCGGTGTTTTGGGCTTTTAAACAATGGGGACCCTGGAGTTTTTCTTTTTGATTACGCATGTATATAAAATAGTATTCATAGTATCTATAAATACCGTTGACTTAATTAAGATTAATTATATAGTCGGGTACAGGTGTAAATTTTGGGGTCCCAAACAGGGTAATCACTAGCGCTAAAATAAAACTGCTCTAATTCAAATGGCACCTTAAAATCGCTAAAATTTCTATGCGCTTATATAAAGCGGTTTACAGTATATATATATATATATATATATATATATATATATATATATGTGTGTGTGTGTGTGTGTGTGTGTGTGTGTGTGTGTGTGTGTGTGTGTGTGTGTATCTGTGTGTGTGTGTGTGTGTTTTCAAAAAAAAATTATAAAATATAATAAAAATAAAATTATTTTGTTTCCATAAACGAATCTTTTGCAGATGTCTTGTCAATAATATGTACATTAGATAGAAGCGAATAATTTTTTTTGCATGTTACTGTTTTAGACAGACAAATTTAGTTAAATATTTTATTTCCGTGTAAACACGTCTCTTATTAACAAATTCATATTTTCGGGTTTTTCACAATAAAAATATTAATCTACAGATAAAAAAGATTAGTTTTAATACCTGATTGTTGAGAAGTAAGATACCTTAATTAAAAATGTTTTCATAAATACAGATACATATAGATGAATAAGAAATTGAAATAAGCTAATGAATGTTTTATATCAAACACAAATATAACGGTCCATGTCCAAATCATAATCTTGAAAGCAAAGTAAAAATTTCGGAAATTGACTAATTCAGTAAAATACTTGAGGGTCAACCAGTGAATTTAGACTTGGAAGGCTTTGCATCTCCTCTCTAGCAAGCATCACCCACCGCATACAATAATGAATTCACGAATGAATACATGGAATATTTAGGTGTGAAATATATCCAGCATAAGATTGGATACAAGAGCATTATATTTACCAACAACATTGTGATGCCGGTGTAAATATATAACACAAATACCAATTAAATTTTGCTGTGCAAGATGTGCACATTTCGGAAATTCATATCTCATCAGTGACACTTAGACCGAAAAGTTTGATCGATTAAAAAAACATAAGCCAAACAGTTGAAAATGAATGAATCTAAAGTTCCAAAATTATGTAAGTCCAAATCCAGCTTAAAAAATGCTTTGCATGAGGAACAAACCTTTGAAACGAAGAATATTGAATGTTGAAAATTGACCCGGGGTTCATTTTTTCAACGTTGAATACTGAATGAGAGGTACCTTTTCTCTGATGAAAATTGAGACATAGTCATGAGCTTTAAACTGTCTAGCTAGCTACACCCGCTACTTGTCAAAACAAAACCGAGAATGAAACGTGAATTTATGGGACGTCAAATATGTATAGGATAATTCTAGATATAGCGACATCATACTTTATTAAAGCATTAAAACTTTTAACGGTCCTAACAAGCAAGACTCGTAGTATTCCTGAGTAAACATTTTATTTGTAAACTATAGCTTCTTGTAATAAGTTCCGTTAGTGGGGACAAGCTCCATCATACCGTTTTATCCGTGACATCAACACACCTTAAAGTAGATAAGCAGCAATATTGTTTTTAGAAATGGAAAGTTGAAAATAAAAAATGAACACATCTCTTTTGTCATAACACTTGCATGGTATTATTTCGTAAGTGATAAAATTGAAATATGCCCAAATATGAAGCAGAATTTAAAGAATCAGTCATATCTTTTGTTTCATGCTCACAAGGATAGTTGACATTCATAAAGTCTCCAAAACCAAGCCTTAGACATTCCTTTAAAAGAACATGTAGATATATGTACACTTTTGATACTGTGAACCCTTTCTTTATTATATAATATCAACAAATATCTATATTTTGCGTTCTCTAAAACAATGCTCTTAATATAGAAATACTTTAGCATCAAACTGAAAAATCTTTCTGGCATATACACTGAATCTGTAGACAGTAAGACGATATATTACATTTTCAGTTTACAATGATGCAGAAAAAAGTTTTAAAATGACCTCTCGCATATTTTCATTTATAGATACTACCGCAAATTCTGCGCCTTGTGGATAGAGATACTTGGCTTCTCCTTCTCAGGGTGTATATTTTAGAAGGTAGTCATAACTACTTTTCTTTCTCACTCTTTTGCTGAAGTCAGGGGATCCGTTTCTTGTCCAGTGGCATGCGCTATGTCAGGTTCCGTGCGTATTGTTATGTCAGCTTCGTGGTCTTTCACTAGTCTTTGAATGGCTTTTAACCAACCGTGCAAAATTGCCTAGTGAAGAGCGGACCACTCCCTCTGATCTGAAATGCAGTTTACTAGATATGGTTTTTTGTCGAGCGTGTTCCATACAAGGTTCCAGTTCCCTTGCTTTTCGCCAAGAACCATGTTATTGATTTCTTTGTTATCAAGCTCGATCGTCTTCTCAACAACTTTTTAAAGGATAACTGAAAAAATCGACTAACTGAGAAGCTTCACACGTTAATTGCTGATAGACATTAAAGCCTGCATCTCAACATAAAATATACTATGAAATTACTTTGAAAATCTTATATGTGCATACGTACATTTCATAGCAAAAAATAAGACACTCCTTAACCTTACAAAAAGCATAATTGTTCTAAAAGTCTGAATAATAACTCTAAGTTAACTAATGTTAGGAACAAATTAAATTTAGGACTTGTACAATATAAATATAAATTATATCTCTATTTTTAATGAAATTCAAAATTATCTTGGAATTAGCTATTGCGCTGGTCAACTGTAACATTTTAGAATATAGAATAATGGCCACCTAAACCAGTATATGCGGATATCATCTATTGTCGGTTAAAATAAGTTTTCGAAAACTTGCTAAGATATTTGTAGATGTTGCAACCGACAGAGTTGAACCTCAGAGTAAGGCGAATTTTCTAACTATTCATTTACTGTCATCCCTTCAGTAGATTTCTGTATCAACTCGACCAATAATATGGGTAGAGTTATAGATACATCTCTTGGTTGTGTTACGGTCATCATAGATTTTTAAGCTCAAATTCTTAAAGAAGTCAAAAGTAATCTTCGTGTGATTCTTCTTTTAACCTTTCAAGAGTCATCTGGGTCACACTTCTTCAAGGAATCTTCGAAACTCATCGTCGACTCGTTTACCCCCGTATAGCTAGTATTATAAAGTTTGTTCTGCATGGATAAATGAGACTGAGCTAATGGTATCCTCGGGGAAAAAATTTTCTGCCAGCAGTGATACCGACCCAGTAGTAGAAATAAAACAAACATACCAGTCCTTGTCCAAACCACAATCCAAAAAACAAAGTAAAAACTTTAAAAGCTGGCAATATTTGTTATAACGCGAACCTCCATCAAGTAAGTGAGACCAGGTGCTCCGGAAGGGTAAGCACCTCCTGTCTAGCTAGCTACACACGTCACGTGCAAATCAATTTTGAGCCTAGGGGCACGATTATTAACTGCTAGTCTAGTGCACTGTAGTACCAACAGTAGACCTTTTAAAAAACACAATGTTTAATTACGTCTTTGCTTACCAATTAACTATATTTCATCAGGTAACAAAACGCATGTCTAGGTTCGCATTATTTATGTTAAGGAACTTCCTACTAGATTGACGCCTTTGATAGCTAATAAAAGATTGCTTTATGGAATAGGATTAAGACATGTGAAGGTGAATTGTGTTTGATATTTTTCTTTGATATTGTTATTTTATGTATAATTGTGTAAAATGTTAAATATAAGTTATAACTGAATCCAGCGATTATTCATAATGTTAGTCAACACAAAAGCTGTTGTAGGCCATTTTTCTGTTGTTTGTCCTAATTTGATTGACTATTTTGTGGCTGTTGAATAAACATAATATATCATGTATTTTAGTCAAAAGCGTAAATATCTTTGGCATTTGCTTCCTATTTTGTGGGAAAATGTGTTTTCTGTCGCACTCCGGTTTCTTCCACCATTTCTGATCTCACCGCATCGATATAATGGAGAAAACTTGACTGTTGTATTAAACGCAAGTCTTTTGACTTTAATCTTTGATCATTGATTTGTGGTTAGAAGCGTAGGATTACAAAAATTTCGTTATAATTAAACAATTTATATAGCTTTGACAAAAATCCATATTTTATAACAAAACCACAACACTTTGTGCATCAATTTCCCGAATACAGCATACGTAACTGTGTAATTTTGAGAAAAACTAAGACAAATGAAAAAAATGTTACTTAAAAGTGTCAAAGTAAATGCTGTTTGTTGGATATGTTATTTTCCAATCAATAATTTTTTCATTCACAAACGTTTAACGAAAACATGGGTGACATTGTCAATGAACTGACCACGAACACCAAATAGAAGTATTTTTGCTTTGAAAAATGATTATATATAAAAACGCACGCAGGTGTGTGTGTGTGTGTGTGTGTGTGTGTGTGCGTGCGTGCGTGCGTGCGTGCGTGCGTGCGTGCGTGTGTGTGTCAACTTAACCCCTCCCTACCTCCAACATCTACAAACAAGACTTTGGACAAACTTTTAACGAGTTCATCATCTTCCGCCAGGTGTTGTTTAATTGGTCCTATTAAGTATGGAAGGTAGACGGGCAGAATATTCTTCTTAAGAGCAACTGTAATTTGTTCTGAATCAATTCCTGCCTAGAAAAAACAAACCAAATTTCAACAGTTGTTATCATAATTATAAAATTCAGGAGGTCGAAATATTTATAAAACTTTGCATAAATTATTGAATATAACAGAGAATGTCTCTGATTTTTTGAGATGTAAAACCATATGACTGTTGGAGAAATAAGACGAAACACTCACACCGACGAATTTTTTCATTACCCTTTGATTGATTGTACACACAATATTTTAAATGTAAATGACAAAATGTTTTGAACGTATGATATAAAAGTAGAAAAGATCTGTTGAAGCTTTAAATCTCAAGCTTACCGATACTGCAGCGTCTTTAATGAACTCTTCATTTGATTGTCCCATGTAGGTGGGTGGATAAATACAAACTTCACATCATTTATTGTAACTTCTCTATGTGCCTCATTATATCTCGCCAAAACTTTCTTCTTAAAAAAACTGGAAACTCTCAGAAAACACTGTTTTTGTGGCTAGCTTCTTGCCAGTGTATTCACTCAGCATTGGTATTTGTTTCTGTTCAAATAACACCAAAGATCATGTATCATTTATTAAATGGTACATCATTTTTATTAAATTAATGAAAATGGTTGAGACCGATTCCGGAAATCGTAATTCGTACTTAAAGGAGTAAAAACACATTAAAAAGTTCATTATCAAACATAAATAAAATATTAGGTTTTTGAAGTATACAAAACTAGTCTTTGTAAAGTTTTACAAACATTACAACTCAAATAATTTTTTAAACATGTCATTTTGTTGGTTTGAATTTTGTGAAAGCAATTTAAAAGATAAGGTGTAGGGGAGATAATCCCTTCCATATCTCGAAAACAAAAACCCAGGCACATGTTTTATTTTTTAATTTCAAATTGTAGAATATGTACCAAGCTTCATTTGTGCAGTTTATAAAAGAAGATTAATTCACAGATTTTATGAAATATGGATTTTTGTGTTAAATTGACGACGAAAATGAAGACATTTTTTGCACACTGTTATAAAAACTAAAGCTTTTATTATTTAAATGCTATTTATATCACTTCATTGCACGTCTTTTATTGAAAAATTGATTAAAACCATAAAAATAAAATTTGTTTTAATTACATCTTATCATTATTGCATAAATAACAAACGTGATATTAACTTGCTGAGATATTTAGAAATAGGAAATGATTGTTGAAAGGTGGGGTAGGTTTAATGCATTCTACTGAAAAAACAAAAAGCCAAACAATTGTATTTTATTATTTCACCAACAAAGCACATTCTAAGGAACGCGTGTGCAAATTTTCAGAAAAGCCCAATTCGGGGAATTTTTTCCCTCTGGTGGAGGTAACTACCTTAAACAACGCTCTTTTCGTAGTCGTGTCAACCCAACAACATTTGCTTCTTTAATGGTTTGCGCGACGCTCATGTAGTGTCATTTAATCTTTAAATGAATCGTAGTTATCAAGACGCTCTCGTTGATAGTCAGACGATACTGCTGGACACTGGAGGACGCTGGTGTCGATAATCACTCAATACCACATGGCACTAGACGATGCGCTTGTCGATAGTGGCCTATTCGGTTGGTTTCCATATGGTTGTCATGACGTTCTTGACTTGATACTACAGCTACTTTTTTTTATATAATTTGCATGAGTTCCTGTCCATAGTCGCTCGACAGCTGCTTCCTCATGGTTGGCACGATGCTCTTGTGGATAGTCTCTTTGTTCTACAAACTGCTTCCTAAATGATCAGTACGAAGATATTAGCAACAATCACTCGAAATAATATGGGCTTTTGAACACGTTACCACTCTATTGACAAATAATCGACCCTTCAGCTGCTTTCAATTTTTATGACGCTGTTCTCGATAGTCGCTCAATCCAAAAGCTGCTTCTTCAATGGCCGGTAGGATACTTCAGTTACACTCGCTCTATTCTGTCAGCTTTAATATTTTAATTATTAAAATTATAATTCTCGAAGAAAATGTAAAATTAGAATCTAAAATGATTTTCATATTTCATTTTAATATTTCTGTCTGGAAGATAGTCTATACAGTTCTATTTTCCGAGCCTCATATTTATGCATTTTTCATGAATGCTAAAATAACACATCTTTATCAAATCTTTAAGCCTACTAGTCGTAATTTGCAGATGTTGTATGGTTTTACTATTAAAGATTGTTTAAACTTTAAAAAAGATCAAGGTAATCTAGTTTCGAAATATATGTAGAGTTTTATGTCTTTATGTTATAATATAGAGAACAAAAGGTTTCACAAATTTAGTTAAGCTTCTTACTTCATTATATATGAAATTTCAAACTTCTATGCTTTTCAGTTCGCCTAAGGATAATAATTCTGTAGGTTACCGAGATCTGGAATAAAGTTATCCAGTTTTACAAACTCGACATGTTTTTATATCCTGGTTATATACATGAAATTTCAAGTATTTCTGTCTATGACGTATTTAAACTTCAGCTATTTAAGATGATCTTGAATAAAAGACAGTGTCAGTTATTTTCTTAACCTTGAGAGCTTGATATTCTGAAGGACGATTTAGTTTATGTTCATGAGAAAAACATGCTTTAAAGTCATACTAGTTCAGGTCATTGTGACTTGAAATGGAAAATGGAGGTTCTTGAATATTGTTTAACGACGCATCAGTAATTTTTCAGCTATTCGAGATGCGGAAATTAAGTCTAGCTTTGTAAAGCTTTATTTGCTGATGTTGTTTGTTAAGTTCTTAGCTTCTTTGCCTTGTGGGGCCTCGGTGGCCGAGTAGTCTAAAGCGTGCGCTTACAGATCACAGTGCCTCTCACCGCCTGGGTTCGAATCCCACTCGGGACAGATCCTAGTGTGAGAAAGTTTGTCAGTTCGCTTGCCGAAAGTCGTTTTCTCCGGGCACTCCGGTTTCCTCCACCATTCCAGAACTAACCGCCTTGAAATAAGTGAAAGATTCTTGACTACGGGCGTAAAACACCATTATTCCCCCCTACTCTTTGCCTTGTGTCTATGGCAAGTTTGAACTATTTCAAGTAACTGTGAAGGTCAAACAAACCAATTCAAGAAACATGAAAAAGCCCCATGTCGCTGAACTATGTTATAACGTCTAAAACTATAGGTTTATCGGTTGTTTAAAAGTTTTAACTCTTTAATGTTATAAAAAAATCTTGAATATAGTCAATTAGAACCAGTTTTACAAACTTGGAAGAGTTGATGTACAGGACGCTGTATATAAAGTTTCTAGTTCCTCTGTCTTTCTGTTCATGACTAATCGTGTAAATGTTTTTTAAGTTACTGTGGACTTTGATGAAGGTCAATAATTTTCATAAATTTGGTACAATGTCATATACAATTTATATTATGATGAGGTTTTGAATCTTGAATAGGCTTGAACCACGAAACATAATTGTTAAGTTTTATTTTCATTTGTTAAAAGCTGGTTTTGGAAAAGTTGTTAAGTGAAAAGTTTACAAACCACGAAAGTTCCTCAAAACTTTGATTCAAAAATTTAATCAAGTTAATTGTTTTAATACAAGTTTTTAGATAGACTTAACGTTACATTCTTTACAGTTGTGTCTCTAATCAAGTTTTGATAATGTAAATGCACCGTATTATCGTGTTTGATTAATATTCTAGTGTTCACCAAAAGGCCAAATAGGGCCTGTATCATTCATCTGGAACATCTTTAATTATGTTTTTATTTATTTATTTATTTAAACGTAAACAAACTCACTCTTAATTTTCAGATGTATCAAGACATATTTATTATAAGTTTCCTTGGCCATGTACTATCAGAGAAGATTTTCAAAGAATTAGGCTACAAATACACCTCATTTGCATATTAAGTAAATATTGCCAAAAACGAAAATTGTGCAGAAATACCCATAAAATCTCCAGGCACCTTTTTTCTGTTTCAAATTTCAACAAAATCTGTACATAAATGAACCCGTTATGGCCATTTATAGGTCTGTCATGTGCTACTTTTGAATTGTATTATTTCATAAAAATTCAAAAGTAGCACATGACATGTCTTGCTATTTATAGTAACAGCAGATATCTTGGATTTCGGACAAACATGGCACATACAAGTTTCAACCTTTACTACCCAAGGGCATTTCATGCTAAATTTCTTTTCAATTCGCAAGGCAGCTTTCAGAGAGGAAGGTTTTTTAAAGATTGTGGCTAAAAAACCCATTTGCATATTACGTAGTTAATGCGAAAACGAAAAAAAATGTAAAGGAAATCCCATTACATACGTTTTATCCCCTGATATCTATTTTCTATGTTTCAAATTTCAACAAAAACGGTACGTGATAAATGAATCTGGAATATCATTTATAGATTTTATATTTTAGTAACGAACAGCCATCTTGGATTTCGGTGGGACATGTCAGATACAATTTCAAGCTTTAACAACTAGGGACCTTCCATCTAATTTCATTTCAATTGACCCATTAGTTTCAGAAGAGAAGATTAAAGTTTATGGATGCACGCACGCCCGCACGTGTATACCCTGCCATAAGCTCGCCCTGTGTTTACCAGGTGAGCTAAACAAGAGGCCGATGAAACATAACGTTCACCTGAGGATATGCCCAAAATCGTTTGCGAGGTACAATACAAAATTACAGAAACTTTCCAAGTTTTTCCAGTTTGGAACTGCCACAATACTTAATCAGAAATTTTTAGTAACAGCTCATTTATAAATATCTAAATGCATGCAGTAACAAAAATGCAAAAGATAATTTCCAAATAATTTCAGACTATTTCACTTATGAAGCTATGACATTGACCTTTGAACATGAAACCCTGAACCATATATCAAAATGTTTTCACATATCAAAACCTACAATATACTAATATATATGCCTATACAAAAAGTTAAATAGTTTTCAAAATAATAAATAATTTTAATATTCTAATTCAGCTATGACCTTGACCTTTGAACGCTATTACGTTGATCCGTATATCAAAATGATCACTATGACAATACCTATAATATTCTAAAATACATGCCTATACAAAAAGTTTAAGTTTTCAAGTTAATTCATAAGTTTTGTATTTATAAGAAAAAAACAACAGGGACAACAACTCCTACATAGATTATCATATAGTTACGAAAGTTGTTACCTTTTTAAATTTTGTCATGTTGAACATTTAAACAATGTTTTGATTTCATATATCTCTTACAGTTTTCAAGAAAATAGCCTAAAACTGCACACATCACAAATTAGGTCATGACCATGATCTTTGACCCTTTCCCTATTTTGAAGAACATTTCAGGAAAAAGTCAAAACTGAAAACCCCACGTCATTATCTGTTCAAAAAGTCAAGTTATAACAATCTGAAGCCATTTTACAAATTTTTTTAAATTAAACATAAAAACGGGTTACCAATTTTTCAACTTAATTTCATGAACAAACTACAGGCTGAAGTCCTTAGAGAAGCCATGAACATATCTGAATTGCACCTGCCCATACATGCTTCTGACCAAGTATCATTGAAATCAGTCCAGCAGTTTTGGAGAAGTTGAAAATAGGTGTTAATGACACAATCACACAAGCATTTATTACACATGCACATACACATGCTGCACTATGCCATATACTCAAATGACCTATGGTCAGGTGAGCTAAAAACTATTACCAGTGCAAGTAGAAATAATATATATACAATGTAATCCTATGTGATGTTTATCAATTGCATATACTGATATAGTCGAAGAAATAAACCAAAATATTTATATCAATTTTATTTTCATTTATTTTGACAGTTAATTAATATTTGTACATATACATGTGTCAATGCAATTATAAATTCTTTATGTTCAAATCACAAGACTGGTAACATGCTGCTTAGTTAACTTGTAACCTGCTGGATAACTTGTAACCTGCTGGTTAACTTGTAACCAATGCAGTGTGAGAGATAATGCCTCTAATCATTCCTAATCCATTAATGAAATAAAACTAAAGGAGAATAAAACATATAACAATAATGATATGTAAAGGCTTTTCGAGTTTTGAGGAGAAAAGAACTTTTGTTAAGCTGTGATTGTTCAAGTAAAATCCCTAAATAGATATATCTATGGAATTAAAACAATAGTTAGACTTCATTGTGCAATATTTCTCTTAATTTCAGTGTTTCAATTTTTTCTATAGAGACTGGTGAAAGACTTGAATGATCAAGTTGCTTTTTGAATTTTTGTTTGAATATTTAAACGAAGTAAAACACATATCTACAGATCTGTCTATTTAAAGAAACAATTCTGTAAGAGTTTTAAGGTTCTTGGTTAAAAAGAGTAGGAGGAATTAAATAAAATAGGATCCCTTTGTTTCAAAATATTGCTTAAAAACACCAAATTCTAAAATCTGGATTTTTTAAATCCTGAAAAAATTCCATAAAAAATTGTTTATCTTCAATAAATTATATAAAACATTATGCAAAATTTCAAATGATCTTGACTAAAAACTGTATGAAGAATTGATTTCACAAAATAGGACCAATTTGTTAAAAAATTGCTAGAAAGTTCCAAGTCTGGAAAAATGAAAAAAAAAAAAAAAACAATAATTATTCCATAAAGTGTGATAACGGTCCAAGGTTGAAAGCTGTAGGAGTAGTTAATTATTCATTTTCACACTCAGGGACAGAATTTTTCATGTCATCCCTGTCAATTCTCTGATGTGGGATTTCTTTATCCAACAATAGGATGGGATCAGTTTTTTCTATCTATATATCATTCGATGTAAATATTTGTTTGAAAATTGTTTTTTATGCAAATGAGTGAGAATACAATCTTACAGCAGTAACAGTGTAAAACAGAGATATATTAAACTTGGACAAACATGCTATCATTTTCACACTGTCACAGATGTAAGATTCTATTACTCCCCACCCATGCAACTTTCACCATACTTTGAGCCTAATTTGCACTCTGTGCAGCTCAACAAAATAAAAACCTCACCTTTAAAAAAATTGTTTTAGGATTAATTACTGTTCAACAAGTTTTTTTTAAACTAATCTTTAGTTAATCCTTAAAGATAATTGGGTTTTTGTACAGTGTGACCATGAGTAATATAACTGATAATGAAGCAGGAATGCATTGTAAACACTACAGTATTAAATACCCATTATATCTAAAAAAAAAAAATAACTGTTTATCATTTCACTGATATTTGCTATAAACTTAAATACTTAGGTTTTACATTTTATAATCAGAACCCTGGGCTTTAAAGGTTTAACTAAAAAGTATATAACCCTTGACTAATGAAAAATTCACAAACAGGCAATATAATTATAGAATTATACAAAAAATGTTTGTCTTTATTAATATATATATATATATATATATATATATATATAATTTCTTTTAAGTGAAACAATATTAAGTAATTATGTTAGGTAACAAGCTTTTTAATTAAAATACATTTTTAAGATGCAAGCATTCTTATAATCATAAATAAATCATGCACATACATGTACATGTATAACATTTCATCTCAATATTTAGTGTAACAGATTTCTAAGCAGAGTCTACAATTAACCCGCAGAGACTTTATCATCATTTAGCATTTATGTAACATACTTGTACATGATAGTGAAAAATTTACATCAGGTAATATGTTTTCCCTGTATTCAATGCCTCCTAGTTACAACCACAAGAGTAAACAAACAAAACATAGACTGTATATAGATAATTAATGGGTGAATAATTACTGTAATTTGTTATTGGCACAAAATAAGGTGTCTTATAAAAACACAACAAAGGTCTTACAAAAATGATTTTCAAATGCAAAAATACATATAATTTTATCTGATTTACCAATATATCATTATTACATGTAGTGTCTGTGTACATACATCATTATTACATGTAGTGTTTGTGTACATATATCATTATTACATGTAGTGTTTGTGTACATATATTGTTTATTGTCACTATCCTGTTTTAAAACTTTCATCATTTTACAATCTACACCACTATTGACTTTTGATGAGGTAGACATATAGATTTACCATCCCTCAAAAACCTAATATTTACTGTAGTCTTTGGCTGTGGTAAATATTATGTTTTTTGAGGTTGAAAAATTTTAATATTTACCGCTTTAAAAATCAATAATTTATAAAGTTCAGAAGCTTAATAAAAACCACCAGGCAATGTGCTTGACAATAATAACAAACAAATGTAATAATAATACTAATATGTCATCTACTCAATGGTTTTGAGTAAAAATGTATTTCATATTTTTACATCCTAGACAAACCAGTGTACAAGTATACACTTCAGATATTAGGTATTCCCAGAAAACTGTCTCAACACAGTTGATTAGCAATTCAAATTTATAGACAAAGCATTAAGCCCTGATCTAACTTATCTAATAGATAAGTGAGCAAAAGGAAAGATCTAAAAAGAGATGATGTCATCAAAAGCTAACAGCTAACATCTTAGTTTGAATAGAAGAATATTCCACTAACAATTTAAGAGAAGACTATTGGGGAGAGCTTTGGCAAATGACACAATTATTGTTTGTTAGATCAACACATTTTGGAAAGTCATTCCTCATCAGTGACATTAGGGGCTGAAAAAATTAATTGTTCAAATGATATATTTTTAAAAGATGATTTGACATTGTTAACTGTGATCAAAGGGAGCTAATTCTTTCTATAATGAAGTAATAAATGATGCAAGTGCATTTTACCTTAATTGTATCTTTTTGATTGTATCTAACTAAATTCACAATGATTGGGCAAAAATCCTAAGTTTTTTGCCACAATATGACTTTCTTTTGACCGCTTTTGTCACATTCAAAACAAATCAGAATTTCACAAATTCTCCTGACCAAGTTCCAATAAATGTGTCAAATATAATAACAGCAAATTTGTAAAAAAAAAAAATAAAAAAAAATAAAAACACACACACACACACACGCACACCTTTGGTCAGAGGAGCTTACAATTATTGAGGAAATAACAGAATATAAGTAAATTTTGAGCAAACAGTGTTTGTTTACATGTGAGATTTAATCTCAAATTGTCCACTGTTCTGTAGGTAATGACTGTGTTCCTCAAAAAATTTAGATAAAGACTTAACCATGGTTGAGGCTTTATAATTTGATTTCAGGGACTCTAACAATAAAGTTTCATCAAGGCAAAAATACTAGCTAAGTACATAATTGTATATAATGTTGTTTACTTAACAAGAAAATCTTTATAATCAGAGATATTTGTTTGATTTCAAAGTTTTTATTTTTGTCTAAAATCCCAACTCCTAACTATAATGCAAGAATAATTTTAAATAAATGAATATGTTGAAAAAATAAATAAAAACAAGAATTTAATCTCAAAAAAAGTTTAAAACCAGTTTTATTAGTGATACATACATACCAGTTAATGATGATAATAACATTAATTCATACATACTAATATAGAATAAAAACATAAACAAACATGACAGTACATAAAACATGATAAGTATAGAGTTAAAATGAACAAAATCTGAATGTTACCATATAAACTCATATAAGATTGTGTACAATTTCCTCATAAAATCTTTATAATAAATGGTTAATTATAATAAATATCACAATATGAAGAACAACAATTATCATACAGGGCTTGGAGACCGTTCTTTTTAAACTAGCATGAAGTTGTTAAATTAACTGATTCACAACTAAAGTATATTGCAGAAGACAGACTTATTTTTTTCTCAACATTTTCAATTCATTGTCAAAATAATATAAATGTACTGTAAAGTGTATTTAAAAACTTCTCCAAATTAGAAATATTATTTTTAAAGTTTGTCCAGTTTTAAGAAGTTGCCAGTTTTCAGAAGTTGGCCTTCATATAGATATAAAAAATCGGTTTTCTACAAAGACATATGTGCAGACTTAAAGTAAAATCACAAAAGTTACTCAATACTGTAAAATCTGTATATATATAAAGACCAACTAAGATATATGGACTTTATAGAAAGGGAGTTTTTGTACTGAGGGAATTTATTGTTAAAACATAAAGCAATGGAGCCTTAATAAAAACACTAATGGACAGGTGATATTAATATACAGATGGTGGCTATAGCAGGTTTACCTGTAGCCAAAACAGTTTATGATTAAAACCAGAAGCTTAATTGCCAGTGAAAGTTCTGGAAGAACTGCTAATTTGCATAAAACCTATATGGCCATTATTCTAAGGTGTCAAAATATGATTTTTATCCATTCAAATAAAACATAAATGTATTTAATATTTTCTACATAATTGTAATGATTGTATTGGATTGGATTAATAGGCGTCTTATGTCCCAGTCAAGATTCTTAATTTATATTGCAACTGCCAGTTCTTTGATGGTAAAGAACACTGGAGTGCCAGCTGTCAAGCTGCCAGAGGATTCAACCCTAAGTGGTGAGAAGGACTGTGATCTGTAAGCATGGCTTTAGACAATTTCAGCCACTGAAACTCCAAGTGTAATGAAAGAAAAAAGTTATCACAAGTTATATTGACTTTCAAAAAGGTTAATGGCAAATTCAATCACTTTTTATTATTGGATCTTACAAAAGCAATGTAAACTTAGGTGTGTAAAACTATGTTTATAATTATAATCCAATTCTTGGTTGCTATAGGCAACATCATTCAACAATGATAATTCTCATAAAATTAATGTAACTGCCACACAAGATGTTATTGAATTTGCAATAGAGAATACTTTTAAAAACATATCTTGATTTATGAATAGTAATGGTAAAAATGTGTTCTAGCCTTTAAGAATAGTGGACATATTAGATTTATGCAAATAAGTAGAAATGTCTAAAATATGCCGTTCTGGTACCAATGTTCATGTTTCTTTTACATCTATATGAATAACCATCATAAAACCATACACTCTAAGTTTCAGATTCCCTGTAGAACATATTAGAGGATTTCTGGACAGAGAAGTCTTTTGCTGTTGCTATCATCATTATGGATACTGGAATGTGTTGTGTTTTTGGTATTATCACCATATTTTCCTTTTACCAGCCACAGTACAAAACACACCCCAATGACTTGTCAGAGAGATGAAAAAAAAAAAAAAAAAAAAAAGATCCAAGAATAAAAATGATGGTTCAATACCTTTTGACTAGTGAAGTTATTCCAGCCCTGCCATAAAATTTTGTTGTAAAGCGAAATAAAAAGCTATTTATAGAAATGATAAACTAAATATCAATTACAACAGCCTGACTGTTGTGATTTTGCTTTCTTTTTCAAGTCTACAGTATTACCAGTGGATGGTTTTACATCAATTACATCCTCCAATTCTTTGAGTCTCTGAATGGCTGCTTTAAAAGCATGACTAACATTTGTTGAATCTTTTGCACTTGTTTCAAAATAAGGGGCTTGTCCATTAACATGACACCATTCATTTGCACTTTCAACAGGAACTTGACGGTTTTCTACATCACATTTATTACCTAAGATTACAAATGGAAAACTGTTTCCATCTTGTATATCAGCATAATAAAGGAATTCTTTTTTCCACATAGACAAATTTTTAAAACTTTGTAAGTCATCTACAGCAAAAGTTAATAGGCAACAATCTGCTCCCCTGTAAAATGGTGTTCGTAAACTTTTGAACCTTTCTTGACCAGCAGTGTCCCATATTTGCATGGTGTAATTTTCTCCATCAACCATGACATCCTTATTAAGAAACTCCACTCCTATGGTATGAAAAGATTGTGAATCAAATTTGTCGCTAACAAATCTGTTCATTAGGGAACTTTTACCCACACCTCCATCTCCAAGCAGTACCACTTTGAGCAACTTAGCCTTATTTGACATGTCGATGTAGTAACCCTGATAGTACCCTAAAAAAGAAAAATATTAATAATATTCAAATAAAATATCATTTTAAAAATCAGAAATGGATTCCAAAAACTATGCATGTTTAAACCATTACAGCTATGAAGACAGTAAATAAATTTATATTTTAAAATTTATAACAATTCCTTAAATTTATCTATGTCCCTACTGATCCCTGATCAAGGGAGATGGGGGTGTGATTAAAATGATGGCTGATGTAAGACTAACCTAAAACTTACCAGTTGTACTTGAAAATAGTGCTTTTTTAAATGCAGCCGTCATTATGAAACTTAAAGTATGGTATGACACAAGTAAGTACTCTGCTAGTTACTAATAGTTCATTAAAAGGTGTTAAACTATAATAATATATCTTTATAAGATCTGATAGGGGATAATTCCCCTCCAGTGGTACATATCATACCCAAAGGGTTATAGTTAATCATTATCAAATAAAACTCACGAGTATGACATGTAATAGCAGTGAAAAATTACACTGTCAAACATATAATGTTGACACTAGAAACATAAGGACTGCTATATCTATCTATTAGGAACATTTAACCAGAGCTGTCAGAAGAATGGCCTACCCCCATTACATGTATATAATCTATCAAAATACCATAATCACTCTCACAGAATACTTATATGTCCTGTTTATGTTATAAAAAAGGTCTTTTGTTAAAAATAAATTAAGTTTCTTCTAGTACATGTAGTCACAAATAAGCTTAAATTGTGTTGGGCAAAATAAGTCAAAATAAGACTGAACTTCAAAATCATACATCAGAATATGTGCATAACTCATATCTTAGAGCTGACTTATTTCTAAGAAAAGGGAAAACTTATTTCAGCAGCTTATTTCCTTATTAAGTTTTTCTATTGAAAAGAACAGATGTTTTTCAGTGCATTTTAAAAACAAGAGGCCCATAGGCCTTTACATTTACCCAAGGATATAACCTAAATTGTTTGCAAACTACAATAGACAATAGATCAAATAACAGAAACTATCCAAGTTTTTCCCAGTTTTTGACCCCAATGACAAATACACATGTACTTAATCAGAAATATCAGGACAAAGTTAATTTATACATAGCTTTAATGTGTAGTATAGGATTTTCATTTAAGGAGACGAAAAATAGTTCGACATATCCAGATATTCGAGATATCCGAGTTTAGAGATAACCAGAATTATTTTGGTTTAATAAAGAACAACTCTGTCCGATCTTTTCCAAAAAAGGTTCAACTTATGTAATAGTTTGAGATATCCGTGTTCGAGATAACGAGATTCAACTGTACTTAATTAGAAATATCAAGACAAAGTTAATTTATATATAGCTTTAATGTGTAGTAACTAAAGTAAAATGGATAATTTCCAGATGATTTAACATTTCGGTATACTTATCAACTATGGCCTTGACCATTAATCCTAAGACCTTAAACCACATATCAAAATGATAGTCATATCAATATCTACAATATTCTAGTATATATTCCTATACAAAAAGTTTATTGTTTTCAGGACAATTAACAATTTCTGTCTTCTTATGCAGTTATACTTTGACCTTTGATCCCATGACCTTGAATCATATAACAAAATGACTGTCATATCAATACCTATAACATTCTTATATATTACATGCCTATACAAAAAGTTTATAGTTTTCAAGTTATTGCACAATTTTAGTAATTACAGCAAACAAATAACATTTCAGGAGCAACAACTCCTACAATGATCATCATACAGCTATAAAAGTTGTAAATTTTGTCATGCAATGTAATGTTTTATCCATCTGTTATATTTTTTTTCACCTAAAACTGCAAAAATCACAATCTAGGTCATGACCTTAATCTTTGAACTTGACACGATTTTGAAGGTCATTTCAAGGGTAGTTCAAACTCAAAACTCCATGGCATTAACTGTTCAAATAGATACATCAATGTATCACAACATCTACCATTACCATACGTTTCACGACATCTTTTGAATATCACAATATCCAAATAAAATACCTTTATTTGTGAAACACTATTGTTTTGCATAACTCTCCTAGAAAATGTGAAAAACAAGCCATATTGTTAACAGAAAGTTTAGATACTGTCACTCTGTGTACTTTATGCTAAGTGCATCCTGATTCATCAGATGAAAGAGTGTAATATGTATATGTAATATGTATCGTGATATACTGTATCATAAAGAAAGTATTGTGGTATGTATTGTTTCATGACCAAGTTCTATCAAAACATGCTTAGACAATGGTATGTTTGTCTGCAGCATACTTACTCAGTGAGCTATCACCTTCACAAAAAGTCACAAAAAGAGGTACTTGTATGCAAACAAGAAAACTATCCATGAGACACATGATATGGTGACAAGACAAAAATTATCAGTTACATGTACAGGGAGCTTTGTGCCAAAAGTTACCCAGAATGGAAAATACCTAAATGTCAATCAGTACCTTGCTAGACTTAATATAAGAATGTTTGTCTTACCTACATGCAGAGTACAGGTCTATACTTAATTCAAGTATAATCAGATTCCGATGTTACAAGGTAGTAAAGCTAAGAGGCATCCCAAGGGGAATTAGAACAATAAAATTGTACTGAAAAACAAATATACTTAAAAACAATAACTGATCAATTATTTATCACAAAGGCAAGAAGTGTTACCTTATCCAATTGATTATTCTGTGTCAGATAGCAGTGTACCATGATAAAAATGCTGACTTGAACCGAACAGGGATACTAATACATACCCTACCATTAATCTCAAAACATGCATTTACTTTGAACTGAAAAATCTAAGTAACTTAAAACTCTTTCTCTGTGTGTGTGTGTGTGTGTGTGTGTGTGTGAGAGAGAGAGAGAGAGAGAGAGAGAGAGAGAGAGAGCAATTATTTTGGTAATACATCAGTGAATTTGAATAAATAATTGTCATTTCTACATCTATAAGGTCTCATTTCTTTGGTCTATTTTGGTTTTCACAAATTCCCAAAAAACTTGATTCATTATAAGATAATCACTGAACATAGAGAGTCAAGAATGAAGTCAAAATTCTAATAGAATTGTATTTCAGGCAAATATTGAGTAAAAAATTGTATGGCAAGCAAACATTCAATGGGCTAGTGAGCAATTTTTTTCTGTTCCACTTGTCTTGGACAAGTTGTGTATATTATTCTATTTAAAAACAGAGTCCTTCCTTAATAAAATACAAATACATATCATAAATATTACAAGTTCAGATAAAAGCAACAAGGACTGTCAACCTGGCAGGGTTTGAGTCTAACATATAACTGAGTAGACTAAAGCAAATGTATAAATAATGAACAGAATATCATCATCATCACCATCATCATCACCGTCATCATCATGTAAACCAATATAAAAATCAAACAGCTTCCCAGTAGTGACAAGTCAAAACTTTTGAAATGAGCACATAAAAGTCTTATACATCATCAAAAGTAAATTCAGATGAAGAGTCGTGAATGACTGGAATAGCTTGTCTTGTATGGATACCACAGGATATAATATACAGAAGATCTTAAATAAGTGTCAATGTGATATTGAATTTACTAAATGGGTTGAATTAATTTTAATGCCAAAAGCCTTGTGTACGCAATAAAGACTGATTCAACAATATAAATAAATTCATATGGCTAAAATCTCTTTTATTTTTTTACCTTACTCTTACAAGTAGAGTAAATGAAGTAGATTTACAACACTGTGCCACTTGATTTTTTACAATACTGTGCCACTTGATTTTTTACAACACTGTGCCACTTGATTTTTTACAACACTGTGCCACTTGATTTTTTACAACACTGTGCCACTTGATTTTTTTACAACACTGTGCCACTTGACTTTTTTACAACACTGTTGCCACTTGATTTTTTTACAACACTGTGCCACTTGATTTTTTTAAATGCTACCTAATGGTAATGGTCACAATATTGAGGGGACAAATTTTTGAGTCATTTGTTGACAAAAAGCGATTATACAGCACAGTGATCATACATGTCAGATTCTAATATCTGTATACATGTATTATAGAAATTTTACTCAGAACCTGAAAAAGGCAACATCATTCATCCAAATACAAAATCAATTGATCAAAAACAAATAAATAATCTAAGCCCAGATAAAAAGCATATGAACAGCAGTGCAAAATTTTGTTTATTTTACAATCCAAGAAAATATATCCTTTTTGTAAATGAAACGGGGAATTTCTTCCTCATTATAAAAGTCAAGATGTCAGCAATACATGTCATGGCACACAACAGATGATGTTACAACCACAGGATGACGTCAGTAGACTCGGAGATCAGAGTGATTACATGTTACAACCAAAAAATCATGTCAGTAGACTTTTAGATCAGAGTGATTACACGTTACAACCACAGAATGGCATCAGTAGACTTTAAGATCAGAGTGATTACAAGTTACAACCACAGGATGACGTCAGTACACTTGGAGATCAGAGTCATTACACGTTACAACCACAGGATGACGTCAGTACACTTGGAGATCAGAGTCTTTCACGTTCCAACCGCAGGATGACGTCAGTAGACTCGGAGATCAGAGTCATTACACGTTACAACCACAGGATGAGCTCAGTTGACTTGGAGATCAATACAACATATATATTTTCAATGGGAGGGATACATTTTAAATGGGCTTTTTTACATTTTCAAAGGGAGGGGTATATTTTTAACTCAAGGATACAAATCAATAACTAATTCATTTACACAAGTTTCACTGATCTTCATTATCTAGTTTGGGGATAAATCAGTAGTCCATGAAATATGCAGTATCATGATACAGAATTACGGAATGTGTATTTACCTTGTCAGAAAAACAGAGCAAATATTTCTGCAGTTTTTAAATTTGAAGGGTGCAAATTAATAATTCATTTATCATACTTAAACTAGCAGAGTCGTGGCTTATTATCTCATTTTTGGCTCCATTCTTGCTTAATGTGTCATTTTAAGACAAAATTCAATTTGGATGGATATTTACCATGGTAAAAATTTTGACAAAGTGTTTTTATGTGACAACAGAATAGTTGACAGGCAAGTGTCTTTGGAAATGGATTGATTTTAGAGTAATTAAGCCTTTAAGATGACCTTAATTTGTTTAACTGATAACATGACAATCAATTAATAATTATAATATTTTCATTTTTTAGAGAAAATGACATACTTTAATACTACATAACCCTACCTTTCAGCTACCCTCAATTGTAGCTATAAATTCCTAGGTAAATAATAATATCTTCCATCATAAAAACATTGCACTGCCTTGTACTGCCATTAGCCTTTCTTTTTTTTTTTTTGGTCCCAAGAATTACTAGATCAGACTGGATTAGTGTGAAATTGTGTATTGTTACATTCTTGGAAATAGTGCATACAATTCATAACATTATATTTTGAAAATAAATTGTTTTAAATTTTTCACCATTGCAAATATCTATGACTCAAATTGCATTTTGTTGCATAGAAGAAAACATAAAGCAATGATGGATCAAAACAGGATAATAAGCATAAACTTGGCTAGTGTAAGTGGATTATTGATTTGTTTCTATACGATTGAAAATCTACAAATTTTTTGGGTTTATGGTTTCTCTGAAATAAACAGTAGCTACAGTAGTATACATTGATCAGTTACGATGTCAATATCTTTAGAACTGTTAATGTTTACATAAATTAAAAGCAATTACTTATATGTGTAGTCCTACGTTTTTTTAAAAATATACTCCAAACCATACAATACCGTTTAATCCAGTATAACAAAACAAATACCTGTCAATCTGCTAACACCCCCCCCTCCAAACCCGTGCCAGTTTTCAAACCTATAGTTACACGAATCAAAACAATTCTATACCACTCTGTCACATTTATAATAATGAAACAGATACTAAAAACATATGACTTACATAAAATCACTAAAATTATAAACGTAAAATTCTCTTTCAGCCTCTTTTCATCCCTATAAACATGATGGCAGTAAACTAGAATACGTCATTCAAAGTCATGTGATGCATCACGCGGTTGATCTTTTCCTGTTTCCGTTGTGAAGGACGCGTAAACAAGATCACGTGGTAAGAGTACCTGTTGAGCATGCCAAATATTGTTTTAATGCCGTGTGTGTGTGTGTGTGTGTGTGTGTGTGTGTGTGTGTGTGTGATTAAGCTGACACATTATTCTATTTTTATTTTTGAATAATAGTTTATGGTTTCCTATTTTGAATCAAGATCATGCGAATATAATTTGTATCTGTTTATCATTTAAAAATGTGCCTGCGGTTTAAATAATTAAGCAAAAATATTATTTAAAGTTTATAGTCATGAGCTTTAACGTTTCTAATAATTTATTTTTCACAAACATTATATTAATGGCATATGTATTTCAATTCAATTTGATTTTTTTTTTTTTTTCATTTTTGAACTTTTTTTGATGATATACAAACCTATTTTGTCTTTTACACATTGATAAATTATTATACATGTTTGTTTAATGAGGCTGACATGTTTAGTCGTTTTATTTTGTATTCGCGTAATAAGTTTTAAGTTGGGATGCTAGAGTTGCTTCAGTACCACCGAATTGTTCTTGTTTTTTTTTTTTTTTTTCGGTTTGTTGTTAATGAAGAGTTTCCGGGATTTATAACCCTGTATTACATTTCACGCACATGTATTTGTACAATAATGTACCCTTTCCATCTTCAGCTATCACGTACTATGATCAGGCGGCGTAACTCTGATCAGTAGTTTACCTGTGCTATTCAGAGTTGTTGTTACTGTCTGTACAGCGTATAATATGAACTTGCAATAGGGTACGTGTAGAAGATAAAACTTTAAACTGCTGCATAAGGGAAAGCGTAAACAAAATGCAAGGAAGACAAAAAAGAACAAAATATTTTAAATTTCAATTATTATTATAATTTTAATTATTTTTACAATTAATTTGCTTTAAAATCGAAGAAATTCTCTCTCTCTCTCTCTCTCTCTCTCTCTCTCTCTCTCTCTCTCTCTCAATGTGATTTTTCCTACGGTTTCTTTTTCACTTAGTGTATATTATTCACTCATGCATTCATTGATGATAAGATTTTTAATTAATTAGTTCTAGTATTAACAGGTAAGTTTGTTGACAGTTTGTTGAATGGAAATAACCAAACTGTCCCGCAAACGATTAATTTGCTAATTAGTGTACTCGGTGATTAACTACATCAAAAACAGGAAAATATTTCTAAATTTGCAAGTGTCCAAGTTTGCATCAGACAAACTTTTGACACTTGCAATTTACAGAGATTCGTTATATATGTCTCTGCAATTTAGAAATATTTTCATTAATTACCATCAGTTTCTCAATATTATTGTAAGAGTCAAAACATTTTTTGCAACTTATTTGCCACATAAGGTTATTTATTCATTGATTTATTTATTTATTTATTTATTTATTTTTGCTTTTTATAGATATCTTACTTTTTATCTTTTTATTTTCATATTCGATAATTACTTTTGAACTTTTTTTTTACCTTATTGGTGCATTTTCTTCGACAATCTTTTTAAATTTATTTATTTATTCTATTGTTAAGTATTTTTTTCATTTATTTCTGTATGCGGTAATTGAAATTTTAATTAAATTTTCATTAATTTTTTATTTTATTTTCATTAATTTTTATTTAGTTATTTCTTTGTTTAATTGATGGTTCAGTTTAATTCTTTATTTAATCCATTGTTAAGTTTATTTATTTATTTATTTTTGCCTTTTTATGTATATCTTTCTTATTTAATTGAATTGAAAGAAAATAAAACCTTTCAATTTGTTACATTTTAATTAGTGAAGAAAATAAAACAAAATATTACATAATTTTTATGAAAAAGTCCCAGATGTCAGCCATATTGGATATTTCTTTACTAGCTGGATAAAAATTAACGAATTCCCCTATCTTTAAATGAAATTGGACGTAATTTGTCGTGAAAACTAACATTTGATTTTTACATTTTTATCTTTATAAAAGTGTGCACTAACACTGTAGACGTGGACATTTTGAAAAAAAATCACTTTAGCATGAAAAATCAGCCAATAACTAACGGTCGTTTGTCACATTTTTATTTCAACAATATACAACTATGAAGAAATAGTTGGTATAAAACTGCTATATTTATAACTTAAAATGGACGAAACTTCCCGACGTCCTAAAATTTTACAAAAAATATTGTAATAACCGGGATTTCATAAGGAACTTAATTATACGTGGACAATTTTTATATCGTTTTTTGTTTCTTTTAAACAGAATAAAAACTGTACACCTGTTCTATATTTCCTTATACCGATCGTAAGACACTGAACTGTAGATCGTTGTACAGGTGAAGTACGACAATGTACATGATAGCTGCCTATGTCGGCTCTGCTCTCTTATACGTGACAAATAAACTGAACTATACAGTATTTCCGCTCTTTTGTTAGTTCTGTGACTATGTGTCTGATTGTGTCTGAATGTGAAGTGTGCGTCTTTCGAATGAGACGTTAAGCCGTAGGTTCCGTGTACCCGACTGCCTAATGGGGCACGATAAAGATCCCCTATGTTTATCGGAAACAGAGTAGGCGTTACGCCGACATAGGGCATTTATATCATCAAAAACATCCATACTTTCGAACCCCCATTATTAAAGTCCCTCATTCCGAAACAGGCTTCAAATAACCCCACCCACTCAAATTTTTATCAAAATTTCAATTTTTTTCTCTTTGCGGGCTCTATAGCGCCTAATATACCGACCCCCTGGCTCTTATCCCGGGGTACTCGCATGACAGCTGGGCGCCCACTCTGTCTTTGCCTGCTCCTGCTTTGCCACAGTGCTGGCATCGATCTCCGTCTGCAAATGAGTATAACGCCCCATTATTAAAATCACAAAACATTAATACAAAAGTAAATAGTCTGCACAATGGCCGCAAGACCCAATATAGACTCTAAACTCCGTCAACCGGTGTGTGTGTGTGTGTGTGTGTGTGTGTGTGTGTGTGTTATCCTCTGATTTGGATACGTAAGAGATTCTGTATCCAACTTAGTTACGTTATCTTAAGGGTGCCATTACGGTAGCTCAGTTGGTATAGTGCTGACTTTGTATGTGGGAGGTCGGTGTTCGAAGCCCGCCTAGGTATGAACAAGACTTCAAGATAGATAGTGTCTGTTCTTTCTAAAAGCACTCAGCAAATTGATGCGAGTCGTTTATTGACCTAATATACTTTCAATACAAGTTTTTTAAATATTGTATGAATAGTTGTTAGCTGCGCGCGAGTGTGCGTATGTCAAGTTCAATTTATAGATATTTTAACAATAGCATATCAAGATCAAGATTAGTTACATGCATGCAATATGTAACTGTTTATCGTTAAATGTGCTCACGTATGTAATCCGGTTTAATTTAACAAGGTAAAATATCTGTTGATAAATAATTGTCAATGAGAGTAATGTGAGTCGGTGGTTGACCTAATACAGTTTAAAAATATATTTTGTTTAATCATTCGCAATATACGAATGCAGATCAGAATAAAGAAAAATTAATGTTTTAACTTCATTGTTATTACAATTACAATTGTTTATAAACGTGAGACTTGTATCTAGAAATCATATTTTACATGGATCATTTCAGGTCACAATGGACGATTGCTGTCATGCAATAAACAATATACAATAATTCAGTCATATGCTTTCATGTAATAAATATTTTTCATACAACAAGTAGTTTAGTGAATTCAGTTGCAATATTCGGTTCAGGCTCCTAAAAGATAATGTATGAAAGCCGTTTATGAATGTAACAAGCTTTTATCGTTCAATTGCACTTACTAAATAAGATTCAGCAGTTACTACAAAAAGAGAGACACGTTCTCTAGTTTTATGAGAACTGAACAATATAAAGTCGATTTATACTTCGAGGTATTTACCGTAAAATGCGTTCTCAAGGCGTGATACTTCATATCTTTAGACAGGCCACAAATATACTATGTATACGTTTGAATTACACTGTTTTATATATCTTTTGACTAACTACATGTATTGTTTTGCAATCCCAAATATACAGTTTTATCGTTATTCGTAATGAATATTGACCGTCTGTATGTTCTATTTATTAATGATATCACAGAATATTGTATGAAATACCGTTCAATAACAGATGTGTCTGAGATTTGGATTGTATTAGATTGTTCTTATCTCAAAACGTTGGAAATCATCTGAGTTTTGGATCGGATAATACCTCAACAACAAATTGATCAATTCTCAGAAAGTTGAAAAAGCACAGCCGAAAACATTTGCAGTGCGTGCAGGTAATATTCTTTCACGTGCACGCCTACCGTGATAAAGGGCACCGATTTTTAAGTCTCCTCTGAAACACCCGTTGACTTTCATCTCTGAGTGCTTTGCGAAAGAAAACACACTACCTGGCAGGGGTTCGAACACCGACCTCCCACATACAAAGTGAGCACTGTACCAACTGAGATACCGTAATGGTACCCTTAAGATAAAGTCACTAAGTTGGATACAGAATCTCTTATGTATCGAAATCAGCGGGTACCAGAAGTACAGAATCACTCAACATTCTTACTTATATATACTGATCATATTTACTATGAAGTGGTGTCTTAGACATTTATTTGAATTAAAAAATGTTATTAAAGGGAAAGTTATTTATAAGTAATAATTTACCTCCCTTTAGTTATATTTTTGCATCAATTTAACCGTTGCGTTGTTATTATGGACTACTATATATAAGAGAGCAGAGCCGAGAATAGATATGTACCGCATATTGTACAAATACATGTGCGTGAAAGGTAATAATGCAGGGTTATAAATCCCGGAAACTCTTCATTAACAACAAACCGGGAAAAAACAATTCGTTGGTACTGAGGCAACTCTAACACCCCAACTTAAAACTTATTACGCGAGTACAAAACAAAACGACTAACAATATCAGCCTCATTAAACAAACATGTATATAATGATAATAATAATAATCAATGTGTAAAGACTAAATAGGTTTGTATATCATCACAAAAAGTTAAAAAATGAAAAAGAAATTAAGTATGAATTGAAATACATATGTCATTAATAGTATGTTTCTGAAAAAAAATTATTAAACACGTTAAAGCTATTATATATTTTTGTCTCTGTGTCGCTATGTATGTAGATTTATATATGTGTGTGCGCTTGTGTGTATGCCTGTCTACGCTTGCGGGTGTGTGTAGCTGTTGTCGCGCGCGCCCGAGTGTGTGTGTGTGTGTGTGTGTGTGTTTTAATTTATAGATACTTTTAATAATGGTGTACGATGTCTTTCTCAAATCAAGATTTGTTACATGCAATATGTAACTGTTTATCGTTAAATGTGCTCACGTATATAATGCGGTTTAATTGATGAAGGTACAATATCTGTTGATAAATAATTGTCAATGAGAGTATTGTGAGTCGTTGGTTGACCTAATACAATTTTTACAGTTTAAAAATATATTTTGTTTAATAATCCGCAATATACGAATGCAGATCGAAATAAAGAAAAATTAATGTTTTAACCTCTTTGTTATTACAATTACAATTGTTTATAAACGTGAGACTTGTATCTAGAAATCATATATTTTACATGGATCATTTGATGTCACAATGGACAATTGCTGTCATCCATTTATACAATAATTCAGTCATATGCTTTTATGTAATAAATATTTTTCATACAACAAGTAGTTTAGTGAATTCAGTTGCAATATTCGGTTCAGGCTCCTAAAAGATAATGTATGAAAGCCGTTTATGAATGTAACAAGCTTTTATCGTTCGAATGGACTTACAAAATATGATTCAGCAGTTACTACAAAAAGTGAGAAACTTTTTTTAATCAGTTAGAAGTTTATAACAATTGAATAATATAAGGTCAATTTATACTATAAGGTATTTGCTGTAAAATGCGTTCTCAAGGCGTGATACTCCATATCATTAGATCGCAAATAATCCATGTATATATTTCAAATACACTGTTTTATATATCTTTTGACTAACTACATGTATTGTTTTGCAATCCTAAATATACATTTTTATCGATATACACATATTTCAAGTAGTTTTGTGATTTTAGTTGCAATGCTCGGTTAAGGCTCCTAAAACGTAATGTATATAAGCCGTTTATGAATGTAACAAACTTTTATCGTTCAATTGCACTTACTAAATAAGATTCAGCAGTTACTACAAAAAGAGAGACACGTTCTCTTCTAATCAGTTAGAAGTTTTATGAGAACTGAACAATATAAAGTCGATTTATACTTCAAGGTATTTACCGTAAAATGCGTTCTCAAGGCGTGATACTTCATATCTTTAGACAGGCCACAAATATACTATGTATACGTTTGAATTACACTGTTTTATATATCTTTTGACTAACTACATGTATTGTTTTGCAATCCCAAATATACAGTTTTATCATTATTCGTAATGAATATTGACCGTCTGTATGTTCTATTTATTAATGATATCACAGAATATTGTATGAAATACCGTTCAATAACAGATGTGTCTGAGATTTGGATTGTATTAGATTGTTCTTATCTCAAAACGTTGGAAATCATCTGAGTTTTGGATCGGATAATACCTCAACAACAAATTGATCAATTCTCAGAAAGTTGAAAAAGCACAGCCGAAAACATTTGCAGTGCGTGCAGGTAATATTCTTTCACGTGCACGCCTACCGTGATAAAGGGCACCGATTTTTAAGTCTCCTCTGAAACACCCGTTGACTTTCATCTCTGAGTGCTTTGCGAAAGAAAACACACTACCTGGCAGGGGTTCGAACACCGACCTCCCACATACAAAGTGAGCACTGTACCAACTGAGATACCGTAATGGTACCCTTAAGATAAAGTCACTAAGTTGGATACAGAATCTCTTATGTATCGAAATCAGCGGGTACCAGAATCACTCAACATTCTTACTTATATATACTGATCATATTTACTATGAAGTGGTGTCTTAGACATTTATTTGAATTAAAAATGTTATTAAAGGGAAGTTATTTATAAGTAATAATTTACCTCCCTTTAGTTATATTTTTGCATCAATTTAACCGTTGCGTTGTTATTATGGACTACTATATATAAGAGAGCAGAGCCGAGAATAGATATGTACCGCATATTGTACAAATACATGTGCGTGAAAGGTAATAATGCAGGGTTATAAATCCCGGAAACTCTTCATTAACAACAAACCGGGAAAAAACAATTCGTTGGTACTGAGGCAACTCTAACACCCCAACTTAAAACTTATTACGCGAGTAAAAAAAACGACTAACAATATCAGCCTCATTAAACAAACATGTATATAATGATAATAATAATAATCAATGTGTAAAGACTAAATAGGTTTGTATATCATCACAAAAAGTTAAAAAATGAAAAAGAAATTAAGTATGAATTGAAATACATATGTCATTAATAGTATGTTTCTGAAAAAAAATTATTAAACACGTTAAAGCTATTATATATTTTTGTCTCTGTCGCTATGTATGTAGATTTATATATGTGTGTGCGCTTGTGTGTATGCCTGTCTACGCTTGCGGGTGTGTAGCTGTTGTCGCGCGCGCCCGAGTGTGTGTGTGTGTGTGTGTGTGTGTGTGTGTGTGTTTTAATTTATAGATACTTTTAATAATGGTGTACGATGTCTTTCTCAAATCAAGATTTGTTACATGCAATATGTAACTGTTTATCGTTAAATGTGCTCACGTATATAATGCGGTTTAATTGATGAAGGTACAATATCTGTTGATAAATAATTGTCAATGAGAGTATTGTGAGTCGTTGGTTGACCTAATACAATTTTTACAGTTTAAAAATATATTTTGTTTAATAATCCGCAATATACGAATGCAGATCGAAATAAAGAAAAATTAATGTTTTAACCTCTTTGTTATTACAATTACAATTGTTTATAAACGTGAGACTTGTATCTAGAAATCATATATTTTACATGGATCATTTGATGTCACAATGGACAATTGCTGTCATCCATTTATACAATAATTCAGTCATATGCTTTTATGTAATAAATATTTTTCATACAACAAGTAGTTTAGTGAATTCAGTTGCAATATTCGGTTCAGGCTCCTAAAAGATAATGTATGAAAGCCGTTTATGAATGTAACAAGCTTTTATCGTTCGAATGGACTTACAAAATATGATTCAGCAGTTACTACAAAAAGTGAGAAACTTTTTTTAATCAGTTAGAAGTTTATAACAATTGAATAATATAAGGTCAATTTATACTATAAGGTATTTGCTGTAAAATGCGTTCTCAAGGCGTGATACTCCATATCATTAGATCGCAAATAATCCATGTATATATTTCAAATACACTGTTTTATATATCTTTTGACTAACTACATGTATTGTTTTGCAATCCTAAATATACATTTTTATCGATATACACATATTTCAAGTAGTTTTGTGATTTTAGTTGCAATGCTCGGTTAAGGCTCCTAAAACGTAATGTATATAAGCCGTTTATGAATGTAACAAACTTTTATCGTTCAATTGCACTTACTAAATAAGATTCAGCAGTTACTACAAAAAGAGAGACACGTTCTCTTCTAATCAGTTAGAAGTTTTATGAGAACTGAACAATATAAAGTCGATTTATACTTCAAGGTATTTACCGTAAAATGCGTTCTCAAGGCGTGATACTTCATATCTTTAGACAGGCCACAAATATACTATGTATACGTTTGAATTACACTGTTTTATATATCTTTTGACTAACTACATGTATTGTTTTGCAATCCCAAATATACAGTTTTATCATTATTCGTAATGAATATTGACCGTCTGTATGTTCTATTTATTAATGATATCACAGAATATTGTATGAAATACCGTTCAATAACAGATGTGTCTGAGATTTGGATTGTATTAGATTGTTCTTATCTCAAAACGTTGGAAATCATCTGAGTTTTGGATCGGATAATACCTCAACAACAAATTGATCAATTCTCAGAAAGTTGAAAAAGCACAGCCGAAAACATTTGCAGTGCGTGCAGGTAATATTCTTTCACGTGCACGCCTACCGTGATAAAGGGCACCGATTTTTAAGTCTCCTCTGAAACACCCGTTGACTTTCATCTCTGAGTGCTTTGCGAAAGAAAACACACTACCTGGCAGGGGTTCGAACACCGACCTCCCACATACAAAGTGAGCACTGTACCAACTGAGATACCGTAATGGTACCCTTAAGATAAAGTCACTAAGTTGGATACAGAATCTCTTATGTATCGAAATCAGCGGGTACCAGAATCACTCAACATTCTTACTTATATATACTGATCATATTTACTATGAAGTGGTGTCTTAGACATTTATTTGAATTAAAAATGTTATTAAAGGGAAGTTATTTATAAGTAATAATTTACCTCCCTTTAGTTATATTTTTGCATCAATTTAACCGTTGCGTTGTTATTATGGACTACTATATATAAGAGAGCAGAGCCGAGAATAGATATGTACCGCATATTGTACAAATACATGTGCGTGAAAGGTAATAATGCAGGGTTATAAATCCCGGAAACTCTTCATTAACAACAAACCGGGAAAAAACAATTCGTTGGTACTGAGGCAACTCTAACACCCCAACTTAAAACTTATTACGCGAGTACAAAACAAAACGACTAACAATATCAGCCTCATTAAACAAACATGTATATAATGATAATAATAATAATCAATGTGTAAAGACTAAATAGGTTTGTATATCATCACAAAAAGTTAAAAAATGAAAAAGAAATTAAGTATGAATTGAAATACATATGTCATTAATAGTATGTTTCTGAAAAAAAAATTATTAAACACGTTAAAGCTATTATATATTTTTGTCTCTGTGTCGCTATGTATGTAGATTTATATATGTGTGTGCGCTTGTGTGTATGCCTGTCTACGCTTGCGGGTGTGTGTAGCTGTTGTCGCGCGCGCCCGAGTGTGTGTGTGTGTGTGTGTGTGTGTGTGTTTTAATTTATAGATACTTTTAATAATGGTGTACGATGTCTTTCTCAAATCAAGATTTGTTACATGCAATATGTAACTGTTTATCGTTAAATGTGCTCACGTATATAATGCGGTTTAATTGATGAAGGTACAATATCTGTTGATAAATAATTGTCAATGAGAGTATTGTGAGTCGTTGGTTGACCTAATACAATTTTTACAGTTTAAAAATATATTTTGTTTAATAATCCGCAATATACGAATGCAGATCGAAATAAAGAAAAATTAATGTTTCAACTTCTTTGTTATTACAATTACAATTGAGTATTTAGAAATCATATTTTACACACAGGTACTTGGGGACGGGTAACCCCCCCCCCCCCCCCACTTTTCCTGGATATTTGTTTTCTGGACAATTTAATAAAATTATCTAGACTTTTTTACTTTTAAATATTTCCTGATGATGTATCAACTATAATACAACACTTTTTACCCGAGTACGATCCGTTTTAAGAAAGTAAAAAAAAATCGACCATATCACATCATAAAAAAGACAAGGTATCTCACTTCTTGTGAAAAAATTTCCACCTCGCGAGGGAATCCCAACTTATACTCGATAAATATTTGTTTATTTTTATAAATGTTGGTGTCGTTCGATTCGTCTAAGATTGTTCTCTTTGTCCATCAACACAATTCACGACCAAACGCCGTCTGCTCGACAATATTTGAACGAAACAGCTACATGTACACAACTATCTCTGCTATCGAACGGAAGTACAGCGTGGGGAGATAACTCCTAATTCTGATAACCCGAAATAGAAGTTCCGAATAGCATTGCTATTATGATAAGGTCAGAGATATTACTTATTACTCATTTTCCGCGGTTATTTCAAACTGAAATTTAGGGACACACATACATGCAAATACTCTGGGATAAGTAACGGTTGGTAGCTAAATAAAAAGGTTGTTGGTATAATTAACTGGGATGAACATTTTCATTATTGAATTTTCAATGATCAGCACAATTTTATTTTGTTATTGCAAGAAACATGTTCAATAATTATTATCTCGGCTCAAACTCAATTACAATAATTGGTAATGGCTAACATAAACTATAATATACAAACATAATGAAAATGAAATCATAAATAAATGATATTGATAAAGGTACATATAAAAACTTTATATAAGCATATAAAATAAATATTTAGCAAAAACGTGATGCAATGTTCACTGCAAGATGCAAGATACAGTTATTTAAGTTTTTGGAAAAATTTAATAAATTACAACATTCCATGGTTAAGTATCAATTTACTATATGTGCAATTTTGAACGAAATTTAATGTTATTTTAGAGCTCCTCTTTTGATGGAATTAAAAATAATCTAAACTTTTAAAAGGGTATCTACAGTATCAAAAGTTTCAGTGAACTAGTTATTTTTAAATAAAGTAAATTCTGAGTTTGTATGGGCATAAAAATAGGAATGTATCTCGACTTCTATGGCGTTTTCATCCAAACAGGAGTCGAATTAAGCAAATGATACACTACAAGAATGATTTCATAATTTTTCCCTTCATAAAAATATTGGATTTAATCCATCGACAGACAGACAGACATTTCATTAATACAATCTGTAAATACATTTAGGAGAGAAACTATTTCAAATAAGAATACGGCTTTTTATGACATTATGGATTATTATTATTTAGGGGACGTCATTTAACAAATATTTAACGTTACCGTTTCCTAATCAGCTAATTATTTGTTTGTTTGTTTTCAGGAAGATCGTCAGACTATTTGCGTAATGTGGTACCTCTTAAATTTCAATTTGAAAACTTCTATTTCGGGTTATCAGAATTAGGAGTTATCTCCCCACGCTGTACTTCCGTTCGATAGCAGAGATAGTTGTGTACATGTAGCTGTTTCGTTCAAATATTGTCGAGCAGACGGCGTTTGGTCGTGAATTGTGTTGATGGACAAAGAGAACAATCTTAGACGAATCGAACGACACCAACATTTATAAAAATAAACAAATATTTATCGAGTATAAGTTGGGATTCCCTCGCGAGGTGGAAATTTTTTCACAAGAAGTGAGATACCTTGTCTTTTTTATGATGTGATATGGTCGATTTTTTTGACTTTCTTAAAACGGATCGTACTCGGGTAAAAAGTGTTGTATTATAGTTGATACATCATCAGGAAATATTTAAAGGTAAAAAAGTCTAGATAATTTTAATAAATTGTCCAGAAAACAAATATCCAGGAAAAGTGGGGGGGGGGCGTTACCCGTCCCCAAGTACCTGTGATTTTACATGGATCATTTCAGGTCACAATGGACGATTGCTGTCATCCATTTATACAATAATTCAGTCATATGCTTTCATATAATAAATATTTTTCATACAACAAGTAGTTTAGTGAATTCAGTTGCAATATTCGGTTCAGGCTCCTAAAAGATAATGTATGAAAGCTGTTTATGAATGTAACAAGCTTTTATCGTTCGAATGGACTTACAAAATATGATTCAGCAGTTACTACAAAAAGTGAGAAACTTTTTTTAATCAGTTAGAAGTTTTATAACAATTGAATAATATAAGGTCAATTTATACTATAAGGTATTTGCTGTAAAATGCGTTCTCAAGGCGTGATACTCCATATCATTAGATCGCAAATAATCCATGTATATATTTCAAATACAATGTTTTATATATCTTTTGACTAACTACATGTATTGTTTTGCAATCCTAAATATACATTTTTATCGATATACACATATTTACAAGTAGTTTTGTGATTTTAGTTGCAATGCTCGGTTCAGGCTCCTAAAACGTAATGTATATAAGCCGTTTATGAATGTAACAAACTTTTATCGTTCAATTGCACTTACTAAATAAGATTCAGCAGTTACTACAAAAAGAGAGACACGTTCTCTTCTAATCAGTTAGAAGTTTTATGAGAACTGAACAATATAAGTCGATTTATACTTCAAGGTATTTACCGTAAAATGCGTTCTCAAGGCGTGATACTTCATATCTTTAGACAGGCCACAAATATACTATGTATACGTTTGAATTACACTGTTTTATATATCTTTTGACTAACTACATGTATTGTTTTGCAATCCCAAATATACAGTTTTATCGTTATTCGTAATGAATATTGACCGTCTGTATGTTCTATTTATTAATGATATCACAGAATATTGTATGAAATACCGTTCAATAACAGATGTGTCTGAGTTTTGGATCGTATAAGATTGTTCTTATCTCAAAACGTTGGAAATCATCTGAGTTTTGGATCGGATAATACCTCAACAACAAATTGATCAATTCTCAGAAAGTTGGAAAAGCACAGCCGAAAACATTTGCAGTGCGTGCAGGTAATATTCTTTCACGTGCACGCCTACCGTGATAAAGGGCATCGATTTTTAAGTCTCCTCTGAAACACCCGTTGACTTTCATCTCCGAGTGCTTTGCGAAAAAAAGACACTACCTGGCAGGGGTTCGAACACCGACCTCTCACATACAAAGTGAGCACTGTACCAACTGAGATACCGTAATGGTACCCTTAAGATAAAGTCACTAAGTTGGATACAGAATCTCTTATGTATCGAAATCAGCGGGTACCAGAATCACAACAACTACATTGAGCGAGTTTATAGTCTACATGGGGCCTTGCGGCCATTGTGCAGACTGTTTAACTTAATAATAAAAATTTTTATGATTTGGTATTTTTGGTCGTTATACTCCCTAATAAACGAAGGTGCCAAGACAGCAGCAGAGCGGGAGAGTGCATAGGAAGAGGAGGGCCCAGCTGTGAGTGAAGTACCCCGTGGTAACAATAGGGTATCCCTAACCAGGCGCGAGAACATGCCAAGAGAAAAATTTTGAAATTTTGATAAAAAAAGAAGGGAGTGGGGTTATTTGAAGCCTGTTCCAAAAGGGGATCTTTATTAATGGGGGATCAACAGCATGGATGTCTAATTTTGAAGATATAAGTGAAGGGGCCCTATGCCGGCGTAAACGCCTACTCTGTTTTCGATAAACATAGGGGATCTTTATCGTGCCCCGTCAGGCTGTCGGGTACACGGGGCCTCCGGCTTAACGTCTTAGGCGAGACGCACCCTTCACACTAACACATTCAAGCACTTTCTGACACATTCTGACACATACTTACAGAGCTAACAACAATAGAGCGGAAATACTGTATAGTACAGTTTATTTTTTTTATTTTGTATCACCGTGCAGCATCAGTTTATTTTTTGTTTTATTCTTAGATATTTATAGATACTTGTTTGTATCTTGTCCGGTACTGCACGGGTACAGTAAGAAGTAGAAAGAGGGGTGGGTACCGTAAAGGACGGTTTATGAGTTGGCGAACAGGAGCGCCGATAGGATATAGCGGGCCATCTGAAAATAAAACAGGATTATTAATACATGAAATAACAATAACAAACACATATAAGACAAGACTACCAGCATGCGATGGTTTAAGATTACCAGAGTTGACGCCACATTGTTGTTTTTTGGTTTTTTCATTTTCGGTTATTCCTTTCATCCTTTTCATTCCGTAGGTTGACATATAAAAGTTGGGACTTTCATTCAGCATGTGTACTGGGGTAAGAAGTTTTTGTGGGAGATCAGCGACTTTTGATGGTCACTGTCCCCCGGTCTCATTCTCTCTATTTCGTGCTTGCATACACCTCGGAGTGGGATACATCTGCTCAGCCTTGTGCTCGCCATTTTCACAGTTGTGTGCGTGTCTGTGTGTTTTCGGGAGCCTTAACTAATTCCCTTAATTAAGTATTTAGTTATCCATGGAAGTTTCAGTGAATCCATGGATAAGTAAATATGATAGATTGCTTGTTAGTAATAAGATAGATTATGAGTGGAACCTACTGCTGCTTAGTTATGCGCATATAACTATGGCCGCGGCCCCGCTTGCAGTAGGTAAGATAATGCGCCTGGAGGGGGATAGAAAGAGTATAATTTAGTGGTAGTTTATAGCAATTCACCGTTTCTGGCTTTGTTTTTGGGGTGAATTTATTTAACCTGATAGTGTCGATCCGTCGCACATCGGATCTACATGCTAGCGCCCCCACTTTCAGGTTTTAGTGCGATAAGGTCGAGAGACAAAAAAAATTTTTTTTCCTAATAGCGGAAAGGTTAAAAGTAAATGTTTTAGTAGAACGGGGAATCACTATAAACATTAGAGCGTGGTTAGTAGAAGAAGGAATGTACTGAGAGGCTAGACCTTACTGGTGTACTGGATCTGGGATATGTAGTTCCCTAGCTGTTGGTAGATTAGGGTTCGGCATCTGGCGGGCGGGTTGAGGAGCCCTTTTAATGTGAGATTTTGCTGCCCTATTTGATTGGCCTCGGATCGAGTGAAAGAGAACAGTTTGCTTAGTGGGTTTGATCTCAAGGTCGCGTCTCCATTGGCTAGCTGAGGTGCTAAGTGTTTGAGCCCATTCTCCCCAGATAGCTTTGTTTATAAGCGAGTAAAGCTCAGTGGAAGCTAGTTTTACAATGAAGTTGGGGGCGGGTTTGGTTAGCACCTGCTTGGCCGCTTGATCGGCGACGTCGTTGCCACGGATCCCTATATGAGAGGGGATCCAGGCTATTGTGGCATTTAGTTTGGTCGCCAGATACCGAATTTGATGTAGAATTTCTGGCCTGCTAGATCGACCTGTACTTAAAGATTGGATGGATGATAGGGAGTCAGTGAGGATAACTGGATCCGCTATTTGGTTTTCGCGGCTCAACAGTAAGGCCTCTCTGATGGCTATCATTTCCGTGGTATAAATAGACAGGTGATCTGAGGTTCTAGCTGCATATATTTTGTCTATAGTAGGGAGGTACACACTAAAACTAGTTTTCCCAGAAACCGGGTCCTTGGAGCCATCCGTATAAATTAGATTTCTGCGGCTGTACTGTGCGTTAATGAATTCTAAAGCTATTGCCAGGTGAACTGCAGTTGGATATTTTTTTGATATCTGATTTCGGAGGTCTGCGTTTAAATTTATGTCTAAGTACAACCAAGGCGGTTTTGGAGTAGGTTTTCTTTTGATTATTTGTAATTGATTTAGGCCTAAATTGGTGATTTGGTTTCTAATTTTAAATCCGTAGGGCTCTGTGCCCTGTTTCCATTTTCTATAATATTTTTGATAGGCCTGGCAGTTGTCTAAGGTTGCGTTGACCGGGAGGTTGTCCCCGTGGGGAGCGGTCCGTGCCCAGTAACGCAGCGTTAGAAGCTCACGGCGCTTTTGTAGCGGAAGTTCGCCAGATTCTGATAATAAGGTGCTTATTGGTGTGCTTTTAATGGCTCCAAGGACAATTCTGAGGGCCCTGTGTTGAAGTATGTCAAGTTGGGAGAGGGTGGTCTTATCCGCTGAACTGTAGGCCTGACACGCGTAGTCAAGCTGGGAGCGGAAAAGAGTCTTATAAAGTAGCATAAGTGTCTTTTTATTGGCTCCGTAATTGGTACCTGAGACATTCCTCATGAGGTTGAGCACGTTTTTGCATTTGTGCACAACGTGCTCAATATGTCGTTTCCAGGTAAGTCTGTTGTCGAGCACAACTCCAAGAAACTAGTTAACCCGTATCCCGTTAATATTGAGGTGTAGGGAATGTATGGGGTTTCGTCCAAAAATCATTCCTACAGTTTTCTTTTCAGAGAGTTTGAAGCCCCATGTTACAGACCATTTGTGGACCTCATCCAAGATGTCTCGTAGCCGCGACTCAAGTGCGTTTAGGTTGTAGCTGACATCCCAAAAGCACCCGTCGTCGGCGAATTGTGATAATTTTGATGTGGCGTGCTAAATACATGATGAAAGGTTGTTGACCACTATGTTGAAGAGAGTCGGGGAAATGACCGAGCCCTGGGGGCAGCCATTTTCTAGGCATTTTTCGTCAGAGAGCTGGTCAGATACTCTGACTTTAATTTTGCGGTTATGTAAGAAATTTTTAATGAATTGAAAAATTTTCCCTGATATGCCGAAATTTTTGAGATGGTGTAAAACACCATCGTGCCACATGAGATCGAATGCTTTTTCTAAGTCGAGAAAGATCGCACCTAAGATTTTATTTTGTGCCTGTGCTTTTTTAATATCCGTTTGTAGGCGGAGTATGTGGTCTAAAGTAGACCTGGCTTTTCTAAATCCACTTTGGTTGTTTGATATTAAATTATTGGTGTCCAAAAAATAGGTTAACCGGTCGTTAACCATGGTTTCCATTAATTTGCATATTGTAGGTGTTAGCGAAATAGGTCTGTAAGATGAAGGTTCAGAGAGAGGTTTTTCCGGTTTGGGGATAGGTACCACAATGGCGACCTTCCACTTGTCCGGTAGAATTCCCGTGTCCCATGACGTGTTGATCAATTCAAGAATTAACTGGTGGGTAGACAGAGGCATATGTTTTATTATTTCATATGAGATTTTGTCATCTCCTGGCGATGACTTCTTTTTATTATTCAGCGCTAGCTTGAATTCTGCTAAAGTGAAATTTTTATTAATCGGGTTATTTTGGTTTAAAGTGAGTTCATTAATATTGTTTAGATTTGCCCGATTTAGTTTGTTTTTATTAATCGCGAAGTCTGGATTGAGGTTATTGTTGGAGCTAGCGTTGGAAAAAGAGTCCGCTAAAATGTTAGCTTTGTCTTTTGCACTAGTAGCTCCACTGATAACCGGAAGTGCGCGTTGTGGATTATTTTTCATAGCTTTTATTTTTAGCCAAACTTTACGCGTGTCTGAGTGATCGTTCAAAGTATCGCAGAATTCATGCCAGTGGTTTTCTTTTGTAATTTTGATTATTCTTTTTAGTCTAGCGTGAGCTGCTTTATACTCAATAAAATCAGACTCACTGCTAGTGCGCCGAAATTTGTTATAAAATCGTGTTTTTTCACGTCGCGCTTCATCGCACTCTGTGTTCCACCAAGGATTATTTTTGAAATTTCTTGTTTTGCCGCTGGTTTTGGGTATGGTAGTGCAGGCGATTTCATTTATTTTGCTTTATAAATTATCATAAAAAATATTTAAGTCTGGGTTATGAATGGTCTCGGGATTGATCGCCTCGCACATATTTTGGAATTTGGCCCAGTCGGCTTTTTTGTATATCCATTTAGGAGGAAAATTTTGCACCATTTTTTCTAATTTTTGATTAATTTTGATAGTTATTGGTATGTGGTCTGAACCCATTTGGTTGTTATAAGTGCCGAATGTTATTTTTGTAGCTAGATCAGGTGTGCTAAAAGCCAAATCAATAGCAGTAAATGAATTTTTAACAATACGCGTGGGTTCGCCATTGTTGAGCAATGATAAGCTATTATCGTCATGCCATTCTTCAGTAATTATTCCTTTGCGGCAGGTCGCTTTATCGCCCCACAGGTGATTGTGGGCGTTAAAGTCGCCAAGGATGAGTGAGTTTGTTTTTTCAATTTTTATTGTATTTAGAATTTCAGAGAATTGATCATTGTCTAAAGATGGTTTTAGATAGATATTATAAAGATTTAATTTGATATTATTTTTGAAGTATAGTTCTAGACTTTGGACTGGTAAATTTTGATAATTTGCATTTTCTTTATATTGAATTTCGTTTTTAACATAGATGGCTAGACGATATTGAGCTTTTATTAAAGGAGGTTGATAGCCAGAAATTTTGTGAATTTTATTATAATTCTGTTTATTAGAATATTCTTGGATTACCAACACGTCGGGTTTTAGTTGATCTACAGTATTTTTAAGCTCGCTTAGTTTTGGAGCTAGCCCCCCAGCATTCCATTGAAAGATGTTAGTACACATTATTTTATATAAGGTTTGATGCTGAGCGGCTTAGAGATTTTTATTTTAGCATCTGATTTTAGCGGCCCTTCTGTATTTCTCGGCCTGCTTTTTGGAGGTTTGGTAGTTTTTCTGCATTTCATTTAAAAGGGAGTTGAGGAGATCTTTTAGTGTTTCAACTTGTTGTTCTAATTCTCTAACTTTATGGTTTTCTTGGTTCGAGTCTCTATTAGTGACTGGTGCCTGATATCTACGCTCTTGACTGGGTTTATTATTATTATTATTATTATTACTATTACTTCTGCTCCTATTAGGTGTGGCTTGGGAGAAGAGATCTTGACTGGCTTGCCTGTTATTATTATTATTTTTATTATTGTTATCATTTCTCTTGTGGGTATTTTCCTTTTGTTAGCAGGTGTGGAGATCTGCTTTTTATTTAAGACATCAGAATAGGTGGCCCGTCTTGTCCCTTGGGATTTGTTAGTTTGCTCAGTCTGCCTGACGAGAGCTATCTTTTTAGTATTTTTGGGGCAGTCTCTGCTAGTGGGCGGTGATTGCCGGAGCAGTTGGCGCAGGTGGGTTTGTGATTAAGTTTCTCACAATTAGCATAACGGTGGTTACCTGCGCAGTGGGAGCAAATTGTCTGCCCTTGGCATCGGTCCGCTTTGTGCCCTGGTTTTTGACAGTTATAGCAAAACATTGAAGGAAAATTGAATTACCAGAATCACTCAACATTCTTACTAATATATACTGATCATATTTACTATGAAGTGGTGTCTTAGACATTTATTTGAATTAAAAATGTTATTAAAGGGAAGTTATTTATAAGTAATAATTTACCTCCCTTTAGTTATATTTTTGCATCAATTTAACCGTTGTGTTGTTATTATGGACTACTATATATAAGAGAGCAGAGCCGAGAATAGATATGCACCGCATATTGTACAAATACATGTGCGTGAAAGGTAATAATGCAGGGTTATAAATCCCGGAAACTCTTCATTAACAACAAACCGGGAAAAAACAATTCGTTGGTACTGAGGCAACTCTAACACCCCAACTTAAAACCTATTACCGCGAGTACAAAACAAAACGACTAACAATATCAGCCTCATTAAACAAACATGTATATAATGATAATAATAATAATCAATGTGTAAAGACTAAATAGGTTTGTATATCATCACAAAAAGTTAAAAAATGAAAAAGAAATTAAATATGAATTGAAATACATATGTCATTAATAGTATGTTTCTGAAAAAAAATTATTAAACACGTTAAAGCTATTATATATTTTTGTCTCTGTCGCTATGTATGTAGATTTATATATGTGTGTGCGCTTGTGTGTATGCCTGTCTACGCTTGCGGGTGTGTGTAGCTGTTGTCGCGCGCGCCCGAGTGTGTGTGTGTGTGTGTGTGTGTGTGTTTTAATTTATAGATACTTTTAATAATGGTGTACGATGTCTTTCTCAAATCAAGATTTGTTACATGCAATATGTAACTGTTTATCGTTAAATGTGCTCACGTACATAATGCGGTTTAATTGATGAAGGTACAATATCTGTTGATAAATAATTGTCAATGAGAGTATTGTGAGTCGTTGGTTGACCTAATACAATTTTTACAGTTTAAAAATATATTTTGTTTAATAATCCGCAATATACGAATGCAGATCGAAATAAAGAAAAATTAATGTTTTAACCTCTTTGTTATTACAATTACAATTGTTTATAAACGTGAGACTTGTATCTAGAAATCATATATTTTACATGGATCATTTGATGTCACAATGGACAATTGCTGTCATCCATTTATACAATAATTCAGTCATATGCTTTTATGTAATAAATATTTTTCATACAACAAGTAGTTTAGTGAATTCAGTTGCAATATTCGGTTCAGGCTCCTAAAAGATAATGTATGAAAGCCGTTTATGAATGTAACAAGCTTTTATCGTTCGAATGGACTTACAAAATATGATTCAGCAGTTACTACAAAAAGTGAGAAACTTTTTTTAATCAGTTAGAAGTTTTATAACAATTGAATAATATAAGGTCAATTTATACTATAAGGTATTTGCTGTAAAATGCGTTCTCAAGGCGTGATACTCCATATCATTAGATCGCAAATAATCCATGTATATATTTCAAATACACTGTTTTATATATCTTTTGACTAACTACATGTATTGTTTTGCAATCCTAAATATACATTTTTATCGATATACACATATTTCAAGTAGTTTTGTGATTTTAGTTGCAATGCTCGGTTAAGGCTCCTAAAACGTAATGTATATAAGCCGTTTATGAATGTAACAAACTTTTATCGTTCAATTGCACTTACTAAATAAGATTCAGCAGTTACTACAAAAAGAGAGACACGTTCTCTTCTAATCAGTTAGAAGTTTTATGAGAACTGAACAATATAAAGTCGATTTATACTTCAAGGTATTTACCGTAAAATGCGTTCTCAAGGCGTGATACTTCATATCTTTAGACAGGCCACAAATATACTATGTATACGTTTGAATTACACTGTTTTATATATCTTTTGACTAACTACATGTATTGTTTTGCAATCCCAAATATACAGTTTTATCATTATTCGTAATGAATATTGACCGTCTGTATGTTCTATTTATTAATGATATCACAGAATATTGTATGAAATACCGTTCAATAACAGATGTGTCCTGAGATTTGGATTGTATTAGATTGTTCTTATCTCAAAACGTTGGAAATCATCTGAGTTTTGGATCGGATAATACCTCAACAACAAATTGATCAATTCTCAGAAAGTTGAAAAAGCACAGCCGAAAACATTTGCAGTGCGTGCAGGTAATATTCTTTCACGTGCACGCCTACCGTGATAAAGGGCACCGATTTTTAAGTCTCCTCTGAAACACCCGTTGACTTTCATCTCTGAGTGCTTTGCGAAAGAAAACACACTACCTGGCAGGGGTTCGAACACCGACCTCCCACATACAAAGTGAGCACTGTACAACTGAGATACCGTAATGGTACCCTTAAGATAAGTCACTAAGTTGGATACAGAATCTCTTATGTATCGAAATCAGCGGGTACCAGAATCACTCAACATTCTTACTTATATATACTGATCATATTTACTATGAAGTGGTGTCTTAGACATTTATTTGAATTAAAAATGTTATTAAAGGGAAGTTATTTATAAGTAATAATTTACCTCCCTTTAGTATATTTTTGCATCAATTTAACCGTTGCGTTGTTATTATGGACTACTATATATAAGAGAGCAGAGCCGAGAATAGATATGTACCGCATATTGTACAAATACATGTGCGTGAAAGGTAATAATGCAGGGTTATAAATCCCGGAAACTCTTCATTAACAACAAACCGGGAAAAAACAATTCGTTGGTACTGAGGCAACTCTAACACCCCAACTTAAAACTTATTACGCGAGTACAAAACAAAACGACTAACAATATCAGCCTCATTAAACAAACATGTATATAATGATAATAATAATAATCAATGTGTAAAGACTAAATAGGTTTGTATATCATCACAAAAAGTTAAAAAATGAAAAAGAAATTAAGTATGAATTGAAATACATATGTCATTAATAGTATGTTTCTGAAAAAAAAATTATTAAACACGTTAAAGCTATTATATATTTTTGTCTCTGTGTCGCTATGTATGTAGATTTATATATGTGTGTGCGCTTGTGTGTATGCCTGTCTACGCTTGCGGGTGTGTGTAGCTGTTGTCGCGCGCGCCCGAGTTGTGTGTGTGTGTGTGTGTGTGTGTGTGTGTGTGTGTTAATTTATAGATACTTTTAATAATGGTGTACGATGTCTTTCTCAAATCAAGATTTGTTACATGCAATATGTAACTGTTTATCGTTAAATGTGCTCACGTATATAATGCGGTTTAATTGATGAAGGTACAATATCTGTTGATAAATAATTGTCAATGAGAGTATTGTGAGTCGTTGGTTGACCTAATACAATTTTTACAGTTTAAAAATATACATGTATTTGTTTAATAATCCGCAATATACGAATGCAGATCGAAATAAAGAAAAATTAATGTTTTAACCTCTTTGTTATTACAATTACAATTGTTTATAAACGTGAGACTTGTATCTAGAAATCATATATTTTACATGGATCATTTGAGGTCACAATGGACAATTGCTGTCATCCATTTATACAATAATTCAGTCATATGCTTTTATGTAATAAATATTTTTCATACAACAAGTAGTTTAGTGAATTCAGTTGCAATATTCGGTTCAGGCTCCTAAAAGATAATGTATGAAAGCCGTTTATGAATGTAACAAGCTTTTATCGTTCGAATGGACTTACAAAATATGATTCAGCAGTTACTACAAAAAGTGAGAAACTTTTTTTAATCAGTTAGAAGTTCTATAACAATTGAATAATATAAGGTCAATTTATACTATAAGGTATTTGCTGTAAAATGCGTTCTCAAGGCGTGATACTCCATATCATTAGATCGCAAATAATCCATGTATATATTTCAAATACACTGTTTTATATATCTTTTGACTAACTACATGTATTGTTTTGCAATCCTAAATATACATTTTTATCGATATACACATATTTCAAGTAGTTTTGTGATTTTAGTTGCAATGCTCGGTTAAGGCTCCTAAAACGTAATGTATATAAGCCGTTTATGAATGTAACAAACTTTTATCGTTCAATTGCACTTACTAAATAAGATTCAGCAGTTACTACAAAAAGAGAGACACGTTCTCTTCTAATCAGTTAGAAGTTTTATGAGAACTGAACAATATAAAGTCGATTTATACTTCAAGGTATTTACCGTAAAATGCGTTCTCAAGGCGTGATACTTCATATCTTTAGACAGGCCACAAATATACTATGTATACGTTTGAATTACACTGTTTTATATATCTTTTGACTAACTACATGTATTGTTTTGCAATCCCAAATATACAGTTTTATCATTATTCGTAATGAATATTGACCGTCTGTATGTTCTATTTATTAATGATATCACAGAATATTGTATGAAATACCGTTCAATAACAGATGTGTCTGAGATTTGGATTGTATTAGATTGTTCTTATCTCAAAACGTTGGAAATCATCTGAGTTTTGGATCGGATAATACCTCAACAACAAATTGATCAATTCTCAGAAAGTTGAAAAAGCACAGCCGAAAACATTTGCAGTGCGTGCAGGTAATATTCTTTCACGTGCACGCCTACCGTGATAAAGGGCACCGATTTTTAAGTCTCCTCTGAAACACCCGTTGACTTTCATCTCTGAGTGCTTTGCGAAAGAAAACACACTACCTGGCAGGGGTTCGAACACCGACCTCCCACATACAAAGTGAGCACTGTACCAACTGAGATACCGTAATGGTACCCTTAAGATAAGTCACTAAGTTGGATACAGAATCTCTTATGTATCGAAATCAGCGGGTACCAGAATCACTCAACATTCTTACTTATATATACTGATCATATTTACTATGAAGTGGTGTCTTAGACATTTATTTGAATTAAAAATGTTATTAAAGGGAAGTTATTTATAAGTAATAATTTACCTCCCTTTAGTAATATTTTTGCATCAATTTAACCGTTGCGTTGTTATTATGGACTACTATATATAAGAGAGCAGAGCCGAGAATAGATATGTACCGCATATTGTACAAATACATGTGCGTGAAAGGTAATAATGCAGGGTTATAAATCCCGGAAACTCTTCATTAACAACAAACCGGGAAAAAACAATTCGTTGGTACTGAGGCAACTCTAGCACCGCAACTTAAAACTTATCACGCGAGTACAAAATAAAACGACTAACAATATCAGCCTCATTAAACAAACATGTATATAATGATAATAATAATAATCAATGTGTAAAGACTAAATAGGTTTGTATATCATCACAAAGAGTTAAAAAATGAAAAAGAAATTAAGTATGAATTGAAATACATATGTCATTAATAGTATGTTTCTGAAAAAAATTATTAAACACGTTAAAGCTATTATATATTTTTGTCTCTGTCGCTATGTATGTAGATTTATATATGTGTGTGCGCGTGTGTGTATGCCTGTCTACGCTTGCGGGTGTGTGTAGCTGTTGTCGCGCGCGCCCGAGTGTGTGTGTGTGTGTGTGTGTGTGTGTGTGTGTGTGTGTGTGTGTTCATAGATACTTTTGACAATGGTGTTCGATTTCTTTCTCAAATCAAGATTTGTTACATGCAATATGTAACTGTTTATCGTAAAAAGTGCTCACGTATATAATCCGGTTTAATTGGTCAAGGTAAAATATCTGTTGATAAATAATTGTCAATGAGCGTATTGTGAGTTTTTGGTTGACCTAATACAATTTTTACAGTTTAAAAATATATTTTGTTTAATAATCCCCAATATACGAATGCAGATCGAAATAAAGAAAAATTAATGTTTTAACTTCATTGTTTTAATTACATTACAATTGTTTATAGAACATGAGACATCATATTTTACATGGATCATATCTTGTTACAATGGACGATTGCCGTCATCCATTTAAACAATAATTCAGTCATATGCTTTCATGTAATAAATATTTTTCATACAACAAGTAGTTTAGTGAATTCAGTTGCAATATTCGGTTCAGGCTCCTTAAAGATAATGTATGAAAGCCGTTTATGAATGTATCAAGCTTTTATCGTTCAATTGCACTTTTTTTCAGAAACATACTATAAGATTCAGCAGTTACTACAAAAAGACAGACACTTTTTTGTAATGAGTTAGAAGTTTTATGAGAATTAAACAATATAAGGTCAATTTATACTATGAGGTATTTGCTGTAAAATGCGTTCTCAAGGCGTGATACTTTACGTATCCAAATCAGCGGTTACCAGAATCACACACAAATTGGGAGAGTTTAGAGTCTACATTAGACCTTGCGGCCATTATGTAGACTATTTACTTTGATAATAAGTTTTTTTGTGATTTTATTAATTTGGTGTTAAACTCATTTGTAGACGAATATGCCAACACTGCGGAAAGATAGAAGACATAGGGACAGGGGGCGCCCAGCTGTCAGACGAGTACCCCGGGATAAGAGCCAGAGGATCGGTGAACCAGGCGCAAAAGCCACAAAGAGAGAATTTTGAAATTTTGATAAAAATTTGAGCGGATGGGGTTATTTGAAGCCTGTTTCCGAATGTAGGACTTTAATAATGGGGGTTCGAAAGTATGGATGTTTTTGATGATATAAATGAAGGGGCCCTATGTCGGCGTAACGCCTACTCTGTTTTCGATAAACAAAGGGGATCTTTATCGTGCCCCGATTAGGCTGTCGGGTACACGGAACCTCCGACTTAACGTCTCATTCGAAAGATGCACACTTCACATTAAGACACCATTCTGACACATACTCACAGAGGTAACAACAAAAGAGCCGAAATACTGTATAGTTCAGTTTATTTGTTTATTTTGTCTCGCCGTGCAGCACCAGTTATTTTTATTTGCTTTTAGGTACTTTTTGAGATACATGATTGTATCTTGTCCGGTACTGCACGGGCACAGAAAGAAGAAGAAAAGGGGGTGGGTACCGTAAAGGACGGTTTGTGAGTTGGCGAACAGGAGCGCCGATAGGTTAAAAGCGAGTACCTGAAAAATAAAACACATATAAGACAAGACAACCATCATGCGATGACTTAGGTTATCCAGATTTGACGCCACATTGATATTTTTGTTTATTTTTTTCCCATATTTTAGCATTGTCCTTACATCTTTGCATACCGTGGATACACATATAAAAAGCTTTGATTTTCATTCCACACCTGTTCTGGGGAGAAGAAGTTTAAGGAGATAGGTTTATTTTAAGGCCACCATATCCCCGGCCTCATGTACTCGATTTCTAGCTTCCATACGCCTCGGAGAGGGACACATCTGCTCATCCATGTACTCTTCATGTTCTCATCTGTGTGCGTGTTTGAGTGTGTTCGGGTAAAAAAAAAGATTATTTATTTATCTATTTATCAGATAATTGAATGAATAGATAAATAAATTTATAAAAACAGGGATAAATATATAAACAAAAAGGGATAATTTTGAAGTACCTACTCCGACTTAGTTATGCGCATTGTAACTATGGCCGCGGCCCCGCCGACAGTAGGTGTTGTTATAGCGCAAAAAGAGAAAAATAAAGCTTGCCAGCGGTGACTTTTAGCATATTGGTTTTTAAGTTTGGCGTCGTAAACTATGAAATTGGTTACATTAACAGTCTAAGGGGAGATGAATCTTGTAATTTTTTAGCAAGAGAGATAACTCTTTTGGTCTTATGCGCTAATACTGTCAGATAAACGAAGTTGACGGTCAAGGGGGAGACAATTTTGATTAATGTTATTTAACTAGAATTATGGTGGCCCAGCTATGCGCAGTGTAGCTGTGTCTTTTAAACGCAACCGTCATAAGTGTGGTAGTCTGCGCCGAAATGTAATCTTATTTAATTTATTTATTTATCTAATTATTTATTTATTATATACATGTACATAGGTAAATAATTAAGTGTATAAGAGAAAAGCGACCGCTGGCAATAGGAGACAGTAATTTACCGTTTTAAGTCAGCAGTAAGTTAATTGATTTTGTGCTAATTTTGGTTAACCTGAGAGTGTCAATCCGTCGCACTTCGGATCTACATGCTGGCATAGATTTTAATTTTGAGTAGTAGGCCTTCACCCCATGGGTCGGAGGTGAGTGTCAACAAATAGCTGTGCCTGATACTTTGTGAGAGCCATTATAAGAAGTAAGTTGAATTTTTGCTGCTAAAGCATAAACAAAAATTACTGTCATTGTTTGAATCAGTGGGTAGTTTTGAAGGAATGCACCGGAGGGCTAGATCTTAATGGAGTATTGGATCTTGGATATGTAATTAGCTAGATGTTGATAAATTCAATTTCAAGTGAATTACGGTACCTGGTGGGTGGATTGAGTAGCCCTTTAAGTGTGAGATTGTGGCGCCCTACTTGATCCGCTAGCTCCCGTCTTTCTTGCAGAAATTCGGGGCATAGCAGGAGCACGTGCTCGATTGTTTCCGGTTGACCGCAATAGCTGCAAGCCGGACCACACTTCTTGATATGTTGGTCATGGGTGTAACCATGTAATATGCGGAGTCTTGTAAGAACGCGGTCCAGTCTGCGGACCGGATGATAGAGAGCAGTGTTTCTGGTGGGTTTGATCTCCAAGTCGCGTATCCAGTGACTATCAGAGCTCGAGGTGCTAAATTTAAGTGTTTGAGCCCATTCGCCCCATATCGTTTTGTTTATCAGAGAAAAGCTCAATGGGGGCCAACTTAACCAGAAAGGTGGGGGCGGGTTTGGTTAGCACCAGCTTGGCCACTTGATCTGCAACCTCGTCACCATGGATACCAATATGGGAAGGTATCCAGGCGATGGTGGCATTGAGTTTGACCGCCAGGTACCGTATTTGATGAAGGATTTCTGGCCTGCTAGACCTGCCTGTATTTATAGACTGGATTGAGGATAAGGAATCAGTGAGGATTACTGGATTCGCAATTTGATTTTCGCGACTCAACAGCAGGGCCTCTCTGATTGCTTTCATCTCCGTGGTATAAATTGACAGGTGGTCGGAGGTTCTGGCTGCAAAAATTTTGTCTAAGTGAGGAATATGCACACTAAAACTGGTTTTCCGGGTCTCAGGATCCTTAGAGCCATCAGTATAAATTTTGTTCCTCTGGTTGTATTCTGAGTCAATGAACTCTTGCGCTAGTGCCAAGTAGGCCGCTGTCGGATATTTTTAGATATCTGACTGCGGAGGCTGAGGTTGGTACTAACATCCAGATACAACCAGGGAGGTTTGGGCTTTGATTTTTTATTGATAATTTTGTATTGATTTAGGCTTATTCGGCTATTTTATTTCTGATTTTGAAACCGTAAGGGTTAGAGCCAGGCTTCCATTTTCTAAAATATTGTTCATAGGCGTGACAGTCTTCTAATGTGGCGTTAACGGGCAGGTTGTCCCCTATTGGGAGCGGTCCTAGCACAGTAGCGCAACGTTAGAAGATCGCGGCGCTTGTTTAGTGGTAGATCTCCCGATTCCGAAAATAGGGTAGTTAGAGGTGTGGTTCTGATGGCTCCAAGAGCAAGCCTGAGTGCCTTATGTTGAAGTATATCGAGATGGGACATGGTGGTCTTATCCGCTGAGCCGTAGGCTTGGCACGCGTAGTCAAGCTGGGAGCGGAATAGTGATTTGTAGAGAAGCATGAACGTCTTTTTGTTGGCTCCGTAATTGGTACCTTAGACATTCCTCATGAGGTTGAGCACAGTTTTGCACTTGAGCGCAATGCGCTCAATATGTCTTTTCCAGGTAAGTTGTTGTCGAGCACAACGCCGAGAAACTTATGTTCCTTTACAAAGTTCACCCGTGTCCCGTTGATTTTTAGAGTTAAGGAATGGGGAGGATTTCTGCCGAAAACCATTCCTACTGTTTTTTTTCCGAGAGTTTGAACCTCCATGTTACAGACCATTGATATACTTGATCTAGAATATCTTGAAGTCGCGACTCGAGCGTATTGTGGCTCCGATTGGAGTCCTAAAAACAGCCGTCGTCAGCGAACCGAGATAATTTTTGATGTGGCGTTCCGAATACAGTTTGAGAGGTCGTTAACCGCTATGTTGAACAGAGTCGGGGAGATGACTGACCCTTACGGGCAGCCATTTTACAGACTCCTTTCAGCAGAAAGCTGATCGCCGACTCTAACTTTAATTTTCCTGTTATGTAAGAAGTTTTTTATAAATTGAAATAGTTTGCCAGAAATTCTGAAGTTTTTGAGATGGTGTAAAACACCATTGTGCCACATAAGGTCAAATGCTTTCTTCAGATCGAGGAAGACCGCGCTTAAAAGTTTATTTTGAGCTTGAGCTTTTTTTATGTCCGTCTGAAGAAGGAGTATGTGGTCTAGTGTCGATCTGGATTTTCTAAATCCGCTTTGGTTTTTGGATATTAAATCTTTTGTGTCCAAGTATGTTAGTCTATCGTTAACCATTGTTTCAGTGTGGGTGTTAGAGATATCGGTCTGTAAGAAGAAGGTTTAGAGAGTGGTTTGTCCGGTTTCGGGATAAGTACCACACCGGCGACCTTCCACTTGTCCAGTAAAACACCTGTATTCCATGACGTGTTGATTAGGTCAAGGATGAGGTTATGTGAACACAGAGGCATGTGTTTGATGATTTCATAAGAAATTTTGTCGCTACCGGGTGACGATTTCTTTTTGCTTTTCAATGCTAGCATGAATTCTGCTATAGTAAAATTTTGATTAATCGGATCATTTTTGTTTAAGTTGAGTTCATTTATATTGTTTATGTTTTCCCGATTTAATTTAGTTTTATTTTTCACGAAGTCTGGATTGAGGTTATTGTTGGAGCTAGCCCGAGCAAAAGAGTCTGCTATAAATATAGCTTTGTCTAGTGCCGTGGTAGCTCCATTGATAACCGGTACTGCGCGTTGTGGATTGTTTTTCATTGCTTTTATTTTTTGCCAAACTTTACGCTTATCTGAATGATCATTTAAGGTATCGCAGAAATCATGCCAGTGTTTTTCTTTTGTTTTATTATTCTTTTTAGTCTAGCGTGAGCTGCCTGGTAGTTAATAAAGTCTGTCTCACAGCTAGTTCGCCGAAACTTGTTATAAAGTCAGGTTTTCTCCCGTCGCGCCTCATCGCACTCTGCGTTCCACGAAGGATTGTTTTTGTAATTTTTTGTTTTGCCGCTGGTTCTGGGAATAGTGGAGCAGGTGATCTCATTAATTTTGGTTTGTAAAATATCGTAAAAGATGTTTATATCTGAACTTTTGATGGTTTTGGGATCGATCTCCTCGCAGAGTTGATGAAATTTAACCCAGTCGGCTTTTGTAATCTATTAAGGTGGAAATTTTTGTTCCATTTTTTCTAATTTTTGTCTCATTTTTAAAATTATAGGTATGTGGTCTGAACCCATTTGGTTTTTGAAAGTTTCAAAAGTTATTTTTGTGGATAGATCCGGCGTGCAGAATGCCAGGTCTATAGAGGTAGTTGCGTTTTTGACAATACGCGTGGGTTCACCATTGTTAAGAAAGATTAAGTCATTATCGTCTAACCATTCTTCCGCGCTCAGACCGATTTATCGCCCCACGGGTGATTGTGGGCGTTGAAGTCGCCAAGGCTCACTGAATTAGTTTTTTCAAGTTTAATTGACCTTAGAGTGTTATTATATTGATCATAGTCTAAAGCCAGAGTTAGATAGACATAAAATAAAGTAATTTTTTTTTTTTTTTGAAATAAAGTTCTAGGCTTTGGACCGGTAAATTTTCATCAATTTCGTTTTTCTTATATTGAATTTCGTTTTTAATGTAAATGGCTAAGCGGTAATTGGCTTTAATCAGTGGCGGCTGATAGCCGGAAATTTTGAGAATTTTGTTATAGTTAGGTTTGTTTGAGTATTCTTGAATAGCCAACAGGTCAGGTGGAAGGTGATCTATAGTATTTTTAGCTCACTAAGTTTAGGAGCTAGCCCCCGTATTCCATTAAAGGATGTTAGTACTCATGATGACATGTTAGTATGTTGCTAGGGGATAAAAAATAAAAATTGAGACTAGTCTCCTTATTTTGTTAATTTCCTTTTTTTAGGAGTTTGTTTGCCTCGACAGTGTTGAGAAGTTGGATGACCTGTTGGAGGATTTGAATTTGTTTATCTTGATTGGTATTTTGTTGTTTGCGGTCAGGAGTTTCTGGCACCGAGGTGCAGGAATCTTGACTCTGGCTATCAAAAATATCTTGACTGGGGGAGTCTGAGTGCGAGTTGGTCTGGCAACGGGAGTAGAGGCTGGTGGTGCGGTTACAGTTTGTGGGCCTCTTACTGCCAGCGAGTAGCTGATAGTTTTTGTCTTGTTTCTGTTTTTATTGTTCTTGACTGGCCGGTTAGTGAGCGCTGACGTCTTGGCTAAAGTGTTTGTCTTGTTGTTTTTGGGGCACTGAGGACTGGTGGGTCTATGAGGCCCGTTGCAGTTTGCACAAATGGGTTTTTGGGTCCTTTTGTCGCATTCTGCATATTTATGATTTCCGGCGCAGTGAGAGCAGGTGATAGTGCCTCTCAATTTGTCTGCCTTGTGACCGGGTTTTTGGCAATTGAAGAAAAATTGCCTGGGAAAATTGAAACTTTTAATGGATTTTTTTAATTTAATACAAATATGGATGCAGGAAGTTCCTAGCCGTCAAAGGCAACCCTGATAGATCTTGACGGGGTTCTGTCCTTGTTATTAAGTCTTAGCGCTTGAGTAGGTTTGATAGGATTTTTAGTATTATTAACAATTGTTTTAAGTATGGATTCCGTACTTTCGTTTAATTCAATACCTTTTACAACACCAAACACCCGTTTTGGTCATCTTAGAGCTTTAACTCTTATGGGTATGTCTCTGAGGTACTCAAGTTTTAAAAGTTTATTGGCCAGGCCCCAGTTTTACAATCATTCACTCAACTGTACTCCAATTCGGGAATATTTCAATGTCAATTTCTAAGACATAACATGATTAAAATTGAATATCTAATGTAATATTAAGATTGTGTAGTGTAGGTTTGTTAAACAAAACGAAACACTGTCTTATAAAACTTAAAATTTCAAAAATATTGATTAGAGAAAAATAGGAATATTTGAGTTGAGTGTACAGGGTTTTCACGATTACTCCTTTTTTTACCTGGGGTGGCATCCAGCCAGTATTGCTGGCCTTGGAGTATTTGGCTGACCTCATTGTTGATGAACGAATGTGCCTTTTCGCGACAAGTTATCAGGATGCTGCAGGAACGCCCTTACTTCGACTGGTATTAAGGTCAATGCGCTTTTTGGCTTTTCTCTGTCCCGAGTGGGATTCGAACCTAGGCGGTGAGAGACGTTGTGATCCGTAAGCGCGCGCTTTAGACCACTCGACCACCGAAGCCCCAGACTCAACATTCTTACTGACCATTTCTACTATGAAGTGGTGTCTTAGACATTTATTTGAATTAAAAATGTTAGGAAAGGGAAGTTATTCATAAGTAATAATTCACCTCCCTTTAGTTATATTTTTGCATAAATTTAACCGTTGCGTTGTTATTATGGTATACTATATATAAGAGAGCAGAGCCGAGAATAGACATGTACCGCATATTGTACAAATACATGTGTGTGAAAGGTAATAATGCAGGGTTATAAATCCCGGAAACTCTTCATTAACGACAAACCGGGAAAAAACAATTCGGTGGTACTGAGGCAACTCTAGCATCCCAACTTAAAACTTATTTAATTGAATTGAAATAAATATGTCATTAATAGTATGTTTCTGTAAAAAAATTATTAAACACGTTAAAGCTATTATATATTTTTGTCTCTTTGTGTCGCTATGTATGTAGATTTATATATGTGTGTGCGCGTGTGTGTATGCCTGTCTACCGCGCGGGTGTGTAGTTGTTATCGCGCGCACCCGTGTGTGTGTGTGTTTTTTTTTTTTTTTCATAGATACTTACGATGTCTTTTCTCAAATCAAGATTAGTTACATGCAATATGTAACTGTTTATCGTTAAATGTGCTCACGTATATAATCCGGTTTAATTGAGGAAGGTAAAATATCGGTTGATAAATAATTGTCAATGAGAGTATTGTGAGTCGTTGGTTGACCTAATACAATTTTTACAGTTTAAAAACATATTTTGTTTAATAATCCGCAATATACGAATGCAGATCGAAATAAAGACATTGAAGCAGTTACCACATTAGTAAGAAGAGCTGCAGCATTGCCGTTAGTACCCCAAGAAAGTGTAGAAGATGTGTGGTTTGTATCTAATGAAATTTAATTGATAAAATATTATTCTACTTAAATATAAGCAAACTTCTCATCAATTTTAAAAATGACCTTAAAATGTCGTTAATGACTTATGATTTTAAGCTTAATGTATATGCAAAAATGTCCTCATTAACTTCATCAGCTTGGCTCTTGAATAAGTGTCACCAGCTAAGCTTATGCATATCACTTACAATAATGCTCACAGATAATTAGCAGAGCTTTGAATACTGTTCACAGTCTGTATTTAAGTGAAGCAACAAATTGGAAAATCACTAAAGTCAACATGGCAAATGCTCAGTTAAACATCGAATTTATAGAGAACACTAAAGGTGGACAAAGCCTTGTCCACAACAACTACCGCTTCCAGATAAAGAATAAAAGAGAAGAAAGAATATATTGGCGTTGTGCTGTAAGAACATGTCCAGCAACCATCAGAACATTAAATAACATACCTATAGGATTCAATCTACAGCATAATCATGCATCAGATCCACAGAAAATTCAAGCAACAAAAGTCATGAATACAATAAAGAAAAGATGTCGAGAAGAAGCTGACCCAGTACCATCGTTATATGACGAAGAAATTGCAAAGCTGAGAACACCAGAGTGGGATGACAATACGAAGCAGACAGTAGAGAAGTTACCAACTTTCGAGTCAGCACGCAGTATATTATACAGACAACGCTCTAAACTGCTACCAAACTTACCAGCTAGTACTCATGAATTAGACTTGCAAGACCAATGGGTGCAGACTTCCACTGGGGAACAGTTTCTACTTGCTGATGACAACAATGGTCCAAGGGTACTCATATTTGCCACGAATAGGAATCTACAGTATCTCAGCAACAGCAATACCTTATATGGAGATGGAACATTCTACACTTGCCCGAACATATTTACACAGCTCTATACCATCCATGGGACAGTCAATGGTCAGATGTATCCACTTGTATACAGTTTACTTCCTGGCAAAACCGAGCAGATCTACTCTCGATTATTCACCATCATCAAAGAAAAGTGTGCTGATACTGGGCTCCAACTTCAACCAGTAACTATAGTACTAGATTTCGAAACAGCTACCATCAATGCCGCTAAGACAGTATTTCCTGGTGCCACTCTAAGGGGATGTTTCTTCCATTTTACGCAATGTATATGGAGAAAGACTCAACAGCTTGGTCTACAGATGGCTTACAAAGACATTGAAGCAGTTACCACATTAGTAAGAAGAGCTGCAGCATTGCCGTTAGTACCCCAAGAAAGTGTAGAAGATGTGTGGTTTGAGACACTTACAGATTTAGAGAATGCAGACTTGAACATCAATACAGTCCCGTTTACAGACTATGTGACAACACAGTGGGTAGAGTCAGATCGTCATCTTTGGAACCACTTTGACCATGATGGGCCGAGAACAACTAATCATCTTGAAGGTTGGCATTCAAAGATAAAAAAACAGATTCAGCAGGCGCATCCTAACATCTATACTTTCATCAACCACATCAAGAAGATCCAGGCTGTAAACGAGGTGAACATCATACAGATTGCTGCTGGAGGGCTACCAAAACACAAACGCAGAAAGTACAGACACATAGACAACAGGTTGCAGCTACTGAAACAGAGACTCAGAAACCAAGAAATCACAGTTATAGAGTACACTGACTTAGCATCTCAACTGATTCATCTTGCATAGTGATCAATGAACATTTGTGTAAAATAACAGTGCTTTTAAGTGATATTGTAGTGCATCATTTAACTTAATGATATTGTAGTGCATCATTAAACTTAATGATATTGTAGTGCATCATTTAACTTAGTGATATTGTAGTGCATCTTTTTAATTAATGTTTTGTTAATATCATTTGTTATATTTGTATGAAATAAAACTAAAAAATAGTTATTTTTGTTCAATTTTCAATGACAAGAAAAAAACAGATAAATAAATATCACATGGTTTCTGCATACAAAATGTAAAGTAAAATACAAAATATATAAATAAAAGTTAATCTTTTCTTTAACTTTTACAAACAAAATTTAAAATATGCACCAAAAACAGTATATCCTATATTGAAAAAGACTATAGATTTCACCCTTTGATCTTTTGTTTTGATAACATTTAATTATCACTATTATGTGTTCCCACTTCTCCCACAATTTTTCTACCTGGTTTTACCTATAATTTATATATGTGGGACAAGTGGGATGACACCAAATATATGTTGATAAATAATTGTCAATGAGAGTAATGTGAGTTTTTGGTTGACCTAATACAATTTTTACAGTTTAAAAATATATTTTGTTTAATAATCCGCATATACGAATGCAGATCAAAATAAAGAAAAATTAATGTTTTAACTTCATTTTTATTACAATTACAATTGTTTATAAACGTGAGACTTGTATCTAGAAATCATATTTTTCATGGATCATTTGATGTCACAATGGACGAATGCTGCCATCCATTTATACAATAATTCAGTCATATGCTTTCATGTAATAAATATTTTTCATACAACAAGTAGTTTAGTGAATTCTGTTGCAATATTAGGTTCAGGCTCCTAAAAGATAATGTATAAAAGCCGTTTATGAATGTAACAAGCTTTTATTGTTCAATTGCACTTACTAAATAAGATTCAGTAGTTACTACAAAAAGAGAGACACGTTTTGTTTAATCAGTTAGAAGTTGTATAAGAATTGAACAATATAAGGTCAATTTATACTATGAGGTATTTGCTGTAAAATGCGTTCTCAAGGCGTGATACTTCATATCTTTAGACCGCAAATATTCTATGTATATGTTTGAAATACGCTATTTTATATATCGTTTGACTAACTACATGTATTGTATTGCAATCCCAAATATACATTTTATCGATATATACATATTTCAAGTAGTTTTGTGATTATAGTTGCAATGTTCGGTTTAAGCTCTTAAAAGATAATGTATGAAAGCCGTTTATGAATGTAAGAAGCTTTTATCGTTCAACTGCACTTCCTGAATAAGATTCAGCAGTTACCTCATTTAACCAACATGTATATGATAATAATAATAATAATAATAATAATAATAATAATAATAATAATAATAATAATAATAATCAATGTGTAAAGAAAAAATAAGTTTGTATATCATACAAAAAGTTAAAAAATGAAAAAGAAATCAAATTGAATCGAAATACATATGTCATTAATAGTATGTTTGTGAAAAGAATAAACTATTATACATGTTAAAGCTATAAGATATTTTTGTCTGTCTCTGTGTATGTAGATTTGTGTGCGAGTGCGCGTTCGTGTGTGTGTGTGTGTGTGTGTGTGTGTGTGTGTGTGTAGGGGAGGTCATTTCATAAAATAAAAACTCTTTCAATTTTTTTGCATGTTTTGTAGAAACTGTATTTCAGGCATATGTACTCTCGCGCAGCATAAATCAATTGTTTTACCACCTCTGTTTTAGTCGGATGAGCGGATTTACAGGCATGTCAGGTGATAGAGAAAACATGAGTACCTTGAATACACCGAACTTCACATAAAAGATCTGTCTGATCGGGATTCAAAAGTAGACAGTAAAAGGTAGTGCAATCAGTAAGAGTTCGCATTAAAATGCTCGGCTACCGATGGTCATCTAATCGGAAAATATAATCTGTGGGAAAACAGAATTATCTCGCTTTGATCGTCTCCTGTGATGTAGTGTCTATCGATGTAAGCTATATTGGTAAATTAGTTTATCATTAAACCAAAATGTATCTAATTATACTTTGTAATTTGATCCAAACATAAGTAATTTTAAGGCGGATTAATGAGGGCAATTTGCTCTTATAGCAGAAACCTAACATGTTAAAAAGAATTTGGCGATTTCATTGTTAACTATGGAGCATAAGTACTGATATAACAGGATTAAAATTCTTTTATTCTTATTTGATAGTCAACAATTACGATAACAATGAAACGATGAAAACAAAGAATATCAAGATAAAATACGATGTTTTTATTATATAAAACAACTATGGCGTTCCATAATAAACGATTAAGTATATCATATATCATTATATCGATATAATATTTTGTTCAAGTGTGTTATGGTACTGTCATATACCACTTTTTGAATTTAATCATAAAAATACATTAAAAAGTGGTATATGACGATATGAGCTACTTTTGAATTGTATTATTTTATAAAAATTCAAAAGTAGCACATGACAGTACAACGAAAATCTACTGTTTGTATCATTTGTTTAAAAAGAAACAAGACATTTTACTTAACTTGGTAATGATATTGTCAGATATTGTAGTCGTTTGATTTCTATCAGTTTCATTTGTCAATTCTATGTTGATATTGAAGTCGTTTTATTACTCTCTGTTTTATTTGTCAATTCTATATTGATATTGTAGTCATTTGATTACTATCTGTTTCATTTGTCAATTCTGTGTTGATATTGTAGTCGTTTGATTACTATCAGTTTCATTTGTCAATTCTGTGTTGATATTGTAGTCGTTTGATTACTATCTGTTTCATTTGTCAATTCTGTGTTGATATTGTAGTCGTTTGATTACTATCAGTTTCATTTGTCAATTCTGTGTTGATATTGTAGTCGTTTGATTACTATCTGTTTCATTTGTCAATTCTATGTTGATATTGTATAGTCATGTGATTACTATCTGTTTCATTTGTCAATTCTGTGTTGATATTGTAGTCGTTTGATTACTATCTGTTTCATTTGTCAATTCTGCGTTGATATTGTAGTCGTTTGATTACTACCAGTTTCATTTGTCAATTCTGCGTTGATATTGTAGTCGTTTGATTACTACCAGTTTCATTTGTAAATTCTGTGTTGATATTGTAGTCGTTTGATTAGTATCGGTTGATTTGTCAATTCTGTGTTGATAATGTAATCGTTTTATTACTATCTGTTTGATTTGTCAATTCTGTGTTGATATTGTAGTCGTTTGATTACTATCTGTTTCATCTGTCAATTCTGTGTTGATATTGTAGTCGTTTTATTAGTATCTGTTGTTTTGTCAATTCTGTGTTGAAATTGTAGTCGTTTGATTAGTATCTGTTTCATTTGTCAATTGTTTGTTGATATTGTAGTCGTTTTATTACTATCTGTTTCATTTGTCAGTTTTGTGTTGATATTGTAGTCGTTTGATTACTATCAGTTTCATTTGTCAATTCTGTGTTGATATTGTAGTCGTTTGATTAGTATCTGTTGATTTGTCAATTCTGTGTTGATATTGTAGTCGTTTGATTAGTATCTGTTTCATTTGTCAATTGTGTGTTGATATTGTAGTCGTGTGATTACTATCTGTTTCATTTGTCAATTCTGTGCTGATATTGTAGTCGTTTGATTAGTATCTGTTGATTTGTCAATTCTGTGTTGATATTGTAGTCGTTTGATTAGTATCTGTTTGATTTGTCAATTCTGTGTTGATATTGTAGTCGTTTTATTACTATCAGTTTCATTTGTCAATTCTGTGTTGATATTGTAGTCGTTTGATTAGTATCTGTTGATTTGTCAATTCTGTGTTGATATTGTAGTCGTTTGATTAGTATCTGTTGATTTGTCAATTCTGTGTTGATATTGTAGTCGTTTGATTAGTATCTGTTTCAATTGTCAATTGTGTGTTGATATTGTAGTCGTTTGATTAGTATCTGTTGATTTGTCAATTCTGTGTTGATATTGTAGTCGTTTGATTAGTATCTGTTTGATTTGTCAATTCTGTGTTGATATTGTAGTCGTTTTATTAGTATCTGTTGATTTGTCAATTCTGTGCTGATATTGTAGTCGTTTGATTAGTATCTGTTGATTTGTCATTCTGTGTTGATATTGTAGTCGTTTGATTAGTATCTGTTGATTTGTCAATTCTGTGTTGATATTGTAGTCGTTTGATTAGTATCTGTTGATTTGTCAATTCTGTGTTGATATTGTAGTCGTTTGATTACTATCTGTTTCATCTGTCAATTCTGTGTTGATATTGTAGTCGTTTGATTACTATCTGTTTCATCTGTCAATTCTGTGTTGATATTGTAGTCGTTTTATCACTATCAGTTTCATCTGTCAATTCTGTATTGATATTGTAGTCGTTTTATTACTATCTGTTGATTTGTCAATTCTGTGTTGATATTGTAGTCGTTTGATTAGTATCTGTTGATTTGTCAATTCTGTGTTGATATTGTAGTCGTTTGATTACTATCAGTTTCATCTGTCAATTCTGTATTGATATTGTAGTCGTTTTATTACTATCTGTTGATTTGTCAATTCTGTGTTGATATTGTAGTCGTTTTATTACTATCAGTTTCATCTGTCAATTCTGTGTTGATATTGTAGTCGTTTGATTACTATCAGTTTCATTTGTCAATTCTGTGTTGATATTGTAGTCGTTTTTTTACTATCTGTTGATTTGTCAATTCTGTGTTGATATTGTAGTCGTTTGATTAGTATCTGTTGATTTGTCAATTCTTTGCTGATATTGTAGTCGTTTGATTAGTATCTGTTGATTTGTCAATTCTGTGTTGATATTGAAGTCGTTTGATTAGTATCTGTTTCATTTGTCAATTGTGTGTTGATATTGTAGTCGTTTGATTAGTATCTGTTTCATTTGTCAATTGTGTGTTGATATTGTAGTCGTTTGATTAGTATCTGTTGATTTGTCAATTCTGTGTTGATATTGTAGTCGTTTGATTAGTATCTGTTTGATTTGTCAATTCTGTGTTGATATTGTAGTCGTTTTATTTCTATCAGTTTCATTTGTCTATTCTGTGTTGATATTGTAGTCGTTTGATTACTATCTGTTGATTTGTCAATTCTGTGTTGATATTGTAGGCGTATGTTTACTATCAGTTTTTTTTTTTTTTTTTTTTTTTTTTTTTTGTCAATTAAAGATAATGATTTCTGCATCCTACATGACACATCGCATGGCAAAATATCAGTTGACATTTGTTGTCAGCTGGTTAGTGGCAAAATATCAGGTGACATTTGTTGTCAGCTTGTTAGTGGCAAAATATCAGGTGACATTTGTTGTCAGCTGGTAAGTGGCAAAATATCAGGTGACATTTGTTGTCAGCTGGTTAGTGGCAAAATATCAGGTGACATTTGTTGTCAGCTGGTTAGTGGCAAAATATCAGGTGACATTTGTTTTCAGCTGGTTAATGGCAAAATATCAGGTGACATTTGTTGTCAGCTGGTTAATGGTAAAATATCAGGTGGCATTTGTTGTCAGCTGGTTAGTGGCAAAATATCAGGTGACAATTGTTGTCAGCTGATTAGTGGCAAAATATCAGGTGACATTTGTTGTCAGCTGGTTAATGGCAAAATATCAGGTGACATTTGTTGTCAGCTGGTTAGTGGCAAAATATCAGGTGACATTTGTTGTCAGCTTGTTAGTGGCAAAATATCAGGTGACATTTGTTGTCAGCTGGTAAGTGGCAAAATATCAGAGGACATTTGTTGTCAGCTGGTTAGTGGCAAAATATCAGGTGACATTTGTTGTCAGCTGGTTAGTGGCAAAATATCAGGTGACATTTGTTTTCAGCTGGTTAATGGCAAAATATCAGGTGACATTTGTTGTCAGCTGGTTAATGGTAAAATATCAGGTGACATTTGTTGTCAGCTGGTTAGTGGCAAAATATCAGGTGACATTTGTTGTCAGCTGATTAGTGGCAAAATATCAGGTGACATTTGTTGTCAGCTGGTTAATGGCAAAATATCAGGTGACATTTGTTGTCAGCTGGTTAATGGTAAAATATCAGGTGACATTTGTTGTCAGCTGGTTAGTGGCAAAATATCAGGTGACATTTGTTGTCAGCTGGTTAGTTTCAATGTTGCTTTTCCAGACACTTCATCTCCGCGAATAAAATCGTTCATCTCCGCGATTAAAAATACATCGTCTCGGCGAGTAAAATTTTTCATCCCCGCAAGTAGATATATTTCTACATCGTAATTATTAGTGTTACATGCTAGAAATGAATTACCATATTATAAGAAGCTATTAAACAAATAAGTATGTTGGAAAAGACTATAGCTTTCCATGTGAGATCTTATATGTTTATTTATCAATGTTGGCTAAATGGGGATGGGAAATTTTAAAATGTTGGTTAAGTGGTCATTATACCTGCAAACAAAACATAAATGTGATGTTGAAGAAAGTATTTAGAATACCTAACCCGGCACAACCAGGGGATACGTTTTTTTGTGGGGTATCTTTCAGCTTCCAACAATATTTCTAATTTTTTAAAATCATTTTTTGGTGATTTATAGTGATTAAGAAAAAAATTCAGGATATTATGATAACTTTTACACAAACCCTCGCCCGTTCAAAGAACATATTATTTAAACAGTCTGTTAAGAAGACATTGGTGTAATTTTGAGATCAATTACTATAAATTGATTTAAGAACAATGTCGTTCACGAGGCTGTAATTTATATATCGTGTTAAAAGTGAAACGAAATCCTGTCAATCATTTTGATCAGCCAGGTGAAAACAGACAACGGGGTGTCATCAACAACGGCCTGGGTCTGTAAAAGGACACGCGTGTCCTTCATTTGTGTTTTTATTATTCTCAACCCATGGTCTTTAATCAGTTATTGATGATTTTTAAGGTCGGGTCGGACGTACCAGTAAACACATATACAACGACATCTCCTGATAAAAAACTTCCACGGTAAGTAGTAGGTCTTTACTTCATAAAAAAGTTCCCCAAAAATATTCTTGAAAATATATTTTTTGGTTGGCAGGTGGAGGCGACGCTAACACCATCTTGTCATGTACAGAATATTGTACGTTTCTTTTGATCAAAAATTCAAAATTCTGCACATGACTTTGCAATTTAGTAAATATAAGAAATGCTGCCATACACACGTACTGAAATTGTTTTTATTTCTTTATTTAATTATTATCTATTTGTTTATTTTTTTTTATCTTAAATTAATAAATGGTTTCAAGAAATAATTTAAATTACTCATACACAAAATATTTCTTTTAATGTTATGTACCCAGAATTACATGTATAGTTATAAAAGTGTTGACACTAAATATAGTTCTCATAGTCTATCAGTTTATCAACTAAGCGACTTTAAAGTGCATTTACGTTTTACCAACATTTATAAAATATTTAAGCGAGACACTTTATTTTCAAAGTTTTTAGTACCACCATGTACCTTTGTTATAATTCAGAGGATGGTGCTATTAGTCAAGCAATTTACCCATATAGTATTACATTGCTTACTGGTGTCACCCCCCCCCCTCCGGTTCACCTGCCACTACCTGTAATCACCGGTAGATAGATGAGACAAGGTAGCATATAATTAGTGTTATAAGTATTAAAATTAACTGGTTGCAGGTATGTGGTCTTGGTTTACACAAAGACGAAGTTAACGGCTGATCCAAAGTAGGAAATTATCCGTTTTGTCCGGTCTCAACATATGATGATCGGGGTGTTTAAATAGGCATGGTGGAAAGAATGAGAGAGAGAGAGAGAGAGAGAGAGAGATGATTACAATGAGGGAGAGACAGATAAGGGGCATCAGCGGAAACTAAATATTTTGAAGAAAGAGATATAAGAAACTGAATATGCTGAGAGAGAGAAAGAGAGGGGGATTAGCGGAAACTGAATATTTTAGAGAGGAAGAGAGAGTATCCACTTGTGTTAGAGAGAGAGAGAGAGAGAGAGAGAGAGAGAGAGAGAGAGAGAGAGAGAGTATGATTATGAATATTCAGAGAGAGAGAGAGAGAGAGAGAGAGAGAGAGAGAGAGAGAGAGAGAGAGAGAGAGAGATGGGGTGCGAGGTTGACACAGATGAGCTGAAATTACGACATGCTGTGAGTTCACGTGTGAGCTCGTGTATATATGCTAACATAATATCTGTGTGCTTTGAATAAAAATCCAAAGAAATCAACAACACATAAACTTACGTAACAGATTAATTCCTATAACTAAATTAAAAATAAGGCAATGATGATGATGATGATGATGATGATGAAGTTGATGATGACAATGATCGTTTTCCCCACCCATGCCGTCATTTTCAACATTATCATTGACCTAATCATTGGCTATGTACAGTGTTTTTTCTAGCATGCATGTTAATAACATAAAATCTTTAAAATGTTTGAGACTCGAAAACGGATATTAATAGTTCAATAGAAATAAAGAAGAAGAATATTTATTATTAATGTTATAACCTTACACAGTAATTAAATCAATTAAATGATATTCTACGGCGATATAAATCGATATCATTTTAAACATTTTCACCTTTACTTCATTTGTCGTGTAATCGTGTTGTTCTACCAGCTGTTCTATCGGGGATCTTTTCATTCATAGTTTATTCAAGTAAAACTTTTGGTAAATGATACTGGTTTTTAGCTAATATCGTAATTTAAGATACTGAATGGTTGTAACTAAAGCCTCTTTATAACGATTTCTTGACAAAAATATTTTGTATCGATTTGATATAATATAAGATTCCTAGCACACGGGGTGAGAATTGTACATCTGTGGTGGTCTTGCCAAATCAGATTTGTCGAAGTACCGTCACTTATTACTGGTAAACGCAGTAATCTATAGGTGTAGCTTCTTTGTAATGTTTTGTTTATGAATGCATATACTGATTTAAAACAAACGGCGCATTTTCACGTTTATTAAACAATCGCTGAAACTGAGGCATTGGAGCTTTGAGCCAATTTTCAAAATACAATGTATATCTTATATTTAAATATTCTGATACATCTCATTTCAATTTGATCAAGTATTCAAGATTTCTAATGATTTACTTTATAGTTTAAATATTAATGAAATAATATGGCATTAGTTTGTAAAACTTACAAAGTATGAATGATGTGCGAGTCTGTATTATGGCCTTCTGTGTACTAGTGTGCACACGGAGCGAGCCAGTGTGCTACAGATATTCATATCACTATCCCAGCTCATTTTCCTAGCATCGGATGAATCAGTCGATACTCTATTCTTCTAATGCCCAGCGGCAAGCCAGGAAGCAATTTTTAGTTTTAAGTATGACCAGCGGCCGAGGTTCAAACACGCAAACTCCCGCTATCGAGACGAACACTCTGTCTTCGATGAGGTCTTCATGATTTAGAGTGTGTCAAGTGCTGATTTTGAGTTTCTATGAAAATCAGCACATGACACATGTAATAATAATAATAATAATAATAATAATAATAATAATAATAATAGTGCAATGTGCTACTTTTGAATTGTATTATTTCATAAATATTCAAAAGTAGCACATGACAATAGACGGTAATAATAATAATAATAGTAATGATGATGATGATGATGATGATGATGATGACGATAATAATAATAATACATCTGATAAATAGTTATTTCTGTTCTTGTTTGAGTTGTTTTGTAACTCTATGTGTCATCACGGATTACTTATGTCACTAGGTCTACAGGTATTTGTCTTCCGTTTTTATGTTTTCTGTTGGTAGGAGACTTATTGATTACACAATCTGTTTCATCGGAAGTTAGATCTGGAAAAAAAAAACCTTTCTATTTTCTTACAGGTAGTAAGAAGTCGAAGTTGCTGCAACAAGATGCGATTATTATTCGAGTTTTACACACGTTTTACACATCATTTCACTTTTTCTTTCAATTTTACACCACCTTGCTTTAACGAAACAGTAATTTATCCTATATGGGCGTGTTACCATGACGTCATTTTGGGACGAAATAAACAACGTTTATCTAGATAAGTCAGTTCAGTAAAACATGAAACGACCATGTTGCAGGAAGAAAAATTACACTGCTAATATAGATTTTTCTGAGCATTCGTGTTAACAAAATATTAAAGACATCGATCACACACACACACACACACACACACACACACACACACACACACACACACACTGTAGCGACGTGTGATTCTTCTATTCATTTTTTACAATTTTTATTTTCACCCCGACTCAGCCGCTGAGGTCTTGTTGGTGTTTTAGTGTTTTCTTCGAAGTTTTTTATTTCTATATTCAGGATTGTATACACAGCTTATTTTCTCAGGAATATTATAATACAAGATTATGTTTATTGGCACCTCTTAACTGTTACAAAGCGGAAATATAAATACATTTTTATTTCCTTTAAGCTTTGGAGTTTCAATTTTGTTGTACAACAACTTAAATCCTATTAAACGGAAAAAGTATATGCACTCATTAATCACACACCTGTCATGTACCGTGTAATTGTAAGGTGATTTAAAATCGACTTGTCCAGTTTTTTTGTTAGAACTTTCAAATGATTAATTACTTAATTATTTATGCATTGTTATCCGTCTTGACGAAATTTTTAACTTGAAAAAATTTCTCAGTTGTAACACTTAGCTTTTGGCAAAGACGGTCAAGAAATTTACATTCTGTATCACAGAAGTGCATCAAGCCATTCAATGTTTGTGTCATATACCAGTTTTGAATGTATTTTTGTGATTAAACTCAAAAAGTGGTATATGACAATTGTAATAAAGAGGTACATATGAATATACAGGATATATATATATAATATATGGTCAAGAAAGCAAGGTTTCGGGATGCTGACACCCCCACATATATTAATTCGTTCGCAGTAAAATGTAAAATAAATCTTAAAAAATTAGAACATCAGAAAATTATTGTGATACCAGTCATTGCCGACAATTGTTAACAATTCTCTGGACCGTTTTGTGATCATTGAAAAGTGTAACAATAAATACTGTTTGATGTACTTTACGTGGTCATTGGTGTTAAAAGTATACTTAAAATTGACCATTTGTTCTTTGAAATGTGAATATTTATTTTTGATATAGATGTTAAACGTGGATATCATGACAGTCTAGCAAAATTATAATGTGTTAAGAAATAAAACAGTCTTTTATCAGACTGCCATTAAATCCATTAAAGGCAAAATTGACACCTTCACGTAGATAGTATCTTAACATGTTAATGGAAACATTTATGATACATTTTATATTCAGGATAATTAAGGGAACACGTCAGTCAGTCAGTATCCACCCTCTAGGTTAATCCCGCCTGGTTGATACATACTTGAGAGGTTTTCGGTTTAACCATTTTCCATTTTTGACCTTGCCTCTCAACAGGACATTCTCAGTGTCCGATAGATGTAACTCAGAGACACGCCTTTCACCTTTAAAACAATTCATTTTGTTTGCATTCTTAAGTTGCAAGAGAGATGCTTCACAGTCAATGTCAATTTAAATGCCCAATTAAGGAAAATGCATGTCGCTTGACGACTTCATAAAATTACAGAAATATAACAAAAATAATAACCAATGTTTGTAATTGTGTAATCATAGTAACATATATTTGTGTGTAATATTTAGACAATATTTAGATGCATCAATGTTCTGTATGAGCAGAGACCGCACCATAAATATATCAAATATCAAATGATGTTGTGTCCGTTAAGGCTTTAACAAGCGTTATCGGCAGTATAGCCAACAACAACAGCATTGACAGATTTTTATTTTATTGCGAATTAGGCAATGATGTCCACTCCTAATCGATACCAATTACAAATACCAATTGTCATGATATATTCAAATTCTTTCAAGAAAGATCTCAAATTTTAACATCCGTTATATTAACTTCCGTGATAATCAAAACCCTTCATAAAGAATCTTCATCAAAAAGATTTTTATGGGTGGTAAACTTTGTTCAACGCTACGAAAGCCTATTAGGCTCATGAATAAAAAAAATTAAAAGGCGTAATAACGCGAAATAAAGGCGTAATAATGCGAAATAAAGGCGTAATAACGCGAATTGAAAGGCGTAATAACGCGAAATAAAGGCGTAATAACGTGAATTTAAAGGCGTAATAACGAGAAATAAAGGCGTAATAACGCGAAATAAAGACGTAATAACGTGAAATAAAGGCGTAATAACGCGAATTGAAAGGCGTAATTATGCGAAATAAAGGCGTTATAACGCGAATTGAAAGGCGTAATAATGTGAAATAAAGGCTTAATAACGCGAAATAAAGGCGTAATAACGCGAATTGAAAGGCATTATAACGCGAATTGAAAGGCGTTATAACGCCTTTATTTCGCGTTATTACGCCTTTATTTCCCGTTATTACGCCTTTCAATTCGCCTTAAAACCCCTTATTTCGTTTTATGACGCAAGTTGCTTACCATAATGGTGTGGAGGTCCAGGGTTTAAAGATCTATTTTCCGCACCGTGTGTGTGTGTGTGTGTGTCCTGCACATATACATTATATGTAATGTAATTAGTTTTTATATGTATAATTTCTATGAAAATTTAAAAAAATGTTCATCATCCGATCCTGCGCTGAAATGAATAGTTATTTCTGAAACCGTTCCATTTGTCGATTTTAAAGTATTTTTCATAAAGAGTGTCTTACACATGGCTATTTATGAATTAGATCCTGATTAACTTTTAATAGTGATTACATGACATTTGTATCTATCTTAGTTAATATCGACAGATCAAGGTTTATTCACTTTCATTTGCTTTAGGCTGTCTAAAAGAATTTAAACTAAAATCAATCTGTTTGTGGAAAGGGATATTAACCTTTGGAGAGAAACGATTCTCAAGGGAAGTGACTGCTCTATATATAGACAAAAAGGCATTATAACGCCTTTTACTTCGCATTATAACGCCTTTCACTTCACGTTATAACGCCTTTCAATTCGCGTTATTACGCCTTTCAATTCGCATTATAACGCCTTTCAATTCGCGTTATTATGCCTTTATTTCGCGTTATTACGCCTTTATTTCGCGTTAATTACGCCTTTATTTCGCGTTATTTCGCCTTTCAATTCGCGTTATTACGCCTTTAATTCGCGTTATTACGCCTTTATTTTGCGTTATTACGCCTTTATTTCGCGTTATTACGCCTTTTAATTTTTTTTATTCATGAGCCTAATAGGCTTTCGTACAACGCCGTATTTCTTCGTATAAAAGTTTAAACGGCGGGAATATTTGATTTGTGCATGCGAGACGTTCATAGTTTTATAGCATTAATAATGGTAAGGTATGTTGAGTCTATTGAATTATTCCTCAGTCTTGCAAAAGGAGAATAGCTATACTAGATATATTCTATTTTACATAATTACAAGCCCCAGAATAGATTTAATCATGGTAAATACTTAGTAAGCGGTGTAGTGGTAAACTTCAACGCTTAATAATGTATTCTTCTGTAATACTGCACACAAATGAATAATAACGGATGTTAATAAATCTGTTTCTTTTTGACAAAAGTCATTATCCTTTGCCTTACTAACAATATATGATAGATACTAGTATTTTAATAATGAATTATAATAAAAATACAAATAGTATATTTTGACGATTTTCTTGTTTTTCATAACAGAAAATATTGTTAATTACCTTTGGTAATGCATACTGATGCCTAAAGATTTAAAAAATTTGTAGAAGTTATGGTTATGCAAAAAAAAAAATATTTGCATTTAACTAGATATATAAACATTGTTCTATGCTTCCTTGTTTTAAAAAAGGGTTGTTACTTTCAAATTATCTCAGACGATTCTCGTTAACAAAATTTTTAATATCAAAGATTGAAGAACCAGTACTGCAAAAATAAACATTCTTTCAGAGTCGCAAACAGTCGTAATTGAAACTGCTTTTTTATTCTGGAAAGCTTTCAACATTAAGTAACAAGCAAGTTCATTTCTTTTAGCAAAATTAAACTTTTGGTCAGTTCAGTGTTACCTGATTAAACATTCATTAACCTCTATAAACATCAAAAGCTTAGCTCTAAAAAAGTAGTTACTTATTATTGTCATAAATTTCATTTGTTACTTAGCCGTCTGTTAATTTAAATGGGGTTATGCGTCCCAATTAAGAATATTTCACTTATATCAGTATGTCACCAATTCAAACCTGACCTCCCAATTAACGAATTGACACTCTACACATTGAGCTACTGTAGTGGTACTTGGTCCTAGTGATGCATTAAACACACTGTGGATCAAATTGTATGTTTTTCTGTCAGGGGCATAATGCACATTTTCCAGGTCTGTTGGTATTTTTGTCTTTCTAAAAGGATTCACATTCATATTACTGTCTTGTTAGCAATTAATTTGTTAAATTTGGTGTGCTTACGTAAGTACATTTGATAAGTTCTTTATAATTGAAAAGATGTATCTGTTCAGTTATAAAGAACTCATCAAATGCACTTATGTAAACATTTATTTGGTTTAGAGAATGATAGAGATTTAGTAATGTCATTAACTTCCACAACTTTTATAAAAGCACAAATTTTCAGTTAAAACTGCCAGAGTCGATGATTGTCGCAATATTTGAGTTGCTTGCAAATGCTTTTTTTTTCATTTTTAATAAATTATTCATTCCATTTATTTATTTATTTTACATTTTTATGACAAAAACTTTGTTAAATGTTTTAGTTCAAATCATGTTTAACATCTGTAATGAAGTAACAGTTAGTTATAATTGGACTAAAAAGTCTTTGATTGTTTAACTCATGTTATAAGTGGTTTGTTTTATTGATGTATTGATTGGACTTACAATTAAACACAATTTTCATGATAAGAAGTTGCTTTCTTATGCATTTGAAGTTTTAAAAAAACTAAAGAATCAGTTTATCAGAATGAAATGACCAAGATGGCTTCTGTTGTTGCCTCCTCCGTTGATATACAGTGCAAGTGAAATATTTAAACTAACGCGATAGGATTGCTACAGCAATGCTCTATTTTAAAAACTAAATCAAAGCAACTTACATCCTCATGCATTGTTTATTTACAAATTATAACTGTTATTTTAACATCCGTTATCATGATGTAAGAGGTCATTTATAATAACATTTGAAATATTATTGGAGAAAGTCGTGTGGAAAATTTTATTATTATTGAAATTAACACCAGTCCTACTTCTTACAAATGGCTTCAATTGTCAACCCTCTGTAAAAATTAATTGGGCCTTTGACATTGACTGTTCAACCATATAAATATATAAATGTTTACAACTGCAGACAATGTTGCGCCTGAGCATTAGTCGCTGTTAGTCAACCCAAAGCATTTACACGAGAAAAAATCATAAACTAGTAATACAAACTTTAATACTCCAAAAGCTACCACATCTGTTGGAATTCCTTTGGTTATTCCTAAGGTTTATATTTTTCACCACCAACTGTTTCATTATGAAGCACAATGATATCACAAGTTATCGTCTATGTATAACTCTAACAATCACATCTCTGTTCTAACTATGTAAACACAAACATTGTTTTAAGTAAACAGAAAAGTTTTGAAAACGAATGAATAGGAAAAGATTCGATATATCCACATACAGATAACTACTGTTTTGTGACGTAGAATGGGCGTTTAAAACAAGCAACACTGCAAATATAATCGCTTTTAGAACTAGCAAGAAACATATAATTTTACACAAATACTAAACATAAACGTTCTGAGAAACCGACGACTTATAAATTTATTTAATCAGTATTAAAATTGATTGATTTATAAAGCTCTTCAAATACCAGATACAAAACTTTGAATACAACCTAACCAACAGTTATTTTTTTGCATTATATTTGAAAATGATTTATATAAAAATTGTTTGATAAAATAGAAAATATAAAAAAATATATATGTTTTTTAAAAATCATATTGCATTGAAATAGTAATAAAACTGGATTATTCCTTAGAACAGGGAAATAATATTTAAAAGACTTTTGTAGAGAAAAGAAAAAATCTAAATCACTGCACAGTCTTTCTACTGGTGACAAGAACGATTCCATTTTCCCGATAAGTCAAAGATACGCATTTTTATTTACCTTATTTTCCTTGCATATATTGCTGGTCGTATATGATTGGTTATTACATTGTGTCATATATTGCTGGTCATATAAAATAAGTCATTACATTGCATCACATACTGCAGGTCATATAAGATTAGTCATTACATTGCATCACATACTGCAGGTCATATTAGATAAGTCATTACATTGTGTCATATATTGCTGGTCATATAAAATAAGTCATTACATTGTGTCATATATTGCTGGTCATATAAGATTAGTCATAACATTGCATCACATATTGCAGGTCATATCAGATTAGTCATTACATTGTATCATATATTGCAAGTCATATAAGATTAGTCATTACATTGTGTCATATATTGGTCATATAAGATTAGTCATTACATTGCGTCATATAATGCTGGTCAAATAAGATACGTCATTAAATTTCATCACATACTGCTAGTCATATAAGATTAGTCATTACATTGTGTCATATATTGCTGGTCATATAAGATTAGTCATTAAATTGCAACACATACTGCTAGTCATATAAGAATAGTCATTACATTGTGTCATATATTGCTGGTCATATAAGATTAGTTATTACATTGTGTCATATTTTGGTCATATAAGATTAGTCATTACACTGTGTCATATAATGCTGGTCATATAAGATAAGTCATTAAATTGTGTCATATAAGATAAGTCATTAAATTGCATTACATACTGCTAGTCATATAAGATTAGTCATTACATTGTGTCATATATTGCTGGTCATATAAGATTAGTCATTACATTGTGTCATATAAGATTAGTCATTACATTGTGTCATACAATGCTTTTCATATAAGATTAGTCATTACATTGTGTCATATACTGCTGGTCATATAAGATTTGTCATTACATTGTGTCATATATTGCTGGTCATATAAGATTAGTCATTACATTGTGTCATCTATTGCTGGTCACTCATTACATTGTGTCATATATTGCTTGTCATATAAGATTAGTCATTACATTGTTTCATCTATTGCTGGTCACTCATTACATTGTGTCATCTATTGCTGGTCACTCATTACATTGTGTCATATATTGCTGGTCATATAAGATTAGTCATGTAATTAAAACACTTCTTAAGTACTTTAGTGTCAACTCATGTAACTGGTTTAGTTAAGCTTTATAGCAAATACGGTTTTTAACATGCTTGCAACATTTATTAACAACTGTTATGTTTTTAGTCGTAGACTAGAAATGTTCTATAGTTTTCCATGGATTTTCCATGTACCTTTAATAATGCATTGGCCAGTATCCCTAGCATATCAATTATCACTTTTTTAATATCTCACATTATACATAAAATATTGCTTGAAAAATTGTTCTTCTCAACAAATGTACCCTGTAAAAGTTGCAATGTTTCGTTAATTTAATATTTTACCCAATTAGACTTATGTCGCCTAATAATTTTAAATAAATACTTGATCAATTTAGGAAAATGCAAGTCATTTTAGTAAAGATAAACATAAATAAATGTTACCAGCGTGCAGTGTGTTCACGTGATAACACAGAACATGTTGAATAATTTAACACATTAAATTTAAAAATGTGTAACAGAGTTTTTTTTCAATCTGATCCTTTTTGGAGATAAAAAGTATGAACATATATTTGTAACTATCGCTTGTCATGCGTATAAATATAATTAATACTGAAGCAAACGTACATTAAAATTTTTAGAGATTCGGTAATTTAAACACGGTAATTGCTCTACTTAATACTTTAAGATGCTTCATATCAAATTATTTACTGTTTTTTTCTCAGAATAAATTACAAGTTAAAACGGAGTTAAGCTTAATATTCTTGTGTGAAGCAAGTGGTTTACAGACGCCAGGTGTCCCTTTCTGATGTTGCTGTGGATGTCGATTTCTGATAGTAACAGGTAATTTGTACCAAGATATTATACTCGGGATGTTGGTGTAATGTTATTGTATGTTGACATCGATCACGTGCAACTTAATCAATTTTCAGAGATTTTTTGTTCTAAAAAGGATAGTTATTGCACATTGTCGGGTTTAAATTCCCCATTAAAATCACTTGTTTTGTCCGTCAAAAAAAGTGACCTAACGGCAACAAGATGTAATCGCTATGCTATCACACTATATATAACGTAACTGGTGACATAATGTATGAATGATAACATATTATATTACTAATTTTTACTGGGGGTATTGGAACACGACATTACCAGAACTTGTTCCATGTTTGTGCTATTGTCGGAGATTTTTATACACTCGTTGTAGGTAGGTACTTTTTTACTGTAATACCTATGCAATACTGTATGAAACATGCTTAAATAATACAAATCACAGGAGCTCGTAATTAAAAATATTCATTAGGACAGGTATTTTCTTTAAATAAAAAACATCAAAAAAAAAAAAAAAAGAACTGTTGTCAAAAGGACCAAATTTTATAAAGATGTTGACATTGAATTGTCAATTATAATTTAAAGAACTTCCATCCTGTCTTTTGTATGAAAAGATGCAAAGTATTGATGTAATGGAAGCACAAAGTTGTACATTGTAATGTGGTGTGGTTTTAAATGACATCCCAGGTCGCTTATTGTTGTGAAAAATGTTTTTGTGTGCACATGCAAAGAGGATTTAAGTATTACAACAATGAAAAATTATCTTTCCTTGAATATGCTGATCATGATAATTAAAATTGATTGATTGTTAATTTAAATTTTTATGAAGAATATATTGGACAGAGTTAATAACTGTATGAGTCAAATTTGAGATATTTACTCTTTGTTATAAGGTGTGAGGTAGTCAGAATGTTTGTTATCAGACGGATTGATAACTCATAATTAAAGAAATTGAGCAGGTTCACATTTTGAGGAAATGTTGGTTATAAAAATGTAAACAATTTCTTGAACATAAAAGATTTCTTTAAAAGTCAAGGATTTTAGAAACTTGAAAGATGAAATAGATTGATCTAATGTATCTGCATACAGGGTCTGAAATAGCTGTAAATTGATCCTTTAGTGTTTTTACTAAGCCAGTTTTATTTAAGTTAAGCAGATTTTTTTTAGAATGTATTTAAATATTAATTATTTACATTGCATTACAAATTAAAATTGAACACTTATTTTTATTGGCTATCAGTGTGTATGTATGACTCATGATATCAACATCACATGTATCTATCTTGTAATCAGATAGCTGACAATGACAGATAAAAAATAATTTTCTAAAAAAAACTCAAGTATATGCTGAAACTTTTCGTATTTCATTCTTTAGTGATAAAATGTGAAAACTTTACAAATATGTTTTAAAAATTCATGTGGTATCTAAGAGTGGACCCCAAACCCCATTTGAAATTGGGAAACTTTAGAAAGGGCTCTATAAATTAATCCACATAAAACAACAATTGTTAGACCTTAGATATACTCAGATATAATTGATGCATTATTAGTAGTCTGTCTTTTACAAAAATATTGTCATTGGAAAGTTGTAGAAGAATCTCTTTCTTCTATAGTTTCTGGATAGATTTCATTGAAACTTGGTATAAATATAGGTTGAGATCAAGGTCACCAGATCACTGATAACATTTTACTGTGTATTCCATGTTTGATTTCTATATCATGATTTGAAGATGGATTCCAGAAGAGAATATGTTATGAACCATGTTGAGTTAAGTAGGTTAAAATTCAAGGTCAAATCTTATAGTCTTTTCCAGGGAGTATTTTATATCTGCCCCATTTCTTCAATTTTTCTTTATATGTTTAATGACACTTTGTACAAGTGTAAACCAGTATACAAAGAGGATATTTAGTTATATTGATTAAAAGTTAGATCACAAATTGAAATTTATAAATTTTTGTAGTATATTTTATGCCTTTTTCTTCTACATTCTTACTATTTTTTAATAAACTTGGTACAGATGTACCCACAAATGTATCGGGAACTATGGTTAGTTGTATAGGTGAAAGGTCAAGGTCCCAAAGTCAAATGTTAAAGATTTTGCAGTGAGTAGTTTATATCTTTCATGGGAGATGCATTCTAGTACTACAAGTAACAAAATAAACTAAACTAAAATATTTTTATATATACATACTACACATCCTTATGGGTTTATTATACAGGCAGTCATTTTCTTTAAAGTGTCTGCACATGTACAAAAAAATTTCATCTGTCAATTTTTTTCAACATTTAATGCTGTATATAATTACTCTGTGTATATGGTAATCACTGATGTGCTTTGCCATTTTCTGGTATTACTTGGCTCAAGAAAGTGAAAAATACAAATATTAGTATTGATTCCAGTAATTTGGATTTTTATAAACATTTTGCACAATCTGTTTTACTAACACAAGGATAAAGCATTCTCAGCCTAACAGGATTAAGTAGGACATGATTACAAAAAGCTTGGCATTGAGACTCCACATAGTTATTACATCCTGAGAAGAAGTAGTAATTTTTACATTGAGGCCCATAATTGGGAAACTATGGAGATGACCCTTTAATATATTTAAAATTCTTTCCAACGAACACTAAATAAATAGAGCTTAGATCAGTTAGGTGTTACATCCAAGAGTAAAGTATTATAAAATGAGAAATTAATTAAAAGCAACAAAACATGTAAGTAACCAGGCAATTTTTGTTGATCAATACAAAGCTTAATGCAGTGAACACAATGTGAATCATTATCATATTCCTACTGACTTGTATTTGTGTACAAACTCCTCAGGTAGAAAATGGTATACAGGAAATTTTTTTATTCAATTATCCTTATTTTAATACTTCACCTATATACAAGATAAATAGGTCACTGTGATTCGTTGTCAGTTCTGATTAGACATATATCCTTAGAAATTCTGGATTTAAATAGATCACTGTGATTCGTTGTCAGTTCTGATTAGACATATATCCTTAGAATTTCTGGGTTTAAATAGGTCACTGTGATACATTGTCAGTTCTGATTAGACATATATCCTTAGAATTTCTGGGTTTAAATAGGTCACTGTGATACATTGTCAGTTCTGATTAGACATATCCTTAGAATTTCTGGGTTTAAATAGGTCACTGTGATACATTGTCAGTTCTGATTAGACATATATCCTTAGAATTTCTGGGTTTAAATAGGTCACTGTGATTCATTGTTAGTTCTGATAAGACATATATCCTCAGAAATTATTGTTTTTGTTCCAGTGTTATATTTCATATATTGTATAATTGTGTTTTAATATTATAAAGCCTTGGATATCTGGTGTTAATTATTTAAATAACTATATATAGAACTATATAACTTCCATCATAAGAAGATGCCTAATACTGTACATGTATAATGATGAACCTAGCATCAAAATGATAAAGCAGACTAGGAAAAAATCTGGAAATTGTGTGTGGATGGGTATTACAGGAGTGATAGAGAAAACATTTATTTTGCTTGAATCATTATGCAGCCTTATGAGAAAAAGCATATTGATACTTAATGTCTAAGTAAATTGGTTCCTCTGGCCACTCCCTAAATACAATCAGTCAATCATAAGGACAAACAGTCAGTCCTACAGTCTGTCTGTCTGTCTGTCTGTCTGTGACAATACATGTTGTGACAAAAACTAATTTCAAACAGTACTGATCAAAACTTTCTCCAATTAAAGTAATAACTGAACTGGGGAGAATGATGATTAACTGATAGGAAAAAACAGACAAAATTTCTGCACTATCAGATAAATTTTATACCTTGACAAAGTTATATAGTGAAAATTCAACAAAGCATTTGTACATGAAGGATGAAGTCTTTATGTCATATTTATAAATATAGTTGTTTTTGTTCAGTAGTAATCCACTTAGATACAGTATTCAGATAACTTAATATTTATTATTAAAAATTTGAGTTTTAAATCAGTTTACACACTGCAGTTGAAAATAACTTCAAAAAGATAAAAGAAAATGGGTCTTTATTAGCACTCAATATACCAATACATTTTTAAGTAAAAACATTATTTTTATCATTTAAATACATGAATGTTAAAAATCAGAGTATAGATGTAAGATTGTCAACATTATTATTACAAAAATCTCACAATGTTTACAACTCATTTGTAAAAAAAAAAAAAAAAAAAAAAAAAAAAAAAAAACAAGAACAATTCTCTCTCTTTAATTATGTTTTCAAAAATTGTGTTTGCTAATTATCAGAAAAAATGATCAAATTACTTAATTTTCTTGAAGTACCTGAGTCATAATTTGTAATTCATAATCTCTTTCTTTACCTGTCCTAGCTAGCGTCTTCACACAACAGGTTCATTACTGAAGCAATATAATTATTATTTTTGAAGGATACATGGTCACCTTAGAAGAAAATTATATGTACTAATTGGGTCTAAGTTATTGTTATACATATTATATATAGCTTTTTTCTGTATAATTATATACAATGATTCATTTTAATCAGAAACTTGTTTGAATTTTAACTTTTTAAATTTTTAAACAATTAAAACTTTTTTTTACAATTAAAACTTTTGTTTTTTAATTTCTTGTAGAAATATATGTGGTAGAATCATTCACTGCGGTAAGTGTTACTTAATTGGGGTATTTTGTTATCATGTCATGTTCTATAGATCTGATATGTCCTTATTGTAACATTACTAGAAGTATAAAACAACTAATACCTCCATGCTCTAAGGTTGCTCTTCACTAGATTTCCATTGATCAAGAAAGATATATTTAGAAGAAAGTTGGAATTAATTAAGCTTTTTCAAAGCCATACAAAAACATTTTTGATTAAAAGTTTATTTTAATTCAGGAGTTGATATGGAATGATTTACCTTATCACTTTCTTTTTTTGTCACTAAGTATATTAAAATTTAATAATTTGCTACTTAATCAGGAAAAGATTTAATAAAAAATTGTCTAAAATTCAAACAAAGTGATTATAACAAACATTCACTCAGAATATAGATCTGCTTATAACAAACATTCACTCAGAATATAGATCTGCTTATAACAAACATTCACTCAGAATAAAGTTCTGCTTATAACAAACATTCACTCAGAATAAAGTTCTGCTTATAACAAACATTCACTCAGAATAAAGTTCTGCTTATAACAAACATTCACTCAAATTTAGATCTGCTTATAACAAACATTCACTCAGAATTTAGATCTGCTTAAAACAAACATTCACTCAGAATTTAGATCTGCTTATAACAAACATTCACTCGGAATACAGATCTGCTTATAACAAACATTCACTCAGAATATAGATCTGCTTATAACAAACATTCACTCGGAATATAGATCTGCTTATAACAAACATTCACTCGTAATATAGATCTGCTTATAACAAACATTCACTCGGAATATAGATCTGCTTATAACAAACATTCACTCGGAATATAGATCTGCATTTTACAAACATTCACTCGGAAAATATAGATCTGCTTATAACAAACATTCACTCGGAATATAGATCTGCTTATAACAAACATTCACTCGGAATATAGTTCTGCTTATAATAAACATTCACTCGGAATATAGATTTGCTTATAACAAACATTCACTCTGAATATAGATCTGCTTATAACAAACATTCACTCGGAATATAGATCTGCTTATAACAAACATTCACTCAGAATATAGATCTGCTTATAACAAACATTCACTCAGAATATAGATCTGCTTATAACAAACATTCATCCGGAATATAGATCTGCTTATAACAAACATTCACTCGGAATATAGATCTGCTTATAACAAACATTCACTCAGAATATAGATCTGCTTAAAACAAACATTCACTCAGAATATAGATCTGCTTATAACAAACATTCACTCGGAATATAGATCTGCTTATAACAAACATTCACTTGGAATATAGATCTGCTTATAACAAACATTCACTCGGAATATAGATCTGCTTATAACAAACATTCACTCAGAATATATATCTGCTTATAACAAACATTCACTCGTAATATAGATTTACTTATAACAAGCATTCACTCTGAATATAGTTCTGCTTATAACAAACATTCACTTGGAATATAGATCTGCTTATAACAAACATTCACTCGTAATATAGATCTGCTTATAACAAACATTCACTCGGAATATAGATCTGCTTATAACATTAACATTCACTCAGAATATAGATCTGCTTATAACAAACATTCATTCGGAATTTAGATCTGCTTATAACAAACATTCACTCGGAATATAGATCTGCTTATAACAAACATTCACTCGGAATATAGATCTGCTTATAACAAACATTCACTCAGAATATATATCTGCTTATAACAAACATTCACTCGTAATATAGAGCTGCTTATAACAAGCATTCACTCTGAATATAGTTCTGTTTATAACAAACATTCACTCAGAATATAGATCTGCTTATAACAAACATTCACTTAGAATATAGATCTGCTTATAACAAACATTCACTCGGAATATATATCTGCTTATAACAAACATTCACTCGGAATATAGATTTGCTTATAACAAACATTCACTCGGAATATAGATCTGCTTATAACAAACATTCACTCGGAATATAGATCTGCTTATAACAAACATTCACTCGGAATATATATCTGCTTATAACAAACATTCAATCGTAATATAGATCTGCTTATAACAAGCATTCACTCTGAATATAGTTCTGTTTATAACAAACATTCACTCGGAATATAGATCTGCTTATAACAAACATTCACTCGTAATATAGATCTGCTTATAACAAACATTCACTCGGAATACAGATCTGCTTATAACATTAACATTCACTCTGAATATAGATCTGCTTATAACAAACATTCATTCGGAATTTAGATCTGCTTATAACAAACATTCACTCGGAATATAGATCTGCTTATAACAAACATTCACTCAAATATAGATCTGCTTATCACAAACATTCACTCAGAATATAGATTATTTTTTTTATATACCTGGTTTGTAGACAAATGTCTAAACCACTTAGTCACTGTAGCTCTACTTGAAATCATAGATTAAAGTTTAGAAATATGTTTTAAAACCTACCTTATCTGGTTTGTTCTTTTTACTTTTAGCCATTTAATTCTATGTACAATTTTGGAAAATTTACTGTTAACAAAAATCTATTTATTTATTATTTTTATTATATTTTGATCATTTTTTAAATTTTAATTGAAGGTACAAATAACAGTTTTTCCTTTTGTTTATGTTTTTATGAAATACTTAGTCACACAATTATTCAATTTGAATTTTCTGTTGTTATTCCATTTATTATGGCTGATTTAGTTGTATAGTGAATGGTTCTATTATGATTATATTTATTCATATTTTAAGAAAAATAGAATTGAAAAAAAGTAATGATAAATATATTAGAAATATACCTTTTTTAGGCACAAGAAAGTTGGAAAACTTTTATTTAAAACATGCTGATGTCATTTAATATTTACTGAACAAGCCACCTGAAGCAAAAATTGGCGCAATCAGACACTAGAGAGAAAATTACCCCCTTTTAAAGTTTGTGTCAGAATAATATAAGATTTCTTTAACAATTATTTTGGGGGATCTGTTGACATTTATAATTATATCTTTTATCATGAGGGTTATACTTAAAAAGTTGTTTTGATTGAAATCTTTACAATTTCTTTAAATTTGAAAACTTTACAATAGTATTTGTAAATTTTAAGCTACTTGAGAACAGGTACCCTGAGATAAATAACCACTGCTTTAAATTGTTAAATAATACTCTCATTGGATAGATTCACATATATTTTACATTATCCCATTACTAAGGATTTTACACAATTCTGTTGACTTCTGATGAAACAAGTATGAGTATTTTAACATCATACATGTAAATGATGAAGTGTGTGATGACGTTATAAATTACATGTCGGTTCGGGTAAGTTTTTTTTTTTATACAAATCCATGTACATCTTATTTTGAATTGTTGTGATTTGTTATGTAAGAATGCTTACATTATGTGAAAACATTGTATTTATTATTTCAATGAAAGTCATTTAAGTTTGTATAAAACTTAATATTTATCCTTTGTTAAGCAAACAAATATTTTTGTTTCGTGCTGATCTGTTTATTTATTTATTTGTTTTTACATTTTTATTTTCACTGTTTGTGTTTATCATTGGTCTTGTTCTTCATTTCTTTTGTTTGCAATTCATTTGTCAAGAACATTTAACCTATTTTTTCTTGTACATATTTGCAAAATTTCAATATAAGTTTTTCTTCAAGTTAGTGATGCCAACCTCTCTCTGCACTACATGTATCAGTTGGCAAAATATTGATGATTACTTCAGGCTGTTTAAAATTCATTTTAAATTTTGATTTTTTTTCAATCAGCTGCTGTTTTAATATGCATAGAATTAATGGGAGGGATCTACTAAAGGAAGTCCTACCATATTAGTAAGAAAGAAATTTCATTTTCTAAAATGTTTTTACAGTGAAAAAAGTGAAACAAACTACAGAGAAAATTGAAAATCTGTTCATACTAAACAGAGATATACCATTGTTATTATTATTTGTCAAATCATTAACTTAATTAAAAAAAAATTATAGTTTTATAGTTTTAATAAGGATTATATAGTAGCAAGATTTATCTGTCCTGCAGGGGTAAACCTGAATTTCTGAAATTATAAAATGGTTAGAATTTAGAAATATCATAAATCAGAAAGCTTTGGTCTATTTTATATGATGTATATGTGAAATTGGTAATGTGTTTTCAAACAGTTTTTGATTTAAAATTATTTATTATTCACAAATTGACATTGTCACATATAAGTAATGACATTGTTGGAATATAATATAACTTATCCTATGAACAGTAAGAGAGAACATACATAGCTGCTGATCAAGTAAAATGTAAAAAATTCTACTTTTTATTCTGTAATTTGTCATCAAATTAATTGATTTAATCTATTTATTTAAATATCCTTATTTTTTATATAGTTTTATCTTTCTAAAAAGGGTTGTTTTAACTTTTTAAAAAATAATATGAATAAACTTTCTGATAAGAGCAGATGTTATTTAGGATCACATGACTGATCATAGGATCACATGACTGATCAGACAAGTTAATGACTGAATTTTGAAAGTTTGAAGGGGGATCAAAAGTGATTGAAGTATTTTTTACACTGTAACATCTTAAGATGTATTCATGCTGAAGTTTTTAGCCATTTCCTTGTCAGTTAGAAATCTTTTAAGGTCAACAAGTGTCCTATATAAAAAAAAGCATTTATGCCTTGTTGTTTGATTTGAACCATATAAATCAGATTTAACTACACACACATCAGTAAATTTTCTGTATTTTTTTTTTATAATTGGTATTCAGATAGCCTTAAAATTGTTTTCATTAGAACATAAAAAGTTTTTAAGTGACCTCTCTACTTCACCTTTGCTGAATTTAAGTGTTGTTAAGAGCTTAAATACAATGCTTTTATTTTGCTTAACATGGGATTTATAGCTTAAAAAATCATAAGAAATTGTACAGGGGCAACATTCTTTTTGTACATAATACTAATGAAGTGGTGCCACCAAAGTCATTCTGAAAATTTTAGTCTTTTGCCTCATTAAACAGATTGTTATAAACTTATAAACTAATGCAAATCCAATTTATGCTGTTTATGCTTGGCTTGACTATGTGGTCAACTGATGTCAAATGAACTATACAAAGAAGGGAGACTTTGCACTGGTACATTAGTTTATGATGGCTAATTCATCCCTGGTATGGTCTGTATATAAAATATAGACTGACTTTATTGGGGTTAATTTTTGAATTATTGATTACATTTTATTGACCTATATGTAAAACAGTGGACTAATAATTATACTAGTAACTGTCAATACATAGTAAATATACATCCATGCATGTATATCCATGTGGATAGATATACTATTCATACCAATGTGGATATATACATGCAATGTGGATTTTTAGAATTGCCAAACAAGACATTCTTCATTATGTGATGTGATGAAACAAGCATTCAATATTACTGGGTCTTTTACATTGGTACTCACCAGTTTTATGTTAAACACATTGACTTAATTTATCTGTAAGCCAAGTAAATGGATTGGTTAGTAAATTGAAATGCTCTTTAACATCTCATCAGCAATATATCAGTTATTTGTGACAAGAGAAAGTTTATTAAAGGGTACCTGTAACCAAAATTTTTTTTATCACTGTTGATTTATATATTGTTAGAAAATAACAATATTGAAAACCGCATCAAAATTGGTGAAAAAATAAAAAAGTTATAGCCGTTTGAAATCCGCATTTTTTAACTTTCTCTTTATCGCAAAGTGAAACGCCTCGTTTTGAGTTATAAATGTGTGACGTCATTGCAGTATAAGAAGTAGTATCTAACATAATAGACAGTAGTAACAATGGTGATATATCGACTTATGTAGAAGAAATTTAAGACTCTGACATGTACCTAATTATGTCAAATAGTTCGTTATTATTTGGGGAAGCAGTAGACAATCTTATAAGTAATGAATTGGGAGTATAGCCGTATTTATTCGAACCAGAAACGGACAAATCTGATGAACATATTTATTTGAGTCCCGACTTACTCGAGAATTGTGACTGCAGTTGGTTGCATAGCTGTTGAAAAATGCGTGGAAAGTGTTAATTGTCAATAACACGAAAATTGATTATATCTTTGACTTTGAAAAAAAAAGTATTAAGTCGGACTGGACAGACTCGAGAATTACGATAAGTTGCACAGCCGTATAACAAAAAATACGCGATTAGTTTTAACTTTTCAAATACACTAAAAATTAATTTTATCGTCGACAATTTAAAATGAATTAAATATCCAGTCGGACTGGACAGACTACCGGATGAATGTTATGGAACTTACTGTGGTGTCATGAGCTGATTTTGAATTTCTATTAAAATAATGCATTCAAGTTGTCATGTCAGCGGCTGATTTTGAATGCATTATTTTAAAAGAAATTCAAAATCAGCACATGGCAGTGACACCGGCTAAAAATCAATACATCAACTGAATTCAATCGCCTTTGTTCTTTTGTGCAATGTTTATTGACAGTTAAAATTAAACGACCGTGATGTAAAAAACTTTTAAGTAGTCTGGCGACATTACATTTCCTCGATGATTGGAAGATGTTCACACAATTAAAAGTTTGTAACATAATTCTTTTCAACTGTCCGATGACTAATTAATGCTGGCGTAATTAAAAAAAATAAAATAAAATAAAAATAAACAAAAAAATAATAAAATAATAATAATAATAAAAAAAAAGAAACAAAAACAAGATATTCCATCTCAGATTATTTTACGCGAAATATATAATTGTTTAAAATGAAATGACACAGATTTTGGAATGAGATTACATTTAAAAAAAAAACAAGATAATAATAATAATAATAATAATAATAATAATAATAAATGAATTTGTGAATTTATGAATTTTTTAAATAGACTGTTCTGGTCGTCAATTTTTAATTTTTAATTTTGCCTAAAATTTATATCTTTTAATTATTATTATTATTATTGACATGAAAACTAAGGAAAATTTTCTTTTTAAAATTTAAAAATGAAATATCCATTTTTCAGGAGTGAAATCTTTATCTGACTGTATACGACAAATAATGTTTACCAAATTATTTAACTTTACTATAACTGTAAATACTAGTATATTATTGTATATTACAGGTCGTTAGATAACTTTATCAACCTGCAAATCAAATTTGCAAATTATAAGCTACATCCTGTTAATTACAGGTGTGGGTCTTAATCTAAGGAATGTGTCTAATAAACAAAAGGATTAATAATAATCTTAATTATCGGTACATGTCAAACAGATGTTAATTCCATTTCATTAATTAGTTTTCCTGTAAAATAATCATAGAAATTTAGATTACGAGTTCGGATTTGACTAATTTTAGTAGTTGGTAAATAATATTCTGTTGAGGTATGGTACTGGTATGACGTCACAACACGGGAGCCTCGATATCGACCTTTTTGATTTGGATTTCTAGAGATATATTAGAAAATCACCGATATCTACCTTATTATGGAATGGAATTTTATGGAATTTTCGCTACGGCCATATTTAAGTACGACGAATAAAATATGTCAAAACTGAAAATCGTTACAGGTACCCTTTAATATCTAAGGATTAATCTAAGACCAAGTTTGTATATGTACAAGATGTGCAAGTATGTATTTATGTCTGTGTGCACTCAGAGAGACACTTAAAGTCCTTGCTCACTGAGTAACACTGGGTGAACCAGTCAATACATATACTCTGTTCTCTCTATGCTGCACAGAAGACCAGAAAGCAGTACCTCCAATTCTCATGTCTGACTTTGTTTGGTAATTAACATGGCCTTTGCTCTTAAGGCAGACCACTGAGCCACCAAGTTGGTGCCAAGTTTGTAAAATTGTATAGAATGTTTTATCATGATAAATGTGATATTTTTTTGCACACTGCTTGTAGATGATATCTGCTTTAGTGATATCCTTCATACTTTTACTACTCTTTTATGAATTTTTGAAAGGAAAAATTTTGTTATAAATTTCTTTGATATCTGGGCTTGCAAAACTGCTGGATTTAAAAGATAAATTAAACTGATATGTTGGATTATTGCTGTGGTGAGGTATGAATTCCTTTCTGTTTAAGATACATTTAAAACCTTTTGTTTTTAATAAAAAACATGAAAACTCCTTTCTGATTTATAAAAAAGTTTTATGAGGAAATGAATGATGTTCATGTATTTTTTATGTATCTGGAAAAATCAATTTCATGCACAAACACATGGCAAGACTTTTGTACCAAACCAACAAGACTTTTGTACCAAACCAACAAGACTTTAGTAACAAACTAACAAACCAACAAGGCTTTTGTAAGAAACCAACAAGACTTTTGTAAGAAACCAACAAGACTTTTGTAACAAACTAGAATATTCTAACCACTGTGACAGTAGTTGTAGAAAGTAATACATCTACAACAGAATGACATAATTACATATATTAGCTAGGTGTAATGTTAAGTGTTAATCTGTCATAGATTTAGGGAGGTCTAGTTTATAGACACAGCTCAAAGCATTGTGGGTAAAAATTAGCTAACAAATAAGTAGCTACAAATAAATTGTTTTCAAATTGATAAATACAATTTCTAAATATTGACATAAATGCTTCAGTGTAATATTTTTGTTTGTATATCACCTCATGACAGGTGAAAATGACCTTGTTTGGTTATCAATATGGTAAAAATCATGTGATAATTAAATTATTATCTACAGCTTACTGACATGAGTCATTAAAAAGAACAAAAGCCAATGATGATCTAAAATGTTAATTACCTTAATATAGCAATTATCATAACACGGGGCAATATTAGATTATTTATTTATTTATTTATTTATTTATTTTTTGTTTTACTTAAGTACTTTTTTAAAATACATTAAAAATCTTATTTTTCATCAACAAACAAATATCTAAATATAAAAACTAGATTTTATATTAAATCTTGTTAAAACATTTAGTTACAGGTAACCATTACTAAAATTGTTTGTCATCATAAGGTACAAATATTTAACTTCAGATACTGACATAAGAAATATGTAATAAATTCTTGATTTTCTATTCCTTTCAAGATATTAGACACACAAAAGTTAAATGTTGATAGAACTTGGATAAATTAGTTTTTATTTCTGGATACCAAAGGGAGATTGGATACAATTGTGGTCATAATATTTTGTTAACTCTATCAGAACATCCCCTAGGTCTTGATAAACTAATCAACTTTATCACAATTTAATTATTGGCTACATCCTTAACTGCTGATAACTTACTCAATAGGATTCCCAAACAGATATTGTAAATCCCAGCAGAGTATGACAGCCTTGTAATTTGGAAGTAATAGGTGATATATCATAGTCACTTGGTCTTGTCTGCTATATTAAAACAAATTCTTGTGAGCTAGTTTTCCTGAATCATATCTTGGGTGTTTATTTATCAAATCAATGCTGTGACACCCTTATAACCAGGATATATAAATATCTGTATTTATATCTTTATTTATCTCTGATATATGATTAATAAAAAAATGTTAAAAAAAAAAAATAGATTGATTAGTGGAAATTTCAACAAGTTTTTGATTAATTTTTCTGATATACCATTCAAAGAATCTTCTGTATGTGAAATGTTTCTTTTTCCTAGAATCATCAAGCAGGATATTTTGGATTTATTTCAATTAAGAAATCAACATCTGTTTGTGATATATCATTGGAATAAATGGGTTGAAGTTCAAATGTGGAAGAAAAATTACAAGATGGCAAAGCCACCAAGTCACTATACATGTACATTGAAACCTTCTGCTTGTATATATAAACTTGCTTTATTGACTGAAGTTAACTTGCATTGCAATAAAGGATGTAAACTTTCCTCTGAAGTATCTACTAATTATCTATAAAAAGTTTGTTACTACAATTAAGCTGTAGGATTATAAACCAAAGTTTTGTATATGTTTTGTCACATATAGCATGAGGTCATATTGGAAATAAAACAGATAAATGGACTAACTTTTTTAAAAACCGTAATTCCTTCTGCACCAACATAATTTCCCTCCTCTTTTATATGGTCTTGGGACTGGTATTATCTATACTGTCATGTGCTATTAGTACTGTTTTGCATTTTAATATATTATTATTTCATAGATATTGCTAGCACATGACAATACATGTATTACTGGCGGAGTTGAAGTCATTTTCTTTATTAAAAACACACATCTAGATAAAATCCTCCTAAATTTAAAATCAATTCATATAGAATATAAAATACATGTATACAATCAATGATCAGATCAATGGCTGGAATTCTTGTATTCCCTGGAAAGTCCCAAACTTTGAATCTTGCACAACCAGGGCTATCCAAGATGAAATCGACAGGCCTTGATAACAATATCTGGAAGGTAAACTGGTGCAAAATACATGTACCTCCAGTTTCTGGTGGAATTAAAACACCAGAATTTTAAATTTGTGGTGGAAATGATACCTTTGAAAAAGTGTGATTTGTGCAAAAGGACGCTTGACTATGTTTAAATTGTTTGTTTAACCATGCTCTGGTTTTCTTGGTGTAATAATGCAGGGCATGTTAGAACAAATAGTAATAATGCATTCAAATTAAGTCAGCATATATCTATAAGGTACCAGTGTTGTATGTATTGTATTGACAATCTATGTGCATATAAATTATCCAATGATTTTTTCATCTTATTACTGCATTTTCAGCTTTATAAAGTAACAACTGAAAAACACTTAAATTTCAAGAAATGATACAGAATTTCATTTTCTTTTCAAGAAAAGCTGCAAGAGTTCACCTTAATTATGGTAGTCAGTACCACTAAATACAAAAGTCTCAAAAACAGTTTATATGTATCATACAAATCTAAAACACATTTTAGTAGTAGGTCAGTAGTAGGTCAGTAGTAGGTCAAGCTAAACATGGGCCAAACATTAATTAAAAGGACACATTTAATGTACTACCAGTAGTGCTCTTCTCCTAAGTGTCATAAATTGTCACCTAATGCCACATAATTATTGTGGCCACCTATTTTCTTGAGATTGACTGACAACTTGCTATGTTGTAAAATGATGCCTTCTTGACAGTGCAACATTTTCTGATTTTAAATATTGACATCCTAATCATAGCAGGTTGTTTTCGCATGGTACAAAATTTTGCATATTTTGGCGGTAGTATTAAGACTGCCAAAATAAAAATCATCTTAATATTTGTGTATAAGTCGACCATTTTTCAACCGACTTTTTCTTTTCTATATTGCCAAAACTTTAGCCCCTCTATAATAACTTGCTTTATAGTATCAGAATATGTGTATTTAAATATGAGAATTTTATGTTTTATTGTGTCATATCTTACATAGAGACTGGCTGTAAAAATAAATTACCAAAGTTGATGTAAATATATTGATGTAGATTATTTATCCATAATGTTGATAATCACAGAAAGTAAAAATAAAATATTGATCAAGCATGGTAAGAATAATTATCTTAATATGGCTTTTAAAATTACTGATCATTGGATATCGATATTGTCTTTGAGTGATTTGTGTGAATACTCTTTTGATTGGTCTAGAATTTAAATAAATTCATCCCTGATGACTAAAACCTTGCATTCATACAGAGTCATTTTCTTGTTTAGTTCTCATAAAAATGGCAACATAGTGATTTTTTTCATTAAATCTTTATTTCGGGTTGGATTTTAAAGTTCAGTGAATAAACCATTAGGTTGTGTTTTTGTCTGCTTAATTAATCAAAAGCCTAAAAGTTAACAGATAATTAAACAATTTCCTTCTCGATAAAAGTATTTGCATTCTTTGTCAATAAAATTACTGGTAATTCTGTTTCACAGAAAAATATGATTGAAGAGAGAGAGAGAGAGAGAGAGAGAGAGAGAGAGAGATAACCTTACTACCCAACATCTGAATGAAGAATTGCATAATAAAGCCCTGTTTCATCACAGATACTAGATTTAAAATCTGTGTAATTCATTTTTGAATGTATATCCAGGGTATCAGTGCTAATGGCTTATAAAAAAGTTCATGGGTTTATTTTTCATCTATGTGTTATAATCATAATAAAGTATGTAGTAAACTTTCAGTGATAGATCATGACATTTTCAATTGGCTTGTTATGTATTAATGATTATTTTAGTTTGTTAAGCCCCTTGTTGGTTACCCTAGTAGGAAATGGTCAAATGAATATACACTTATTTTTACCTTTGTCCAGATATATAGTTTTTTAGTTTTTTTTATTGTTATTCAAGAAATATTTGCACACAAACTGCAATGTTGGGTTATGGTGTGCATGTAGATAATTATAGTTCAGTAAAATTTGGTAGGTGCCAACTTTGTATGCTTACATGTATTAAAAATCATCTACCTCCATCAGCTATACATGAATTGTCAGCTTGACATTAGCATTTGTGTTGGAAATCTAAATATTATGTACAAGTTTTGATTTCTATAATTTTTTTAAAGTTTAATCATTATAAAACATTAAAACAGAATAATATAGGGGAACAAGGAACAAGGGGGAGGGGGGGTGTTGCCTGCTGTCACAATTTTTAGAATTCATGTCTATTTTTAAATTGTCCCTATCTACTAAAATTTTAAAATATAATCCAGTAAAAAGTCAGAGAATTATAACACTATGTTGCAGACATGCTCATTGTAATTAATCGTGCAATAATGTGAAGATCATCTATCATCACGTGACAGTTTGTCCATATTTGGTCATGTTTATAGGACTAAATGAAGATTAAGTTACTATTGACCAGTTAATGGTCAGCTGGACATTTTATAGATTACTTCATTTTCTAGGGTAATCTTCAATTGTTATCACTTAATCAATGACTCTAGAATTTTTCCTGTAAATTGATTGATTTTGTCAATTTATTTAAAACCATAATTTCTAATTTTTGTCCAACTCTATGAATTGTCTTTTTGTGGAATTTTTCATGAATATCAAAAGTTTGTATTTTGGAATGATTTTTAGATAATTTAAAAACTATCCATTTAAAAAAGACTTAAGTTGTCTGGAAACACAATGCAATACCCTAAACATTTTTTACTGGTTAAACCTATTATTGGAAAGTCTAGGAGTTAAATTTTAATCAGCTTCATGGAAATTAGATGCAAAAAATTCAGAAAAAGTAAAAATATTTAAAGACCATGGATAGAAAAAATAGTATTCTGAAATGTATACCAGTACAGAAAAAAAAAATACCAGTATATGTTCTCAACAAACTTAAATAAAAAAAAAAAAATAAAAAATTAAAAACTTTAAGAATTATATTGATATTAAAAATGTAAAATTTCAAGTCTTTCAAATTACACTAAGCAAGCTATTTTAGTTAGATTCACACTACCTACTCAATTTTTTCCACAGAAAAAGTGATACAGCAAAATTAACATTGTTCAAATCCAAGGGAGATAATATATTTAAATTAGCCTTCTCTTTGTCACTTTATCAACTCAGCTAGGTGTATATTTACTGATGGTGCATTATGGCAATTGAAAATTATACCTGTTAATACTTTGTTTTCTTTACAAATGGACTTTAAATAAATCTACTAACCAGAGCATGGACAGTTATAAGGGGAGAGATGACATATTGATAAGCTCTTGACCAAATAATCAGACAGGCAATGGGGTTTGTTAATCCTGATAGAACCCTCCTCATAATCTACCCTGTCAATATTGACTTAAAGCTACTCTTGTTCAGCTGATATTTTTCTTACCCATAGCAAACATAAACTAAGAGTGAGTATGGATCTTGATTTTAGTTCTTATTTCCGTTGTAAACATCTACCTAGGTCATATGTCTGGTAATTTACAACTTTTATTTTTTGTTGAGTGAAGAAGGAAAATTTTGTGCATTTAAAAATTGATGACTATTTGATTAGATAAATGTGCTGTAGATGTATTTTATTTTTTATTTTAAAAATCATTAGGGTAAGTTTTTTATTACTTTTAATTTTATGTTTTTTTTTTTATTTAAGGGTTCTTTGTTTGGGATTTTAATTTAATGTATTGAGAGTTTTAGATTTTACAATTGGCAATTGTTACATAATTTTAAATTCTATGTAGAATTTTGTTTCCTTAATTTATTTTTCACTATTTTTTACCATTTATTTTTTTGTCATTGTTAAAATTACCAGGCCTCAGTTCCTTGATGGAACGTGTATTACTAAATTTTCCAGCTTTCAAAATTTTTACTTTGTTTTTTGGATTGTGATTTGGACAAGGACTGGTATGTTTGTTTTATTATTTTAAGGTCTATCACCCTTAAGATTAAAAAATAGAATTCAATTTATAAAATTGCTTATTAGGTGTTTTTTCAATAAAAAGGTCCACTCATTTTTAAAGGGAAGGGTTTTGCAGTAGCTGTAAGGAATACTGGAAAGAGGCTAATCCCCAAAAATTACACAGCTATTTGTTACATTGTCAACATATATCTCCTTTATAAGGTGACACATCTTAGTACTGGTGAAAAAGAGGAAATACAAAGTTAGATCAATTACTTACAACAACATCACTACATTTTGTATGTTTGGCCAAGAAAAAACTAATCAACATTAGGATAAAGTATCCCTGGTATTGTGGTGTTAAATGGTTTAAAAGGTATCAGGAAACTGCACTGCTGCCTTACTTACAAGATAATAATGAAGACTTCATGATGGTTGTTTAGATTAACAGAATAAATCTAAACAGGGTAAAATCTAATATTGTTAGTTAAATGAGTTTCTCAAAATTGATTTGTTGTATGGGTTTTGATGACATGACTTTACCTGTAATCAATGCTGATTATTTTGATTGAAGTACAGACAGATCCAGTTTAATTTATGATGTTATATTCGTGGATCTTCTTTATACTTTCAGGCCTACATGAGTGGAAGCAGTGCCATATTACAGTACACCAGGCATCTACTGAAGTTGTTACTTTACAGTGATCTTCATGGTCCCCTTTACTCAGAATACTTTTCCATGACCTTCTAGGAACATTTTATATCAAACAGTCATAATGATTTCAAGATTTTCCTCATTCATATTGTATTTCCTGTTACTGGGATTTCTGTGTAGTTGCCAAGCAAATGACTTACAGTACAAATTAATTGAAGAAAAACCAATTGCTACCTTTGTAGGAAATGTGAAAACAGATAGTACTCTGAGGTCTGAAATGACTGACCAGGAATTTTCCCAGCTGCAGTTTCAAATTTTAACAGAAGGCAATCAGTATGCACAGTTGTTTTCAATTACTGATGATAATGGTATTTTGAAAAGTGCAAGTGTAATAGACAGGGAAGATGTCTGTCAACCTGGAGTGCAGTGCATTCTTGAATTTTCAGTCAGCATTTTCAAGCGTGATGTCACTGATCTAGATAAATTAGGCTTTGTAAAATTTCTACAAATTGGGGTTGAAATAAAAGACATAAATGACAATGCTCCTATATTTCTAGAGCCAGAGATTGTTGTTAATATATCAGAATCTGTACCAGTTGGTCACATCATCTTAACAAGTACTGCAATAGATGAGGATAGTGGAGTAAATAATTCAGTTCAGACATATGAAATTTCTTCTTTTGATAACACTTTTAGTGTACAGTTGATTGAAAATCTTGATGAAACTTCAAATCTGGGAATAATAGTAAACAAACAGTTAGATAGAGAAACCAAGAATTCCTATCAAGTGACAGTTGTTGCAAAAGATTATGGCAGTCCTCAGAGAAATGGAACACTCCTTGTCAAAATTAATGTCATTGATGCAAATGATAATGCTCCAAAATTTAACCAGTCATCTTATTCTTTAAGTGTAAAAGAAAATCCACCAATTGGATTAGTTTTGCTTCATGTTGTGGCTACTGACTTTGATATTGGAAAAAATGGAAAGGTAACGTATCATTTTGGCTCAAGAACTGCAAAAGTAGTGACCCGTCTCTTAAGTCTTAATGAATCCACTGGGGCATTAATTGTGAAAGACATCATTGATTTTGAAGTTGACCAGTTTCTGCAGTTTTATATTGAAGCAAAAGATCAGGGGTTGCCAGCAAAAACAGCTCAGGCCATTGTAAAAATCAATGTAACTGACATTAATGACAATTCTCCCAAAATTAATATCAACTTTCCACCAGGAGGTGAGCTAATATCAGAAGATTCTAAAATTGGCCAGTATATAGCAACTGTCAGCATTCAAGATGATGATAGTGGTGTTAATGGAACCGTTTCATGTAGTGTTAAAGACAAAACATTTGAACTGACTAAAGTGTATGAAAACATCTATAAGATTAATCTGAAGACCAAATTAGATAGAGAAGATAAAGCACAACACAATGTCACTGTATCTTGTTCAGATTTTGGCATTCCACCAAAACACAATTCCTCCAATTTCATAATAAATGTCAGTGATGTTAATGACAATGACCCAAAATTTTCAGAATCTGTTTATCTTTCAACAATATATGAAAATAATGCTGTAGGTGACATTGTTGCTATAGTAACAGCCATTGACCCTGATGAAGGTAAAAATGGTGAGGTTTCATATTCTTTAAGCTTAAACGCAGATTCTGTTTTTTCCATTTCTACATCTTCTGGTATTATAACAGCAAACAAAATATTTGATCGAGAAGAAATAGATCAATATGAGTTTAATGTTACAGCATCTGATAATGGAACACCAAGATTTAGTTCAACTGTCCTTGTGATTGTAACAATAGGAGACAAAAATGACCATGCCCCTGTTTATTCTAAGTCTTTGTATACTTTCACTATTCAGGAAAATCTAATACCTGGAACTATTATAGGACATGTGTCTGCATATGATAATGACACAGATGGCAATGGAAGGCTTATGTTCTCACAAAGTCATTCCTTTTCAAGTGTTTTCCAAATTAAGCAAAATACTGGAGAAATTATGGTCATTGACTTGGTAGATAGGGAGAGTAAAGAGCTATTTGAATTTAATGTTACTGTGTCTGATCATGGGTTGCCTCCAAAGACAAGCAGTGCTAGGATTCGAATCAATGTCAAAGATGAAAATGATAACTTTCCTGTTATTATATTCCCAACTAAGTCAAACAATAGCATTCAGATTCCATCATCACTGGAGGTATCTAGTTTATATAACCAGAGTAATAGCATTTGACATTGACCTTGGTAAAAATGCAGAATTGACTTACCATATTATACAAGGAGATCAATTTGGACACTTCTATTTACATAATAAAACTGGAAAAATGGTATTGAATGAATTGTTCCACCCTGATGATTATGGCACTTATATACTGTTAATTGCAGTACAAGATAGTGGGATACCACAACGAACATCTTGGACCAATTTGGAAATCACAGTTTCTAGTGATGACGGAAAACAAAATATGCTCATAGCTATCACAGTGTGTGCAGTTACGGCTATTTTATCAGCATCCATGATTGTAGTTATATGTATAATCAGAAAACGAGATGCCTTGAAGGAAAATCATCGGAAGGTTGATCCACAGAAAACTAGCTTTATCCAGGATTGGCTAAAATGTTTGTCAACATCCACTAAAGAACTACAGGGACTTGGGAATGGAAAAACAACAGAGACTATTAAAACTGTAGAAACACATGATAGAAAACCAATGGTAGGTGGATCAGAGAATGACAGTGACTCCGTAGACAACAAAAACTTCAAGGTAAAATTTATATTTTAATGTAATTCTATTGGTTGAATCTCAGTTTCTTAAAGTTCAATCAGTTTTTTATTTACTTTTAAGTTCAAGTTCATATATATCCTTTTATTTTACACTTTTAAAGAGTACAAGTAACATAAACTACCGACTTGTTGGTTTGTTGGTTGGTGGGTGGGTTGGGTTGGTTTGATGTTGTTTTGTTTTAGAGTTTTTATGCAGTTAATGTTTTGTAATCTGCTTTGCACTAGTGCACACTTATGGTGATCTTGCTCAGCCACTTGATCACTGTAGTCTAGTTAGGATGGGAGTAGAGTAAGGTTGTTTGATAATATCTACCATTCTTACTTATAAAATCAGAGAACCGCTAACCTTTAGCAAGCTAGCTAACAAACATTCCCACATATTGAGTAGGATTCAAACCTAGGTGACGAGAGGCATTCTAGACCACTTGTGGTAACCTTTCATGTGCTTGTTATTTAGTAATATTGTGGTAACCTTTCATGTACTGGTTTTTTGATTAATATTGGTGACTAATATTATACACCAAACTTAAAACTCTGTTTATAAAGTCTTCATAATTTAGTTAGCCTGATACATTTTTTTAGTCATAGATAATTTTGATAAAACTTGGTGAAGTATAGAGTTTGTATTCTTAATGGTGTTATTTTACAGTCAATATTTAGTTTTCAATATATACATCTAGTTATACCATGGTCTCTGTTTCCACAAACTCTTATCATTAAAGAGTCAACATTTGCAATACAAACCCATTATCATATGAAAATAACAAAGACATTATGAAATATTAGGAATGATCTTGACCAAATTTTAGTTTTATAAATAAACCCTTGTTGTTAAGAATAATACCATTTACATTTAAAGAGGAAATGGTTTTGTCAGTGAAAATTTTGAATAAAAAAAAAAAGTACTAAGTAAATAAAAATATTACTTATATGCCCCAACATGCCATAAAATTATTGCTTATGTGTCCATCAAAGCAAGGATAAACTTATCTGACACATAATAACCATGAGCATAAACTTATCCTGTACATGAATTATAAACATAATTATCTGCCTCTACATGACATGAGAATATAACATCTGCCTCTATATGACATGAAAATATACATATCTGCATCTATATGACATGTACATATAGTTATCTGCCTCCACATGACATGAGAATATAACATCTGCCTCTATATGACATGAAAATATACATATCTGCATCTATATGACATGTACAAATAGTTATCTGCCTCCACATGACATGTACATAAAGTTATGTGCCTCTACATGCCATGTACTGAAGATATCTGCCTCCACAAAACATGAAAATATACTTATCTTCCTCTACATGACATGAGAATATACTTATCTGCCTCTACATGACATGGGAATATACTTATCTGCTTCTACATGACATAAGAATATAGTTATCTGCCTCCACATGACATAAGAATATAGTTATCTGCCTCCACATGACATAAGATTATACTTATCTGCCTCTACATGACATAAGAATATAGTTATCTGCCTCCACATGACATAAGAATATAGTTATCTGCCTCTACATGACATAAGAATATAGTTATCTGCCTCTACATGACATAAGAATATAGTTATCTGCCTCTACATGACATAAGAATATAGTTATCTGCCTCTACATGACATAAGAATATAATTATCTGCCTCCACATGACATAAGAATATAGTTATCTGCCTCTACATGACATAAGAATATAGTTATCTGCCTCTACATGACATAAGAATATAGTTATCTGCCTCCACATGACATGAGATTATACTTATCTGCCTCCACATGACATAAGAATATAATTATCTGCCTCCACATGACATAAGATTATACTTATCTGCCTCTACATGACATAAGAATATAGTTATCTGCATGACATGAGATTATACTTATCTGCCTCCACATGACATAAGAATATAGTTATCTGCATGACATGAGATTATACTTATCTGCCTCTACATGACATAAGAATATAATTATCTGCCTCCACATGACATAAGAATATAGTTATCTGCCTCCACATGACATAAGAATATACTTATCTGCCTCTACATGACATAAGAATATAGTTATCTGCCTCCACATGACATAAGAATATACTTATCTGCCTCTACATGACATAAAAATATAGTTATCTGCCTCCACATGACATAAGAATATAATTATCTGCCTCCTCATGACATAAGAATATAATTATCTGCCTCCACATGACATAAGAATATAATTATCTGCCTCCACATGACATAAGAATATAATTATCTGCCTCCACATGACATAAGAATATAGTTATCTGCCTCCACATGACATGTTGGGTATCAGTATCTGCCTCCACATGACATGAGAAATAAAAGAAATCTGCAAATTAAAATTTTAGATTTTTTATGACTATGACATATCCAAAATTTATTCGATTAAACTTTTTCTATTTTCAACTTTTTTTTTTTGAAGCTGGAATAACATTATTACTAATGTGATATCTTTCTACACGCTACAGTTTTCTTATATACAATAATTTTTTTCTTATGAACAGAAATCTTTAGAGTAAAATAAAAGTTTTAATATTATTGTCAGAGCTATAAAATGTTTGTCAGAAACAAGCAAAGACATCTGAAGTAATCAATATCTATACACTTGGTTTGTTTAAAATTTCTCAGTTTTTTTGCGCAATTATTTTTAATGTTTTCAAAACTTGTGGGAGTTAGAAATAAATCTACCTGGTACCATCATATATATACATGAAACTTTGAAATAGATATTTAATGATAAATGGATGAGATCTATTTACAGAGTTGACATTAATGTACTTAAATTTCTCTTATATTTATTTATTTATTTATTTATTATTATTTATTTATTTATTATTTATTTATTTTTGTTGTTGTGTTGATATTTCTACATAAAATCATTTAAAATGAATTATTTCTATAGACTCTGTAATTTCCCTTGAGTCACCTGTCTGTGTTGCCTAAGCAATTGATATAAACTTTCACTCTCTTCTCTAAGAATTATTATTTTTATTATTTTATTTTTTTTTTATTTTTTCCTATAAACCCTTGAATAATAAATGATAGAGGTTAAGTGTTAAGGGGGATTATTCCATCCATCTACTCCTGGGTTGAGATTTTCTTTATGTACATCAGACTTATACTTTAATTTTTGCATCATCAAAAGTTTATTAATATTTAGCTGGATTCAGACAAAAATTGTTGGTTAATATCTGACTAGGTAAAATTAAAAAATTGTTAATCAAGTTTTTAATCTTTTCTTAACAGATTATTTCTGTAGTGGATATATAGTCAATATTTATGAAGGTTTCATTTCCTGTCTTTGAAAACAATATATTTATCAAACAATTTGAAGATTATGGATAACTCATTGAAATTTTGCTAGAATTTATTTTTTATAATAAAGGTGGAAATTATTGTGATGATGGTTGCTTGGTTACCAAAATTTTTCTTGTTTTTTTACCATAAAGAAGGAAATTGATTTGTTATTTATCAACTTGACATTATATTTTAGTTATAATTAGATTTTTTATAAATCAATTTAATTTCTGTCATTAGAATTCTTAAGAAGTGATAATCGTGATGATAAATTTTTCTTAATTTAGAAAAAAATATTCCTGGTATGACTTTTGTTCTTTTTTATTGACCATAACTGGACTCCATTAATCATGGTTCTTAATAAAGACTGTTATCTGACCACTCATTTAGTGGTCATTAATCCTTGTCCAGGCAATCAAATTTATTTTTTTTAATTTCATATTAATATCTTTAATAATATCAGTATTGTGTGAATCATTATTCCCCCAGCCTAAACACAACCTAATTAACCCTGATTATAGGTTTTTGGTTTAAGATTTCCGGAGATTTTGAGTTTAAGGTTTCCCGAGATTTGTGGGAATTTGATCTTCTTTGTCAACAGCTGTGTTGAAGTGCCAAATATTCTGCCATTTTTTACATATAAGAAGGATGTAGTTAAGTGTTTTTAATCTAAAGATATAACTTTCTACAACTTCACTGTAACTGGTAATGTAAAACAGATAATCACATGATGTTTTAAATATAAAATGTGTGTTTATGAATCATTACATCATAATAAGCTGTAATTCCACCAGTCCATATTTGACCCTTTATGAGTGTATTGCTTTTACATATCAAAAATTATATTTTCAATTCTATATTTTATGAGGAAAAAATAAATATTTTAATAAACTAAACATGAAAAACCAAGAGATAAAGAAAACCAGTGTTTGATCTAATCTAGTAACTGGATTTTTAAACTTAAAAAAATTAATACTTATCCCATATTGACATAATGAATTTAAGTTTGATTGTTGGGAGTTTTAATTTAAAAGGCTGACAAGTTGTTCAAGTCCAATAGTTCCCATTGAACATATTAGATAAAGTCTACATTTAAACGATTGTTTATTTTTTGTATTAAATCTTACTTTTGTTTACTTTTAACCATTTAATATGGCCTTGTGAGTTGACTTGCAGAATTAATACTCACAAACGTATCATGTGTTGAATAAAAAGAAACATTCACCTGTCAAAGTAAGGAAGAAATCATTTAAAATTTCACATCTGCAAATAAAGTTAGGATGAACAAGTAGATATTTTATATTGAATTTAACATTCTGACATTTGTAAACATGGGAGTCATTGGTTCATCCCACCCCCATTTAACTTTTCAATTGTTCATAACAGTCAAATTATACCAACCCACCCACTCAATAAAATCATATGCAATGTGTGTTTAGAACAACTTGTGTATGTATATTTCCAAGTTCTTATATCAAGGCTGTTTCTTGAGAAAACCAAAGTAACTTGAGACAACTACAGACATTCAGCAAGCAAACTGACTAACTCTCTCACACTAAGACTGGCTAAGTGGGAAACAAACCTAGGCTTTGAGAGATACCTGGAGTGCTTTAGACCACTTAGCCACTGACTTTCTCACACTAGGACTGGCTAAGTGGGAAACAAACCTAGGCATTGAGAGATACCTGGAGTGCTTGAGACAGTTTAGCCACTGACTTTCTCACACTAGGACTGGCTAAGTGGGAAACAAACCTAGGCATTGAAAGACACCTGGAGTGGTTTCAACCACTCAGCCACTGACTTTCTCACACTAGGACTGGCTAAGTGGGAATCAAACCTAGGCATTGAGAGATGCCTGGAGTGCTTTAGACCACTCAGCCATTGACTTTCTCACACTAGAACTGGCTATGTGGGAAACAAATCTAGGCATTGAGAGATACCTGGAATGCTTTAGATCACTTAGCCACTGACTTTCTCACACTAGGACTGGCTAAGTGGGAAACAAACCTAGGCATTGAGAGACACCTGGAGTGCTTTAGACCACTTAGCCATTGACTTTCTCACACTAGGACTGGCTAAGTGGGAAACAAACCTAGGCATTGAGAGATACCTGGAGTGCTTTAGACCGATCAGCCATTGACTTTCTCACACTAGGACTGGCTAAGTGGGAAACAAATCTAGGCATTGAGAGATACCTGGAGTGCTTTAGATCACTTAGCCACTGACTTTCTCACACTAAGACTGGCTAAGTGGGAAACAAACCTAGGCATTGAGAGACACCTGGAGTGCTTTAGACCACTTAGCCATTGACTTTCTCACACTAGGACTGGCTAAGTGGGAAACAAACCTAGGCATTGAGAGATACCTGGAGTGCTTTAGACCGATCAGCCATTGACTTTCTCACACTAGGACTGGCTATGTGGGAAACAAACCTAGGCATTGAGAGATACCTGGAGTGCTTTAGACCACTTAGCCACTGACTTTCTCACACTAGGACTGGCTAAGTGGGAATCAAACCTAGGCATTGAGAGATACCTGGAGTGCTTTAGACCACTTAGCCACTGACTTTCTCACACTAGGACTGGCTAAGTGGGAATCAAACCTAGGCATTGAGAGATACCTGGAGGGCTTTAAACCACTTAGCCACTGACTTTCTCACACTAGGACTGGCTAAGTTGGAAACAAATCTAGGCATTGAGAGATACCTGGAGTGCTTTAGACCACTCAGCCATTGACTTTCTCACACTAGAACTGGCTATGTGGGAAACAAACTTAGGCATTGAGAGATACCTGGAGAGCTTTAAACCACTTGGCCACTGACTTTCTCACACTAGGACTGGCTAAGTGGGAATCAAACCTAGGCATTGAGAGATACCTGGAGTGCTTTAGACCACTTAGCCACTGACTTTCTCACACTAGGACTGGCTAAGTGGGAAACAAACCTAGGCTTTAAGAGATACCTGGAGTGCTTTAGACAACTTAGCCACTGACTTTCTCACACTAGGACTGGCTAAGTGGGAAACAAACCTAGGCATTGAAAGACACCTGGAGTGGTTTCGACCACTCAGCCACTGACTTTCTCACACTAGGACTGGCTAAGTGGGAATCAAACCTAGGCATTGAGAGATACCTGGAGGGCTTTAAACCACTTGGCCACTGACTTTCTCACACTAGGACTGGCTAAGTGGAAAACAAATCTAGGCATAGAGAGATACCATGAGTGCTTTAGATCACTTAGCCACTGACTTTCTCACACTAGGACTGGCTAAGTGGGAAACAAACCTAGGCATTGAGAGACACCTGGAGTGCTTTACACCACTTAGCCATTGACTTTCTCACACTAGGACTGGCTAAGTGGGAAACAAACCTAGGCATTGAGAGACACCTGGAGTGCTTTAGACCACTTAGCCATTGACTTTCTCACACTAGGACTGGCTAAGTGGGAAACAAACTTAGGCATTGAGAGATACCTGGAGTGCTTTAGACCACTCAGCCATTGACTTTCTCACACTAGGACTGGCTATGTGGGAAACAAACCTAGGCATTGAGAGATACCTGGAGTGCTTTAAACCACTTGGCCACTGACTTTCTCACACTAGGACTGGCTAAGTGGGAATCAAACCTAGGCATTGAGAGATACCTGGAGTGCTTTAGACCACTTAGCCACTGACTTTCTCACACTAGGACTGGCTAAGTGGGAAACAAACCTAGGCTTTGAGAGATACCTGGAGTGCTTTAGACAACTTGCCCACTGACTATCTCACACTAGGACTGGCTAAGTGGGAAACAAACCTAGGCATTGAAAGACACCTGGAGTGGTTTGGACCACTCAGCCACTGACTTTCTCACACTAGGACTGGCTAAGTGGGAATCAAACCTAGGCATTGAGAGATACCTGGAGTGCTTTAAACCACTTAGCCGCTGACTTTCTCACACTAGGACTGGCTAAGTGGGAAAGAAATCTAGGCATTGAGAGATACCTGGAGTGTTTTAAATCACTTAGCCACTGACTTTCTCACACTAGGACTGGCTAAGTGGGAAACAAACCTAGGAATTGAGAGACACCTGGAGTGCTTTAGACCACTTAGCCACTGATTTTCTCAAACTAGGACTGGCTAAGTGGGAAACAAACCTAGGCATTGAGAGACACCTTGAGTGCATTAGACCACTTAGCCACTGACTTTCTCAAACTAGGACTGGCTAAGTGGGAAACAAACCTAGGCATTGAGAGATACCTGGAGTGCTTTAGACCACTGGGCCACTGACTTTCTCACACTTGGACTGGTAGAGTGGAAATAAAACCTGGACATTGAGAGATACCTGGAGTGCTTTAGACCACTTAGCCACTGACTTTCTCACACTAGGACTGGCTAAGTGGGAAACAAACCTAGGCATTGACAGATACCTGGAGTGCTTTAGACCACTTAGCCACTGACTTTCTCACACTAGGACTGGCGTAGTGGAAATAAAACCTGAACATTGAGAGATACCTGGAGTGCTTTAGACCACTTAGCCACTGACTTTCTCAAACTAGGACTGGCTAAGTGGGAATCAATCCTAGGCATTGAGAGATACCTGGAGTGCTTAAGACCACTAAGCCACTGACTTTCTCACACTAGGACTGATGTAGTGGAAATAAAACCTGGACATTGAGAGATACCTGGAGTGCTTTAGACCACTTAGCCACTGACTTTCTCACACTAGGACTGGCGTAGTGGAAATAAAACCTGGACATTGAGAGATACATGGAGTGCTTTAGACCACTTAGCCACTGACTTTCTCACACTAGGACTGGTTAAGTGGGAATCAAACCTGGGCATTGAGAGACACCTGGAGTGATTTTGAACACTCAGCCACTGACTTTCTCACACTAGAAATGGTGTAGTAGGAATCAAACCTAGGCATTGAGAAACACCTGGAGTGATTTGGACCACTCAGCCACTGACTTTCTCACACTAGGACTGGCTAAGTTGGAATCAAACCTGGGCATTGAGAGACACCTGGAGTGATTTGGACCACTCAGCCACTGACTTTCTCACACTAGAAATGGCTTAATAAGAATAAACCTAGGCACTGAGAGACACCTGGAGTGATTTGGACCACTCAGCCACTGTCTTTCTCACACTAGGAGTGGCAAAGTGGGAATCAAACCTGGGCATTGAGAGGTACCTGGAGTGCTTTGGACCACTTAGCCACTGACTTTCTTACACTAGGAATGTCTAAGTGGGAATTAATCCTATGCATTGAGAGACACCTTGAGTGCTTTAGACCACTTAGCCACTGACTTTCTCACAATAGGACTAGCTTAGTGGAAATCAAACCTAGGCATTGAAAGACACCTGGAGTGCTTTAGACCACTCAGCCACTGACTTTCTCACACTAGGACTGGCTAAGTGGAAATCAAACCTAGGCATTGAGAGACACCTGGAGTGCTTTAGACCACTTAGCCACTGACTTTCTCACACTAGGACTGGCTAAGTGGAAATCAAACCTGGGCATTGAGAGACACCTGGAGTGCTTTAGACCACTTAGCCATTGACTTTCTCACACTAGGACTGGCTAAGTGGAAATCAAACCTAGGCATTGAGAGACACCTTGAGTGCTTTAGACCACTTAGCCATTGACTTTCTCACACTAGGACTGGCTAAGTGGGAATCAAACCTAGGCATTGAGAGACACCTGGAGTGCTTTAGACCACTTAGCCACTGACTTTCTCACACTAGGACTGGCTAAGAGGAAATCAAACCTAGGCATTGAGAGACACCTGGAGTGCTTTAGACCACTCAGCCACTGACTCTCTCACACTAGGACTGGCTAAGTGGGAATCAAACCTGGGCATTGAGAGACACCTGGAGTGCTTTAGACCACTTAGCCACTGACTTTCTCACACTAGGACTGGCTAAGAGGAAATCAAACCTAGGCATTGAGAGACACCTGGAGTGCTTTAGACCACCCAGTCCCTGAGGCCAGATATCCAGGAATCAAAATCTGATCCAGTCAGTTTTTGCCCCTTTTTTTGTAACAATGGGCCATGAAAAATTGGTTCTCAGCATAAATGCAACCATTTTCTTTTTCTGGCTTGCTGTTGGCACTACATTCTTTATTAATAGCTTTTCCAAGATGTTATTATCAAGGTATTAGATGCCATCACACAAATATTATACTATATTAGATATGTACTGTTTGTATGCTAATACATGAATATGCTAAATGTGGTAATTGGTATTTATAATTTAGGCACAAGATAGAATGATACAAAACGGAAGTGAGAATGAACTACAGACTTCTTTAGGGGGAGGTAAAAATAATAATCCTTAACCACAGAAATAAAGACGATGGAAATAATAATGATGGGATATGGACAACAGGTAGGTTGACTGTACATGTACCTAGAGTACTAGTAATCCTTAATAATAAATACAGCACTTTAGACAGTGTTTCCATTTGATATATAATAAATATCTTCCATATATACCTTAAGTCAACTTTTTCAGAATCATTTGTAATTTTGGTCATAATTTTTTATTTCGCCAACAGGAATTATTGCTCATAAAAATCAGACATAAAAACCTACTTTCTTTTAATGTAAGTAACAGATCATAAATATACATGTACCATGAGTGTAGAAGATATCAGAATCTTATTGAATTCCTGTTGATTTTTAAAAGAGATTAATTGTAATACTGTAAACATACTAACTTTAGCGGGTACTTATTTTAGCGCAATTTACATTCTCGACTAATTTGCGTGGATTTAAATAAGCGCAAACAACTTTTAAGAAACAGACTTTATTTTAGCGGTGTATTTAAATTAGCGCTACTGTCCTAGCGCGAAAATCGCTAAAATTAATACACCTCTAAAATTAGTATGTTTACATTATTCTAGAGAAACTTTTAGTGTATTCACATATAATTGTTTACAATGTAGTACTCACCACTCATTGTAAGATTTTGTCTATTTCAGATAAGTATTTCGGCATGGAACATAGAATAACATATGAAGGTAAAGTATATATAGTTAATATGTTAGCGGATGAGTAGAATACTGTTTTATACCCCGTTCAAGATAACCTACTCATATTGAGGCAGTAAGTTCTGGAATTGTCAAGGAAACCATAGTTCTAGGATAAAACAACATACAATCTTACACTAGGATCTGCCAGAGGTGGATTTGAACCTAGGTGATTTGAATGGTGTTCTATACTCAGGAAACTTCTACCTATTATGAGGTTTTGGTTCTGGGATACTTGAGGATCCTAGGGTCTACCTTTAAATTGTTCTTTATAATGACATTGATAAAAATTTTTGAACAAAATTATTACCCCTTCAGTTGAACTGACAAACTTCTCGTCGGCCATCAGCATGAGTAGATTTCTTACCTTGGTGGTGAGAGGCATTGTATTACATAAGGTAGGAAGGTGGGACTGTAGAAGGTAGGAAGGTGGGACTGTAGAAGGTAGGAAGGTGGGACTGTAGAAGGTAGGAAGGTGGGACTGTAGAAGGTAGGAAGGTGGGACTGTAGAAGGTAGGAAGGTGGGACTGTAGAAGGTAGGAAGGTGGGACTGTAGAATACTCGACCTTTAAGTCCCTAAAGATCATAGATTCTGTAAAGTTCATAGATTATGGTAGTTTGGATTTTCCTAATTTAAACATTTGTCAGCTTTAATGATTTTTTTTTTCAGATCTTTTATTATTTACCTCAGATTTTCTTTATGTTTCTAATATGTATTGAAGTGGATAGACTTTACATTACAATACTAAATTCTGCTGTGTTATTGAATGAAAGAAAACTCCAGATTGTATTAAGGAACATTGTACTAATTATTTGATTCACAAAATATGTATTATTATTAGTTTTATAATTTGATTTATTCTAGTCAGTTATATATGTTTTTAGAATTTAGAATTTGATGACATCTGTTCTTTTTCAGACAAACCAGAAATCATGTATTACAAAAGATACACTCCAGAAAGTTATGGACAAATTCTTCAGACAGCAATATCTGACCTTTCCTTATCTGACAACTGGAAACAGCGACAGCAGTCATCACAACGACCTCAATATGACAGAAATATGAGTTTGGATGAGAAAATGCTTCGTCAACATGGTAGACCATTACTTCATTCAACTTCAAGTTTTAGGTCTGATATTGGAGGATCAGTTCTCCAAGATTCAGGATTTTTTTCACAAACAGATACTCTACAATCAAATAAACAGTCAGTGCTAGCCTACGAAAGTCACTCATTAAATAGACGTAAAGGACCATACAGTCTTGTAAATAAATCAGGATATGGTACTACAACAGTTAAACATAAACAGGAACTTCCTACCATATGTGCCACACCTGAACCATATATAAATGATAGTGAACCTTATGTTAATCAGTCATTTGAAGGTTATAAAAGTAATATTATTGAACCACCATCACAGTTTCTAAGTAACAGTGACCTATATAATTATCATGATAAAAATAAACACAATTGTCAACAACCAAATGTTCAAAACTATAGAAATATTGGTGATTATATTGAGCTTGAAGACAATGTATTTAGTAATGATCTGGTTGTATAACTCCTTCACTAACTCCAGACACCTGCTGCAAAGCCTTCAAAACTAAATATGTGATACTTATGTTAATGTATCGGTGAAAGATTGTTGATGGTTGTAAATGAATTAACAAAGGTTTTCTGAAATTATATTTAACAGAGTGTTGTTCTTGCTCAAAAAAAAGGTGGACAGTCCATCTGAAGAAAACTAACAATTGTTTTTCTTAGATGGTAATTGGTGTTAGAATATATGAACTGATCATCAGTCTGATGAATGATAAGGTTAAATCAATTAAATATATTTCCGAGACAGTTTAGTAGAATTCACTATATTTAATGAGGCATTTTTATTCATCACCATAAATATATAACTAAACCAAAATTTCAGATTACTAACAAGTTGTTACTTGTCAGTTCTACCATTGGTTTTATTTGGGCCATTCTGAAGCTTCTATCATACTATGAAAGTGACAAGGTAAAAAATGAGTCATGTGATATACGTTAAAAAGAATATATTCTGTGTCCTCTGAGCATACTTGATCTCGTAAGCATGAAAAGTGCCAAAATAATAATAATAATAATAATAATAATAATATCTATATATATATTTTTGTATGTATACTTTAGAGTTAATAAACATGTACATGATGTATATAGAATTTATTTTGTATATTATTTATATTTATTTTGTTTAAGACTTTTTATCATTAACTAACAATTAAGAAAATGAATAAAACTACACAGAACTGTCTATACTAATTCAGATGCTGTAATGTTCCTGATAAAAATCTATTTCCAATCTGTCACAGTCTAAGTCACATATTCTCTTTTAGCTAGTACATTTATATTCTTGTTCTACAACATAAAATCTATGACCTATCTGTCACACACTAAAGGTCACAAAGGCTGTATGCTTGTGTTGTTCTATGTTTTACATCAGAAACATCTTTGTCCTATTTGTCACATCCCTGGTCACTTGCTGCACGCTGGTGTGTTATCTGTTTTACAACAGAAAAATCTATTTTCTATTTGTCACATCCCTGGTCTCTTGCTGTATGCTTTGTGTTCTATGTTTTACAACAAAAAATCTATGTCCTATCTGTCACACTTTCGAGGTCTTATATATTCTGTGTGCTGGTATGTTTTTGTACTGTAACATAGAAACTTTTCTGTCTAAAGCAGTTAAAGTTATATAGTCATATCTTGAAAAATCCCAAAAAAGGACGAAAACATTAGCTAAAACTCCATCTAAAGATTTTTTTGTTTTTACATATTTAACCATATGTAAGATATTTATCTTTACTTTTACACACACACACACACACACACACACACACACACACACACACACGTATATATATAATATATATATATACTGTTTATATATATACTGGTATATAAATATATATATATATATATATATATATATATATATGTTTGTGTGTGTGTGTGTGTGTGTGTGTGTGTGTGTGTGTGTATAGTAAATGATAGATATAAGTTTTATGTATTTCAAGAATCATACAGTGTAAAGTGTTTTTAATGACAATGAGGAGACTGGTGACATTTTTGATTTTTTTTCAATACTTTTCATTGCAAACTTTTTTCTGTATTTTATGTTACTTTATTGATATCATTACAATAAGTCATTTTCTATTTTAGGTACTTGTATTTTTTCACTTAACATACACAAGTCTGCATAAAAACCAACTGTGTTTTAAGGTCACTCATTTATATTAAACTGTTTTTAGCTCAGCTGACTGAAAGGTCATGTGAGCTTATGGCATGGGGCGGCATGTGTATGTGCATGCATATGTGCGTGTGTGCATCGTTAACACCTATTTTCGACTTCTCCTCCAAAACTGCTGGACAGATTTCAATGATACTTGGTCAGAAGCATATATGAGCCAGTGCAATTCAGATTTGTTCATGGCATTGCCATGGCTACAAAAACTAGGTCAAGGTGACCTAGGGGTCCAAAAATCTTAAAAAATCTTCTTCTCTAAAACCGATGATGGGAGAAAAAATCTGATCTGATATTTGGCTTGTCTAGGGTCTTAAGCCTATAGTTTGTTCATTTCGTGAAATTTGGTTGAAAAATGGGTTACACATTTTTGCGTTTAATTTTAAAAATTTCATAAATGGATTCAAATTGTTATCACTTGACTATTTGAACAGATATTGACATGGGGTTTTCTTTTTGATTTTTTCTTGAAATGACCTTTAAAATAGGGTCAAGGTCACTAATCAAGGTCATGACCTAACTTGTGATTTATGCAGTTTAAGAAATTTTCTTGCAAATTTTAAGAGATATATGAATTCAAAACATTGTTAAAATGTTCCCCATGACAAAATTTAAAAAGGTACCAAGTTTCGTAACTATATGATAATCCGTGTAGGAGTTGTTGCCCCTGAAATGTTATTTTTGGCTTATGAATACTAAAATTGTGCTTTAGCTTGAAAAATATAAGCTTTTTGTATAGGCATGTATATAAGAATATTGTAGGTATTGATATGACAATCAATTGATATATGGTTTGAGGTCATATGTTGAAAGGTCAAGGACATGGCTGCATACGTGTACTGAAATTATGAATTATCTTGAAAACTGTTAACTTTTTGTATAGGCATGTATATTAGAATATTGTAGGTATTGATATACGATCATTTTGATATATGGTACAAGGTCATATGTTGAAAGGTCAAGGTCACAGTTGCAAAAGAAGACTTAAATTGCTAATTATCTTGGAAACTATTAACTTTTTGTATAGGAATATATATTAGAATATTGTAGGTATTGACATGATTATCATTTTGATATATGGTACAAGGTCATATGTTGAAAGGTCAAGGTCACAGCTGCAGAAGAAGACTTATATTGCTAATTATCTTGAAAACTATTAACTTTTTGTATAGGAATATATATTAGAATATTGTAAGTATTGACATGATTATCATTTTGATATATGGTTCAAGATCATATGTTGAAAGGTCAAGGTCACAGCTGCAAAAGAAGACTTAAATTGCTAATTATCTTGAAAACTATTAACTTTTTGTATAGGCATGTATATTAGAATATTGTAGATATTGACATGATGATCATTTTGATGTATGGTACAAGGTCATATGTTGAAAGGTCAAGGTCACAGCTGCAAAAGAAGACTTAAATTGCTAATTATCTTGAAAACTATTAACTTTTGTATAGGCATGTATATTAGAATATTGTAGGTATTGCGACAATGGTCATTTTCATATATGGTTCAAGGTTATATGTTCAAAGGTCAAGGTCATATCAACATAGGAATACTCAAATTATTAATTATTTTGAAAGCTATTAATTTCATGCATAGGCATGTATATTAGAATATTGTAGGTATTGACATGACAATCTTATATGGTTTGAGGTCATATATGTTCAAAGGTCAAGGACATAGCTGTATAAGTATACTGAAATTGATTAATGATTTGGAAATCATTCATTGCACTACAGTTACTTCATGTATATTATAAATGCTACTTATGAATGAAAAGTGAGTGGATATTTTTTTATTAAGTTTTGTGGAAGTTCTTAACTTGAGAAAACTTTTAAAGTTTCTCTACTTAATATATTGTCTATTGCACTTTGCAAACAATATTGGACATATCTTCCAGTGAGCGAGGCCCATAGGCCTCTTGTTTAGACCTTCTACTCAGATAAAGACCACCTTTAAATGTTTTATATGTTACAGGTACCTTAAATAATTACAAATCAAGTTATTGGAATGTAAATAACAGTATGCAAAAATATATTTTTATGGTTTTTAAATCAACTGAGTACAAGTATTCAAGTGAGCTATTGTGATCTGTCTTTGTCCATCCTTCATCATAGACAGTGCATCAAAATTTCATTGTTTAGAGATGGAAATTTGTAACCAATCTTAACAGGCTGAAAATTTTGTGTAGGAACAAAATAATGCCATCAAAGTTTGAAGTTCCAAATAGTAATGTATTTACAATATAATTCATATCTTTTTTCTGGTTTATACCATAGTAGGACAAGGACATATGAATTTGTCATAAAGTCTAATTACAGTTTGTTTACAGCAAAATTTAAGATGAGTCCAGTGTTTACAACTGTCAAAATCACATTGAGTCCATTTTGTATGTACGACACTTGCTCAGTGTCTAAGTTCCTCTGGTTGGAACTTATGACAAACACAACATTTCTCTTCTAATATTTCTACATCACTGTTCAGACAGATCAGACTCAGAATCAGATGTCTGAAGCCTTGAGGGTCCTGGTTTTGGACTAGTAGATTTGACTTTTTTGCTGGATTTACTAGAATTAGAAGACTACTTTTTTGTCAGAGTGACAGATGACTGAGTTTTAGTTTTTTTTTTCTGCTTTTGAATGCCAGTGTTAACATTTTTTATTTGTATTTCATATTAGCAGGTGTTTATTCTTTTATCTTCTCTACCGTCTCCGTCTCTGTGATAGGTTTGCCACAAACAATGTTGCTGATATTAAAACGACTTCGAAGCATGTTCTTGTTTTAACTGTAAAATGTTGTCATTTTTTGGGGGAAAAATTTTCTCTGGGGTATTAACATCTATGTGGTCTTGTCCTGTAATTTTCTTATCTGTTACAATTTGTGTATTATGACAAGAAGATTTAAAACAACTTAAGGTGTAAAATGAATTTCATCAGCTGCAGATGAATTGTACAAAAAATTCCAGATTTTCTTAAACTTGACTGAAGGTTTGCTAGAGATGATGCATGTACATATGCATGGCAGGCTATATCAAAACATTATATCTAGTTATTGTAGATGATGGATTCTGTAAAATAAATTTGTAACAATCAGAATTATATATTTTCTAAAATGATCCAAAACATCCAAGATCCAAAAATTGAAGTGCATGACTGATATGAGCAGGAAGAACAAAAAGAATGATATTGTGTAATTTTGCATAATTCATCAGTCCAACAGATGTATGTGAACAGTGACCATCATAGAACAGAAGAATCAGTTGATCTTTATCTTTTCTTTGCATATATCAAAGGAAATGTGCGTTAAAAAATTGATGGAAAATTTCAGAGTTGAAGCATCCACTGTGCTTACTTTTCCTACAGCCCCTTCATTGCAGCCATCCATAAGTTTTTGCTGCATCCTTTGTTTGGCCTTTAAATACAAAGTGTGGAGGCAAACCTTCTCCCAAGGCATTCCCACAACTAATTACAGTTGTTGTAGCAGATTTCCCAGACTTAGCAGCAGACACTGATGACAATGATTAACAAACAACATGGGGTGGTGAATGTTCTGTCTGTAAACCCTTTTCATAAAAGTTATATATATTCTTAGGCTTGTCGTATAATTCATATTTTTCAAGTATATCTTTGACATACTGAAAATAGGAATCCACAACTTCTTTAGATGCTGCTTTTGCTCTTGCTACTGAGAGAGATCTTGGCTTGTTTACACTTAGTTCTGGCCATCTTCCTATAAACTTTCAAATCCACATCAAACTGTTCTCACACTTACTGCATATTCCTTGAATGAACTATTTGACAAAGGCCATCTAACATTTATTTATAAGTCATGTTGGGCCATACATAGATCACGAGACCAAATAACACAAAATACTTGTTGACAGTCTAGATGCCAAATGTTTTGGTCAACCTTCATCAAACTTTCCCAGTAATAAACTTCTGGACATAAGCCAGGCCAGATATGCATTAGGATAATTGTAGATAAAAAAGTAAGTATGGCATTAGGTCAGACTACTTTTTAGAGATTACATTAATTCAAAATTGATTGAAATGTAAATTATTCTCTTGTGAGTACTGAGGATCTCTGTTGTTTAGTAAGCTATGAATTGTGTTAATGTTATATGAATGGATGTGTGTAAAACTGAGTTATTTTAAGGCAGCTGCTGTTTGTAAATGTTAACATATTATTAATTAAAATAATAAAAAAAATCTTGATATAAAATAAATTAAAATTGAAAATGAAACATTTTGTATTGCTGTTTTCAATTGACATTTATTATGTTGCTATGAGTAACATTGTTGAAACTTTCCATTTAATTTCATTCAGTTGATCAAAACATGAGGTCCCAAACCAAAATTCACCTATTTTGATTATAATATTTCCACCACTGGTTTTTAAAACTGGCCAAGAGTGACAGAATGGTTTGACCTTTTAATGATCACTGTAAGGTGGCAGCATTTTATTAAATGTAGCTATGTATGTTAAGCACTCTAAAATTTGATATCAGTAAAATAAATCTGTTATTAACCATTGTGTAAGCACTGTAAATGTTGATTTCTGTGACAGACTGGTTTCACCTTTACATCATCCATCACTATGGGTTGTAGTAGCACTGTAAATGTTTGTTTTTGTGACAGAATTATTTTACCTTTACATCATCACTGTTACTGGACAGTTTGTTAAAATATGTTGGTTGCTATTACTTAAAGTTGCTATCATTACGCCATTCACTAAGACACAGTTACACATCCTCAGACTTATATCAATATAGGTTCAATACAATCAATTTAAAGTGATCAAGGACAGGACAGTCTTTCGTTACCAAACAATGACTTGTTATGGTCATAAAGACCACCACAATATAGAGTCACTTTATACTAGACATAGGATTTCTTTTGTATGCATGTTATACTCCATTATTTACCACAGTTATATGTATCATTTTTGCCATTGTTTTTTCTCTATCATTTCGCACAACCTGCATGCCATGAGAAATTGGAACCTGAAGATGTAACTTGTAACTAAATGCTTCAAGTAAGCATATGAGGATACAGGGAAAAAATCTTACATGCTATTTCAGAATCAAATACAGTAATAGTCTCTGACCTTACAGAATAGCAGCACATCAATGTAACATATTGTGCTAAAGTGCTCCAATCTGTTGAATGTGCACTGTAACCCTGCAAAGTCTTTTATAACGAAAGTTGGCATTTGCTAGACATGTTTTACTGACTCCGTGATGCAAAAACATTAGCAAAGTGCTGTTTTGTGGTGCATTTATTTTGATCATGTTATAGTACAACATTGCAGTGTATGTTGGATATGTGCTTTAATTTTACTAGCATCTGCTGCACAATCTTGGACATGTTACTGTCTGCTGCACAATCTTGAACATGTTACTGTCTGCTGCACAATCTTGGACATGTTACTGTCTGCGGTACTGTCTGCTGCACAATCTTGGACATATTACTGTCTGCTGCACAATCTTGGACATGTTACTGTCTGCTGCACAATCTTGAACATGTTACTGTCTGCGGTACTGTCTACTGCACAATCTTGAACATGTTACTGTCTGCTGCACTATCTTGGACATGTTACTGTCTACTGCACAATCTTGGACATGTTACTGTCTGCTGCACAATCTTGGACATGTTACTGTCTGCTGCACAATCTTGGACATGTTACTGTCTGCTGCACAATCTTGGACATGTTACTGTCTGCGGTACTGTCTACTGCACAATCTTGAACATGTTACTGTCTGCTGCACTATCTTGGACATGTTACTGTCTACTGCACAATCTTGGACATGTTACTGTCTGCTGCACAATCTTGGACATGTTACTGTCTGCTGCACAATCTTGGACATGTTACCATCTGCTGCACAATCTTGAACATGTTACTGTCTGCTGCACTATCTTGGACATGTTACTGTCTACTGCACAATCTTGGACATGTTACTGTCTGCTGCACAATATTGGGCATGTTACTGTCGTAGATTTGTTGGAGTGAAGAAATGGCATTTTACCCCAAGTCAAAATAATTTCACTTATATATAAATGGACAGTTTTTAGGATAGTAGAGGAAACCAGAGTAACTTAAGAAAAACCACAGATCAGTTAACTGACTAACTGACTACCACTGATCAGTAAACTGACTAACTGACTACCACAGATCAGTAAACTGACTAACTGACTACCACAGATCAGTAAACTGACTAACTGACTACCACTGATCAGTTAACTGACTAACTGACTACCACTGATCAGTTAACTGACTAACTGACTACCACAGATCAGTAAACTGACTGACTACCACAGATCAGTAAACTGACTAACTGACTACCACAGATCAGTAAACTGACTAACTGACTACCACAGATCAGTAAACTGACTAACTGACTACCACTGATCAGTTAACTGACTAACTGACTACCACTGATCAGTAAACTGACTAACTGACTACCACAGATCAGTAAACTGACTGACTACCACAGATCAGTAAACTGACTAACTGACTACCACAGATCAGTAAACTGACTAACTGACTACCACAGATCAGTAAACTGACTGACTACCACAGATCAGTAAACTGACTGACTACCACAGATCAGTAAACTGACTAACTGACTACCACAGATCAGTAACTGACTAACTGCTACCACTGATCAGTAACTGACTACTATACCACTGATCAGTAAACTGACTAACTGACTACCACAGATCAGTAAACTGACTGACTACCACAGATCAGTAAACTGACTAACTGACTACCACAGATCAGTAAACTGACTAACTGACTACCACAGATCAGTAAACTGACTGACTACCACAGATCAGTAAACTGACTGACTACCACAGATCAGTAAACTGACTGACTACTACACAGATCAGTAAACTGACTGACTACTGACTACTGCACTACCACAGATCAGTAAACTGACTAACTGACTACCACAGATCAGTAAACTGACTAACTGACTACCACAGATCAGTAAACTGACTAACTGACTACCACTGAAGTGGGAAAAAAAACCTAGGCCATTAGAGGCACTTTGATCTGTAAGTGTGTACTTTAGACCACTCGGCCTCTGTCTCAGGTCTTTTTTTATTTAAGTTTTCTGCAGACTTTACATGATGCCAAGTGCCATATTTGTGCTGTATATTTTGGTAAGAAAATATTAATATACTTAACTAAACCTTGGAAGATTGGTTCAGATAAAAAGGGAGACAACTCTCATATTTTAATACTTTTTTCTAATAGATTCCTTTTACATTCCTTTCTACTGATGAAGAAGAAATTTCCTGACTAAATCTACAAATTTACAAAATATCTCATAATTATGGTTGTTGTTTTAACTATTCATTCAATTCACTTAAAAAATTAATGTAGTCCAGTGTTCATAGTAAATTATTATGACAAATGTATTGGTATTTACCCATCATAATGTAAAAAGTAACTATTGACTGAAACTTGCATTCCTATGTTTTACATGTTTTACATTTTACCATATGCTTTCTAAAAGTTTGACAATACATCCATCCATTTTTATGTAGAAGTTTTTACATGGTAAATATTTACCTGTATGTCACAAAACATGATACTTTTAGATGGATAAAATTGTATATTACTTGTAAATCTGAAAGCTGGGTTTGGCTGTGTATGATTGTTTGATGGGAGCAATTCTGTAACTCTAACTAAAGCTGGTGATATCTAAATATAAACAAAATGCTCATTTGGCTGACCTGAGGTGTGTGTGTGTGTGTTTGTGTGTTGTTGTAATGTTGTTTAACATTGCATCAGCATTTTTCAGCTATTCGTGATGAGAGCAAGGTTATTAATCTCTATGGATTAATCTAAGAACAAGTTCATGTATGTGTGTGATGTGTTAATGTGTATTTTGGCTTGTTGTGTACTAGAGCACACATATGGCAACTTTTATATAAGGTTCTAGCTCACTGAGTCAATAAGCCAAAGACAGACATATTGCCCCCCTCCCCAAGTCCATTATCCTGGCACAGAGTGAACCAGTGAATACTCTATCTTCCTAATTCCAAGTGCCAGGCGAGGGAGCAATATCTCAAATTTTAAAGTTTTATGTATGACCTGGCCAGGGTTCAAACACATGACCTTCCGCTCTCAATTGGATTCTCTACCACTGAGCCATTAAAGTGTGTGTGTGTGTGTGTGTGTGTGTGTGTGTGTGTGTGTGTGTAATATCTGTTTATTATGCAAGATTTATCTTTCTTCCCTAATTACAACAATAACAAAAAAGCATTATATATATATTTTAAATCTTTTATTATTTGAGTTTTTCAGCATGTTTTTAACAAAGAGATCTTTGTTGAAAAGATTTATGTACACAAAAATCTACAAAATACAATAGCACACATTGACAGACACATTTACATACACAAATTTACATTTTTACACAGAGTGTTTTTAAAAAGGTAGGAAAAAAACATTTAAAATTTTTTAACAGACTTTCAAGCCATAAAGAACAATTTTTTTTATTTAACTAAAAACAGGAAAATTTAAATTTATTTTTTAAAATTTATTTATGGTTAATAGCTGAAAATGTAAAATATCTTAAGCACTTAGACATATCACTGTAATATTAACTTTGGGTAAGGTATTTTAATTGTTAAAATCTCAGTAAATAATCATTGACAAGATAATAATAATCATCAACAATGAGTTCAATAGAACTTTTTAATGGTTATGGTTTTATCTAAGATGATAACATGGTAAAGAGTTGGGGGAGGGGGGTATATCCCCACAATCAAAAGGATTATTCCACTTTAGATTTATTGATACTCATGTACAAATATTTTATAAAATTAATTTATTTATCTACAAATTTGTATGTACAATTAATTCATATAAACAAAATTGGACAGATTTGGCATTTGGAATAACAAAATATAATAAACCATTGGTGCTATAGCACCCAACCAATGATACCTCACTGATAACTCTTGACAAAAAATATGTAAATCTCTACAAATCTAAACTGATTAAATTTTCTAAAAACCATTAAAGATTTTGTTATTTTCAATATGGCTTAAATCAAAGTTCATTTAACAATTTAAATAATTCTAAAACCATAAAATATATCTGAAACATTCAGTTGAATACTGAACTACAAATACACTTAAAAATCCTGCTGTTTTTTATTTAAAAAGAATACATGTATTGGTATTTGTAAAAAAGTACCAGTTTCAATATATTAATTTACAATTAACATTAGTACACCAGGTATTTGTTTTAATATGAAGTACCGGTACATTATGCATAAAACATGTTTTATGAAATAGGATCCCTCTTCAATTTCAATGTTGAAGGATTCATTCCATAATTTTAAAATTTGTATTTTATTTGTTAAGTATGAACTGGATTAAGAATTTACAGACAGAGTAAGTGATTATGTGTTTATAACACAAATATAATAACAGGAGCACCATTAAAAGATAACAAAATAAGTCGGTAAAATTAACACTTTTGATTTCTGCATGCCATCCAGAACATACATTGATATGGTAGCAAATTTGGCACATAAAGGGACTTAATAAACAATGAATGCTGCAATCTGCTGTTAAAAGACAAATGTTTCCTGTCACTACACAACAACATCCTTAAAGAATAGCTCATCTATCTGATCACAGAGCTCATCTGGATTGATTGTATAACTACCCGACGTTGTTGTACTTTTGTCATCATCATCTCTTGTAGCTATACTTTCACTTATTGTGTCATCAATATCTTGTATTGAGTATGGGAGCCCATAACTACTTTGCTCATTGAGTGTATCAAAAGTTCTTCCATTGACAAAATTTAATTCTCTCTGGACTCTAGTCTTGTATGGTGTGTTTGTTAAACTGTGGGCACTTTTAGAAATATCTGATAAATTTTTATGAGGAGTTGCCTCGCCCTTTTGTAACTTATTCCTGGACTTTGAACTATCAACGGTTGTGTTTGCTGTCACACTATCGTCACTAAAACTGATATTTCTATGGTAACCATCACCACCTGAAACTACTTGTTTAAAATTGGAATGTAGCATGTTAGAATGTATATTATGATTTTGATTACTTTTATCTCCCCTTCTATTGTCATTTGGATATAAATTTTTTGTGTCTTCTGAAATATACAAAAAATATAAAATCATAATAAATTGGGGCCTAATAAAGTTAAAATTTAAACATAAATAAGCAATTAATGTAAACAATAACATAAATTTAAACCTATGTTTCATAAAAGAACAAATTATTCAGATTATTTGTGGACTACACAATGAGATATCTCTTAGTCTTATTTGATAAATATTTTTTCCACAATCAGCTAACACATGAATTATTCCATTTCATCATTTAGATATTAAACAAAAACCATAGACATCCACTGATGTTAGTTCTTTCATTATAAAATCAAAATTAAAATTTTTCTTCAAAGACTTTGTGGAAATCTTTTGGAAGTATAAATTACCAGTAATAATACCTAATGTATGCAGAAGGGCATCTGTTTAAAATGTACAGTAAATGAACTTTAAAGGTATTTAATTTATTCGCTGAAATTTAATCATACTAACAAAATTTTTATTTTGCATTATTAGGATATTCTGTATGGATTATTAGAATTAAGGCATGCACTGAAGTCAAACAGTGTGTCAATTTCTCCTAAATAGTTAGTTAAATGTACATATCATTCATCAATAAAACTAAGATATCTGTCGACTGCTAGAACTTTACTAAAAAATTAATAATTATGTCTGTTATGAAGATCTATCTATGTGAGTGGTAAATTATGACATGCCAGCAACATAAGTCTTTCTTCTGCTAATCTCATCATTGTTCCTCATCACTCAAAACCTCATGTATCTTTCAAAAAGTTAATTACAACTAATTCTTTTGAAATTCATCAATATATAAAAAACACACACAGCACAAGTCCTGTCAGTTATGTGATAAAAAAAAAACAACAAAAAACAAAAAATTGCCTGGTCATGTAACAGTGCATTTGGTAGCAATTACATTACCAAGAAAAACATCTCAATTTACGCAATAAATTTCCACATCTGTCAGTTTTGGATATTTCATTTACATGAAATAATTAGTTTTGTACTGTTAAGATAACAAAAAATGTTCTAAATATTAACCAAAATTTTAAACAATGTCTCTGTTCATGTATCACTCTCAAAATAAAGTAAAATTCTAAGATCAGAAGACCTTCCCGAATTCTCAGTAATTCCCCCCCCCCCACCTTCCCTCCCTAATTTAGCCTATTGATAAAAGAAATTAGAAAAATGCCATGCAAAGTTAGATACAAATTCACTCCATGCCTCTTATTAGTTTCAGATAGACTGTTTTTATGGCATACTTCAGTCTATGGGGGAGGATTTGATGGAAGTGTACAAATGCTTTTCTCAGTAGCAGAATTCATTACAATTATATATAGAAATAATCAAAATTCAGAAAATTCAGAAATTGCTGACATTTTTTTATGCTTCTAAAATATTAAAAATAAAAGTCATTCTGATTTGTTTATCTAAATGTTAGCTGTGATTTTTTTTTCTATTTCAAGGATTATATAAACATATATTTTTTCCACAAATGAAATAAAAGAAAAATAATAATTAAAAAACATGACAATATATGATTTGATTTGATTTAATTTAATGGAGTTTTTATGTCCCAGTCAAGAATATTTCACTTATATGGAGATGTCACTAGCTATAGATGAAGTGGCAGAAATTTGACTTTTGCAGTGTGCTTAATGCAATGTACAGGGTTCTTTAATGTGTCATATCTGCCATGACATGTGGCATTGGTTTTTAAGGTCTTCTCCAAAGGATCGCACGACTTTTATTTCTAACTGCCGAGTGCTTTGCTAAAAAACAGTAACAACCAACTTTCAAGTCTTGGCCAGACCCACCGGTGTTTGAACCCCCCTCCCACATACAATGCGAGCACTCTACCAACTGAGCTACCATAGTGGTACTATAGAAATATTGAAACAAATTTATATAAAAACCAACAACAATTCAGATTTACAATACAATATATACATATATAAAGCATATATCTAGTGAAGTTCAATCTTTCAGACATGACATCAGTTTTCATGCACTTTAAACCTAGAGCATAACAACTCACCGTTATGAAAAAATCCCATTAAAAACCATACTACACATAACATTGGTAAAGTACCACTAAGAATAAAGGACATAAAATTCATAAATATTCCTATCACAGGGTACAAAATGTATTATCTTTTTATCAGTGTGTGCTAGTGTGTATATTATTTTATATTTATACCGGTATATAGGGTGTCATGTAGATTGATCATTATGCAAGTTCAATTCATCAACATCATTATTTCACAATTTTTCCAGGATTTAGGATAAGCATGTTTGTTATAATAATTGATTTAAATTAGTTGATAATTTGCTGGCTGGTTAGATTTTCTCATTATCATATGAAACATTTATATGGAACTACAATCTTAGAACATCATATTACAACTTTGTTCTCTTGTTGCACATGTATAAATATTTTTCTTTTTAATTTTTAAAATAAACAGGTATTATTTCATTATCAATTCTTTGTTAATGATGAAAATATCAGTTAAATTGCATGAAAAGATCTATGCTTGCTAACTATTGATCAAATGTCAGAATTACTTATTGTCATAAAAAAAACAACTTTTATCATCCTCATTTCAGAATAGCTGTTTATATTTATCAGTAATGATATCCTTTATGCATGCTTAAAATTTACCTGTTGATTCAGAAATTAATGAAAGGATTCCATGTTTATAGTGTATACAATACAGCCTACATTTATTATAGTTTATTTTATTGCACTCATGGTTCAGAAATTCCCAGATCTGTGTATGAACACTCACAATATCTGGTATTTTAACAGATAAAGGTATAAACTGTCACAATAAGAGTTGATCTGATACAGTCACTATACTTGACATTTATAGATAGATATGAAGGAATGTGACAAAAATAAATGGAATTGTTTACTAATAGTCCATAATTCTGAAAATCTTATACAAGTTCATGTGTATAACAAATAACTTTCTTATCTGAATAAACTTGATATTATATTTTAAAGCATTGGTTAGCAGTTGAAATAATGGGATTTAATTACTGTTCTCCAACAACATTGGAGGTTAATGATGACAGATATTTTTTCATGATATGCCTGCAGCCAACTTAAAATCTGAGGTGCATTTATCATAACAGATCTCTAACATTGTTAGACTTTTAAACATTTATTCACCTTCAGTACAATTCATGATAAAGTCTGGTAGAAGTTTTGACAAAAGAATGATGATGTAATTATAAAACTTACCTGAGTCACTTAGAGGATGACCTCTGTTGCTATTGACATCCTCTTCACTTCCTCCACGACCACTGTCACTTGTTGCTGATTCTGCTGATGTTTCACTACTTGCATCATCAGCTTTTTTTAAAAGATCTTTCAAGTGTCTGGCCTGAAAGTAGAAAATGGTTGAACTACTTACATGGTTAACTATTAACTAGAATAGTTTTAAAGATGACATTTCTTGGACTTTACTTGGATTAGATGTATATCTGTTTAGAATAGTCACACAGGCTACTGATTTCTTAAACAACAAAAATCAAATAATTTTAACTACCAATTTATTTCTGTTAAAATCTTTAAAATTTGGATATAGTTGCCTTAATACTGACAAAAATACATCTGCGTACCTGTAGTGAGATCATCATTGTTATGTGTTCTTAACTTTGTTGCAGTGAAATACCTCCCTTTAGCTATGCTTACAGAAATGTTCACATTTATTCACACAATTTACTTTCACATTACTTCATTTTTTATTTCATTTATTTAATTGCAGATCACTGTATATTACATAATATCATAATGAATCAAATTTGTTAACATTTCAGGTATACCAGTAGTATGATCAAAATGAGTAAGCATATAAACTCTGTCCTGGCAATTACTTATGACGGACATTGTCTAAGTGCCACCCCAGGTATTTTATTAATTTTACTTGAATTGAAAAAATGTTGTCACAGGGACAGTTCAAACATGGTTAAAATCTCCAAAATTTTCACAAGAATAAGTCAATCAATTCAGGGATATGATATCAACATGCTTGAACATCCAACATGTGAGGTAATAACTTAAATCAAAACATTTAATTAACCTTGTTTATCGTTATATAAACCAATTATTACCTCCTCCTCTTGTAACTGACGATACCACATCTGATTGGGTGATTGAGGACGCTGGTCATGTGTGATACGATTAATGTCATATTTTTTGTCATAGCTATCTTTACTTATATCAGAATACAATGTATTATTGGTTAACACAGAACTACAGGCTTGAGGATTCTGAAAAAGAATGAAAATTAAAATAAGAAATACATTTATCTTTTGTTTATTCTAATTGTTGGTACTGTTCCTTCAAGAATGTCACTATTAAAAAAAAATTATGTGTCTAAATCTGATAAAATAGCTGTAAATTGCACATATTTATGACTGTAAACTTCATTCTGATTTGAACATATCAGAAGTAAATTTTGGGTACAATATTGACCTTTCCTATCAAACAAACCAGATGATGTTAAAGTTGATATCATCCTGACTCCTAATGATACAAACTTTGACCTAAATGACAGGTTTTACTGGTGTTTTAAAGAGTTGCCTCTAAGACATAGCAAAATAATGCATGCTCCTATCAACCTTAACACTTAACTTATTTAATATAATGGGTAATTTTGTCTTCAAAAATATTTAAATTACACATAAAATATCAGTTATATTAATGACCAGAGGGCAGCAAATACATGTACTACTTTCTTACTATGCATCATTTTACAACAACAATGAAATAAACGCAGAATCAACTGATGTCTGTCTGCTTTACTGTGTAAGGGTATGTTGGTCTGTATGTTACAATCATGTGTGTGGGTATGATGGTCTATTTGTTACCAATGTTCTCTTCTAGACTAGTCACTTGCTATAGAGTGAACTTAAAAATGTGTAGTGAAGGTTTTATACTGACCAGCTAGATAAACACCTCAATTTAATCTTGAGATGGAATCTAATTATTTAGTTTACATTTTTAACTTTAATTTGATTAAATGATGTATTTAGCTTTAAAAATCCTTTGTCCACACATCAAAAACAATAATCTGATATCCCAGAACCAATATTAAATGGCTACCCATTGATTCAAGTACCAACAAATGTAAAAGGAAAGCTAGCTGAAAGTAACATCAACTTTAATCAACAAATGTTTTATGATTCATTGTTTTATAGTTATTAACAATTCTTTATCTCATAAATTATTCTACCAAATCTAAGATGGGTGCAAGAACAAACAATGGCATAAGAAAATTAAACTATAAATAGTTATAGCTGATTGGTTATTTGCTCTTTAAAATATATGTATTATTCAGAACAGACTACCCTGTACTGTGCAGATGTAGGTACTTTAGATGTACTTTGGTTGTACCTTGGATGTCTTGATAATATTTACTCATGCAATCATCTACATTGTATTAACTAGTTGCTATGTTAATATTCCTTCTTTTAATAGGGAGTTTTTGTTTTATCAAAAGATACATGCTTATTGAGGCTTAAAACAGATTGAATCTTAGATGTTGTGATGGTAATTGTTGATGAAGTGCCAAAAATATAGTAAACATTAAATTTTAACAACCTTCAGATCAAATTAAAACCAGAATTTTGAATTATTGATATTTGTATGTCTTACATCCAAGGAACAGCTTTTACAAATTAAATTTTTGAAAAAATTTTTGTAGCAAAGTTATGAAACAGAATTGATTTTTTAATACCTTGAAAACTGAATAATTTTTTCCATGATTAATATTTAATGATTAAATATAACTTTTTATCTATTTACACTAGGAAAGCAGGAAAAGAGATCTTGAAATAGAATATTGCTGGAAGCAGAAAAAAACATTGACAAAGTTAAAGATTAGTTTCATATTTTAATAATCTTAAAATTAGTCAGTCTTATTTAAAAAACAGCTGTTGAGACTAGGAGTTAGTGGTAAAAAATGGAGTTAATAGAAATCAAGCCTCAAGAAGAAAACTCAAACAATAAAAGAGAAACCTAATGATTTGAACAAACAAATTACCAACTAAAATCCAGTTAGTTTTAATGTATTTAACATGTTTGCTGAAAACTTTACTGAAAACATTTTGATTAGAATTATATGGACACAAGGTAGTACCCAATAGTAGAGTAGATGTCTTATTAAGCCTAAATACTGTTTGTTTTAAAGATTTGCCACAATCTATGGGGCTTCTCTTGAGGCCTTAATTCAATATTTAACTTAAGCCCAGTCCTATTGTCTATAAACAGACATCTTCCAATATTTACTGTCCATTTTATATTCAAATATAATAATATGTTAATCTATGGTTAGAAGGTTTAAGGCAGGGAATATTAATATAAAAAATCAACTGTTGTTGGGAGGTTTAAAGGAGGGAATATTAATGTTAAAAATGAGTGCCAAGAGGGACAAAGACTTGCTCTTATTTTTTGGTGCATTTAAAAACCTTTAGATATGAGAACTGCTTTGTATAGCACATAATTTATCTCAATTAAACAATTAAACACTTTAAGATGGAATTACATGTTAACTTAAAACAATGAGGGCATAATGGAAATACCATGCCATTCCATACTTTATCAGCTTGTTTCTCTCCCAAACCAATGATGGCATTCCAGACAAAAATGAAAATATATTACCTTAATTCAAAACAGTTTAATGGATAACTATGGTCATCTTACAAAAAATAGTGACCAGAAAGGTTCATAAAAATGTTTGATGCCCCAACCACTGGGACAGACAGAAGATGTCCAATTTTGTTAGTTAATATGATAACTCCCAGATGCACTGAACACATTAATTTTACATGAAAATTCTTAAAATAACTGACTATGCACATTATGAATATCTACTTACCGGTAAAACTTTACCATCATTTAGTGTGATAGATGAAAGTCCAGAATACTGATGTTTTGTTGATGAACAGTTTGTTATGTTTGTGAGAGAGGAAGTATTCATAGAGTCACTTTCTTCACTCAAGGAAAAACTAACTTCTTTTTTATTCTTCTTTTTGAAATCATCCCCTTCTGAAAGTTTTGACACATCTGCTGAGAGAATTACTCCAGGTCTGGCTGAATACATAGTAGGTTCATCCTTTTTTGACATGTTGTTATTGTTCTGTCGGCGTCCAATATCATTACGTCTGATGATGAAAATAGTGGCTAAAATTGCAACAGATAAAATTATTGTAACAATAACAATCACAACAACAGTCAATATGTGCTGATTTCCAGTATCTTCTGGAAGAGGTGGCAAAACAGTATCGTTGCCTACGGAAACCACAATATTCAGATTTGTATACGATATTTGTTCTTCTCTCCCTCCATCTTTGACAGCTAAGACTAGTATGTAAGTGTTTGCATCATAAAGCTTCATTATTTTAGCCACTCTTATGTTGCCACTGTAAACATCCATTTCAAACAAATCCTTCTTATTTGGATAATTAATTTGATCAATGTAATAACGAAGCTTTGAATTATCTCCCTTGTCAACATCATATGCATCCACTTTTGTGATAATGGTTCCTGGGACTGTAGAATAGATTATTGTTATAGTATTATTAAAATTATTAGGATACTTTATTACTGGTATATTGTCATTATCATCAATTACTCTTACCAACACTGAAGCTGTACTGTTTAGTTTTGGTGAACCTTTATCCACCGCAATAACAGAAAATGTGTAATTTTCCCGCAATTCACGGTCTAACCTTCCAATAGCTCTGATAACACCAGTGTTACTGTCTAACATGAATTCTGCTGGCCTTGTTGATAAAAAATCAAAATAAAATTGTCCGTTTGACCCTGCATCAGTATCTACTGCTGATAACTTTCCGACAGTTGGATTCCCATTTTGATTTTCCAGTACATAAAACTCAAAAACAGCATGGGTAAATGTTGGTGCTACATCGTTAACATCAGTTAAAGCCAAAATGACAAGAGCAGAAGAAGTCAGTCTAGGTGAACCATTATCTGTAGCATTTACATGGAACTGTATTTCTGGCTGTAACTCACGATCTAATATTTCTCTTGCTATTATTACCCCAGTTGTAGGGTTAATAGAAAACTGTGAACCATCAGAATGTAAAAAATATATAATCTTTCCACCTTCACCTGTATCCACATCTGTAGCAGTCACCCTTGTGATATAAGTGTCCATTTTATTATTTTCCACAATACTTGCTTTATATACCTTAGGTTTAAATTCTGGAGGATTATCATTTACATCTGTAACACGAATGATGAAGCTTGTTAGGTTTTGTTTTTTTGGAATTCCTTGATCATTACATTTAATGGTAACATTATGAACAGTTAGATTTTCATAATCTAGTTTACTTTTTATGATAATTTTGTACATATTTGGATACAATTCTACCAACTGAAAAAATATGCCAACCATGCTACACTGAACTTTTCCATTCGATCCACTATCCAAATCAGAAACTGCCACATTTGCTACATACCTTCCTATTTCTGCAGATTCTGGAATATCAGTGCCACCTGGTGGCAGATTAATGTTAATCTGTGGTGCATTGTCATTAAGATCTGCTATGTCTATGGTCACCATGGCAGATGAAGATAAAGATGGCTGCCCATTATCTCTAGCCTCGACAAGAAACTGAAATTTTTTATCCTGTTCATAATCAAGCTCAGAAATGATGTATATTTCTCCTGATGTTTGATTTATGTTAAACATGTCTGTAACTTTTCTTGGTACTCTTTTACTAAATGAAAATATTACCTTACCATTGTCTCCAATATCTAAGTCATTTGCAGTAAGTTTAAGTACCACAGAAGTCACATCTTTGTTTTCAGGTACCAGGACACTATAACTTGCTTCTGTAAATGCTGGGTTATTGTCATTGTTGTCAGTTACTGTTATATTTATTGTCACTGTTCCTGTTTTTTGAGGAAATCCTCCATCTTTAGCTATAACCTGCACTTGATAAAAATCCCGGGTTTCTCTATCCAGGGGATGTAAAACAACCAGACCTAAATCTGATGGTCCACCTAAAGGATTCTTGAGCTCTTGTAATCCAAACATTTCATTACTTGGAATCAAATGATATGACTGAACAGAGTTATTCTGTCCAGTGTCTCTGTCTAAAGCACCACTTGTAAGCAAAACGTAATTGATTGGAGCCGATTCCTGGACAAACAAAGCCACTTCTGGTTCAGGAAATTCTGGGGCATTATCATTAATATCTTCAATAAGTACTTCAATTTGGATGATTTTATATAAATCCAAAAGCTCTGTCACTGGTGCTTTTTTGTACACTGCAACATCAAAACTTAATTCACAAGTTGGTTTAAATTCACAAATTGTATCTCGGTCAATTACTTGAGCACTTCTTAAAGTACTACTAACCTCTTCAAGCTTGAAATATGAAGCATCATTGTTCCCTTTTGTTAAAATCTGAAACCTCAACTGATCAAACTCTGCCTGTGAAACATTTCCATATAAAAGACTGTCTCGAGCTACATTTCCCACAAATGTTTCATTGGGTTGCTGCTCACGGAAATTATACTTAACAATAGACTCCTGGGCACGTGTCATGTGGTTATAAACATCAAATGCCAGAAGCAGAAAAAGTTGACGTAATGGTGCACTCATATTGCATAGTCAGAAAAATCCACAAAAATAACACAGAAAATTAAATCAAAATCAAATCAAAATCTGTCCAAATTGGTTTATAAAATCCTGGTTTGATGATAATAATGGTGATGTGTGTATTAATGCCATCTTCTCACCAAACCTGCCAAAATAAAATAAAGAAAAAATGTCTCAGAATGCAAAAAAATGTCTACCAATCTTGTCTAAATTCTTAAAATTGTGGAACAAGGAGAGCCATCTCAATGATCGAATATGTTTACAAAAGTTATTAAGAAATATATGTCAGTCCCATTCAAATAAAATCCACACATTATTAGTCATATTATACATAGGACAATATTGACATTAATGTTAAAATGGTTTACCCACTAATTGACTTCAGTTATAAAACCAGTTCTATGGCACAAAAATGTTATTTTGCCTTTTCACTCCTTTCTTAATAAATACCTTGTAAAAACAGATACATACTTTCATAACAAAAGTGATCCTTGCCTGGCCTTACACTACAGATCAGAACTGTAATCACTAAATGACTTTTCATATAGATAATTTACAAAGGTATTTTAGATTTTTTATCAACTGGTCATTAAAGATATTCTGTGTCTTCTTTGGCCAGCAGACACTGTCCACTATCAGACCAATAATATTTCCCAATTTTTAGGAGCTTATTAAAATGTTAACATTATGTCATGTGACACATAAAGACAGTGATTTACAATTTAAGTTTAATCAATTAATTAATCACCCAAAGCAGTGCATAGCTAGTTGTGTTGATGTTGAAAAAAAAAAAAAGAATTCAAATGTTTCAAAAATAATTGTTCAAATTATTTTATGATTATTTCATAAATAACTGCAAACAGTCTAATAAATGCCATTCTGTATGTTTCAACATATAAAAAAAATGTATAAATTTAATTGGGCCCTATTTGGTTCCCAAAGGTCTAATATTGAAATGGTCGAAAGTTGACATCAGTACTCATCTTCAGAAAATATATAAGTCAAAATTGTTTTATATGACACTTTCATGTTGTGTTTAAGTGTATTGAATACAGATATTTTATTTATTCTTATATTCTTGTAATTTTAGAGCATTTTTACAATTTTTAAAATTTTTGTGTCTGTCATAGTATAACATTATACTCAATTATTTACTTCCAATAAGCCACCTAAAATACGACCAAAAAGGACAGTAAAACATCACATTTGTAATGGTATCAGTAGTAAAACACTAAAATCTGAACTACTGAACTACAAAATTATACTGCAATTCAAATTGTTATTTTGGAACCTGATAAGGTTCTTTCACACATTTTTTTTTAAATCCTACAGCAAAGTATTTATATCTGTGCAACAAACGATTATCCTGTTAAAAACTCTCTTTTTTATCATAAGTCACTGAAAACAAATAAATACAAAAAGCAATATGTTTTGATTGACACATGATCAACAAAATAAACATTATCTGTACACTTTTCAACATAGTAACACCTTGTGTAAAAGTCTAGCTATACTAAGTAAACATGCACCCTTCCTAAATAAACACAATTAAACATTTAAACATGACATAGGTTTATATAACACATAATAAGGTTAAAACATCTTCTCAGCTATAATACATAACAATAAACAAAACTACCTCAATCTTTACCAAACAATGTAACTTGCAAATCAGGTATAAAAATTAGTTCCAATTTTGAAGTGTGATATAACTCTATTTTATAGGCATTTAAAAGGGTTTTTAAGTGAGTGAAAGAAGGAACATCAAAGAGGTTATGTTGGTCTGTTTAAAAGCTTTTTAACACTTTTTTTTTTTTACAATATTCTTTTAATGTTGAAAATTGTTGGTTGTTAACATTAGAGTGTTCTTTGGTTACGTAGGTGACAACAAAATATGTGTAATAATTACCAAAGTCTGAAAGCAGACTTTATCTTCCTAAAAACCATTAAAAAAGCTGTCAACTCCAAAAACAATGTGACTAAACTCCATTTTAAATACCACATTTTACTGGTATTAGACATATATATATATAAAATTATTATCATTACTTTTGTTTAGTTAGATCATTGAAATAGCTGCAATATGTTGCTATATACTACTACTTAAAGATAAAAATTAAGTCTTTTTATGACTTATATATATTGTCGGAAGTTATATATCTACACAATGACTAGACAACAAGGAAAAACATTATAACTTAAAACTAACCACACTCATTTTTACAATGGAGATGGTGCCTCGTGTCTGGTTATATGTGTCCTTTTTTAGGAAGAAATAACACAAATATGAACAAAGAAATAAAACACCTGGTCAGAGGTAGCTATAAAAAAATCACTGTAGGTCAATCTCAATTAGGTTAGTAAAGAATATCCCTAATAATGATCTTGATAAAAACTGTATCACTTGTGAAAAACCTGGGGACTAACTTAATGTAAAAAAACAAGGGATGGCTGGTCAGGGTATAGGGACATACAGTGAGTTAACATCATCTGTCATATATATCAATAATCAGAACTGATGATGTTATCTGAACATTAATGAACTCATTCAACTGCTGTAGTTTTGTGATGATCTTATAGTGTAATTTATCCATTGTAATTATTATATATAATTATATATGTCAGAAAAATTTAAATCTTATTATTATCATTAAAACTTATTGCATCATACCATGTTATAATAAGCTTAAATTTTATGAGATTAAGTCTACCATCAAATAGAAGCTTATAAGATTATAATTTAGTAAATATACATGTACAAGGAATCCCCTTCTTATATATTATTATATAAATAATGTCTAAGAAGATTTTGAAAAGAATATTGAAGATTTTGAAAAGAATATTAATAATTTTTTTATATTATATTAAATATTTTCACACTCTAAAAAAGAAAAATTTAATGAAAAATTAATTCTTATCTAAAAAATCTTTGAAAAGAGATGATAAACCTATTTAACTTGCAATATTTTGTTTTAATTGTTACTATGTTATACACTTATTGTTCAAACTTTTTCTTTCTGATGTAAAAATTATCATGATACTTATTTTGATTTTTAAAAGTTTGGTAAAAAAATCACATGAAATATAAATTAACTGTGACAATGTAATCTTACCTGAGTAGTAATAATCGTTAATTTATCCCTTTTAAACCTGCACATGGTAAGATGGCATAAAAAATCAAATGTTCACCACATATTTGAAGTGTCATATACAACCAACTTGAAATCAATCCTACACAAGCTGGTAAATAAATACAGTACATTATCAGCAGTCAGGGGATTAAGACAAGGAGACCTCTTAAGCCCCTTTCATTTAAACAACAATTACTGGGAACATGACATTAGAGTTATTGAGAATTGTTATCAGGTCTGATAACAGACAGCTGATTGACAGTTAAGAAAAGTGAGAATCCACAACTGCTGATAGTTACTTTTTTAAACAGTATTTCTGAAACAATTCAGCAATATAGCACTGAATGAAAGATTATGTACAGACACATACATACCATACTTCATTAACAATGAATTTTAATTTGAAATATTTCCTTAGTTCTAAAGATCTACACAATACAGTAAATTCTATATGATAATTGACTGGTATCTAAAATTAATAACTTAAAAAGTAACTTTTGAGATTTAATATGTTACTGACAGGTAAGTTAACAACAAATGTTTGAGTTATAAACAAAAAAAAATGACAATCAACTATATTCATATCAACAAGAAACTGCTTAATAAATTACAATTTGACATATGGGAGTTTAGAAAGCAATTTGTAAAATAAAAAATTCTTCTGTATGTATACTGTAACCCCATGCAGATTTTTGTCAAAATTCAGATAATTTGTTATCAAGTATATTTTTGTGTATATTACAAACTTATCTGAGTAATTCCATAATGGTACTGATACCTACTAAGTAAACCAGTACTAATCTACAAGTCTACACCATAGTGAGAACAGATTATTTACATTAACTGTCAATCAATATATATAACAAACCTCTTTAAGAACTCTGTGAAGAATTGAAACATGTCAGTCCTAAATATTATCATCAACGCATATAAGTACCTTAGTTTGTTACTATAAACAAACTTCAGAACTTCAGTTCTAAAAGTGATTAGTATCCAGTGTCGTTAAAATTTGTCGGACATGAGTGTAAAAATGTTTTCACCAACACAGTTAACATAACTTGCTGGTAAATTATTTAAATGTTTAATTTAAAAAATAATATCACTTTATATACTTTATATGTTTTCTAAACATTCAGCAAGCCTTGTTCGGGGTCATATTTTGCAGACAAGTGTTTGAAAAAAATGATCTCACATTCACACCAGTGTGTGGTTGTTTTCATTTTTAATTTAATCAAATAATGATGCAATGATGTCTAGGCATCAGTACAAGGTGTCATGTTATACACATATCCTTATTTCTGAATCACATGTTATACAAGTTCTTTATACCCACCTTGTATATAAGTAGTTCAAATGTTAATGTTATTTCCATAATTTAATTACATCAAATATAGACAACAAAAGAAAAATCAATGGATGTCTATTTCTTATTTATAACACATACAACTGAATCAATTTCCACTATTTTCTGAAATTTATGACTAACAGGTCCACAAATTATACATTACACTTCAGTCAATTCTTTAAGGTATTGTAAGTTATGTAACTATATATCACAAACATATGGTCTGAATTTTATATCATAGACAATGTATGGTAAAAAGTGAATTCTTGTCTTAGACTGAAGTATTAATCTCCTCATCTGTGACTGTAACATTCAACCCAATGAGATTTCCCTGTCATATGTGAACACACAGAATGACTTCTTAATCCGCAGATATGTCATATATCACTTCTATTTATACCCTTTACAAAAAGTATTTACACCAAAACATGATTTTGATGCATAAACTAATTTTTATAACAAGTTTGTTCAAGAGAAAAACATTTGTGAAGTTAAGAGTAAAATTTTGACAAGTGGATTACTGAGATTATACTTGAGGACATATCAAGTGTAAAAATGCAACAGTTGGTGTTTTAATTATCATTAAATTTAAGAATTTAAAAAATAATAAATTTCAAAATAAGAAAGGAATTTTTTGTTTATCAATGATACAACCTGTTTAAAAATAATTTATTCTGCATTAAGTAATTTCTTCTAACTATTTTCTATAAATTCATTATAACTTTTTAATTGTCACAGATATGTATAACTCAAAGAATGAAAAGCCTTTTATTAAAATTTATGGTGATTTTAATATTTGATTGAAAAGTAATAAATCTAAATTTCATATTAAAATAAGCCTAAGATTACTGACAATATAATAAATTGGTCATATAGTGCCAGTTTTATTGGGGTAGAAATCATCACATTGATTTACTATAGGCTAAATATTTATATATTTTTTTTTAATGTCAATGATAGCACCTATAGGCAACAAAAAAGAGAATTTTAACATGGTTAAATATAATATGCCAGAGGCTGAAACATTGTAAAATGATATTGTTCTTTTGTTTTTAATATATATTGATTGACAATAAATACATTTCTATGGTTGTAAATTTCAATGATCAAACATTTTATTTATCAATTAGATAAAAAAAAAAATTTTGTAATGCAAAGAATAAAGATAAAATATATATACTGGTAAGTACTGATAAATATAAAGAACTTTGAACTAGTCATAAACAACCTATAAAATACAGAAATTCTTTAAAAATAAATCAGAATTACAGAGTAAAAGTTAGATTTATTAAGTTTTTCTTATAATTTTTTATTTTCAATTTTTATTATTTTTTTTATCAATATGTATGTAGTTAAAAAATACATTTAACAAATGTTTGTTTCAACTAAAATCACAGAAATTTCTCAATACAGTGGAGTTTAATAACAACTGGTATGTCAAGATTGCTTTCACTTATTTCATTTTATTCCATACGTTAATATAACTTATTGGTACAATATAAATATAACAATAAGTACTGTAACAGTGAGATACATTGTATAGCACATATCTGGAGATATAATAATAATAATAATAATAATAATAATAATAACATACAAATATGAATATTACAAGTCAGGTTAACAATCATTTCGGATTTTGACAGCTTTTTTAAGACATTTACCTAGATTACACAATTGTTTTACATTATTGACACTAAGTAATTGAATAAGTTTAAAAACACGAGGTTTGACCCAAAAATACGGTTTGATGTATCGCTTTCTAAGATTGGAAATAAACAGGACATTCAAGAATAAAGTGGTAATCATCTTCTACAATTCCAGAACAAAAAATACAATAAATAATTAAAATATATTTATAATAAAATATTATTTCCCTTTGTATTACCATAACGAGTCGAGTAATGGTGTTTAACATCCCAGTCAAGAATATTTCACTTATATCAAGATGTCTCCAGCTATAGGCAAAAGTGCAGAAATTTTGCCTGTGTGTTGCGCTGATGGCATTATACAGCAGGGTTCTTTATCGTGCCTCACTGTGACACAGGACCTCGTTTATTTTTTAAGTTCCCATCCGAAAGAACAGTGACTTTCATTTCGTAACCTTGTAACCCAAACTGTAGTTATGTAGCATGGAATTTGCCTTTATAATTTAATTAAAAAACCCAAATAATTAAATCCACAATTTCTAATTCATTATTACAATACATCCATTTTCTGTATCTTTGACAAACCCACCATTTCGAAACACTACAATCTTTGTTTTATTTATATTATGAAAGTTAATTTTTAATTGGTGATGGAAACCAGGGTATCTCGAGAAAAACTCATAGCTATGGCAAGTGTAAACTTCAAGATTTGATTAAATACTATACTACCAGCATTTCATTACCAAAAAAATAAAGAAGAAGTGAATTATTCTGATTTAACTTTCTTTTAATGATCTCTTCTGATATTTTAATAGAAAAGATATTAAACTGCCTTGTTTTTATGACAGAGTACAATTTTTCATACATCAACAATGTAGTGTATTAGCTATTGTTTCCTTAAACATTACTCTTGATAAATCAATGATGATCTTCATCAAGTACAGGTGAAATTGATCATTTTCATGACTTGTTTTTTTTTTCTTCTATTTCATCAAATCACTGAAAATGGAGTCATTATGACTGAGTAGGTATTGATTCTAGGTGGAGACTACACGGACAATGTATAAATAAAACATCCTAAGATATTACAGGTACACTCCCATATCTATCATAAATGTGAATATTTTATTTTAAGAGAGCAGTCCTCCAGTATTCTGATTTTTTTCAGGTAAAGTATTAATAAGAGGAAAGTTGGAGAAATGCATCATTTTCTTACAAGTGTTTAACATAGACAGAACCAACAAATAAAACAATTTCAAGGAAATTTTAATGAATGTGAATAAACAATAATAATAAATAATACAATATTTCTTTCAATTTTAATAGCTTAAAAGTAGCTTAATGTCTCAGATTTAAGAAAAAATTAATTTAATATAAATATGAAAAGGAATTTAAATTAAGACATTTCTTTTTCATTTAGTTTGAAACTTTGTAAATATGTAAACTGCCATCAGCTGTCCTTGAAGTTATAACACAAAAATGGTGTAAGAAAATAAAAACAGGCCCTTCCAACAAACAATACTAAACAAATATATTTAAAATATATATATCAAATAGACAAAATATTTAAATACAATATTGTGCAAATAAAAAAAAATTAAGGTATTGGATAATATTCCTTTGTACAAAGTAGATCTTTGAAGGAAGACAGAATTCTAATTTATAGTAATTAACTCAGGCTGGCTATTATATTGTTTAGTCACAATGAAAATTATTTTTGTACAGAGAAAATTATATATTGTTGGACCTAATTTTCTCTATCTTTTCTACACATTTAAATTTCCATAAATTTAACTTATCTAATGAAACTATGTAAAAGACCTGACAAAATGAAAAACTTATCAAATATTTAATCTGAGGTACTGGTAACCTTGTCTATAATGAAAAGTATTACAAACATAACAATCTAGTAAAACATTTTTGTAAAACAGTGAAAAGTTCAAACTTAATGTGAAAGTGAAACTCACTTTTGGGCCTGTTTTATCAATGTGGCAGGATTACCTAGCGACAGCCTTGTATGTATTTATTATATATTTCACATGTAATATAGGCACAAATGTCTAAACTTTTAAAACAATAAACATGAACAAGTATGTAATTTTAAATTGAAATTTTACTAGCTATAATATTTTATTTAACTATTTACTATTACCAGTAATACAAAGAGAATAACAATCTTATTAATTCAATTCTCTAACTAACAAGTATATACATACCTTTATTTCTCTTTATAAATGAGTTTCTGACTTAGAGTATAAAACAATAACTTGTGCATTCTACAATGAGTGACAATTACTGGAAGATCACACAACCAATGATATGAAATCAATCACTATATACATGTACTATTGACAGATGTTATCATTGATCAGGCCAAGGATATGTAAATACTTGGTCTTCAATAGATAACTTGGAATTAAAAAAAAATAAAAAAACTTGCATCCTCTTTATCTAATCAAATATTTTGTTCATCTTGGTATTTGATGTTAACTTTTTGGATTATTTATTTTAAAAAGGCCTAATTCAATTTGTACAGAGATGATCTGCAATTTCGGTTAAAGTTACCACCATAAATATAAACCTAAAAATTAAATTTATTGTCAAACCACAAAAAACATATGCAGTGTAATTTTTACTGGAACAACATTTTCCACCTGGCATATTCAATGTAAATCATAGTTCCACATAAAATTTCAAGAGGTACAAATTACCAATTCAAAACGATCAACAGCGACCCTATATATTTACTTGTGCATTTAAACAGTGTTTTTTGTTTAATTTGGTTTAAAAGCACAACATTTATATCTAGTGGCCTTGACAATCAAATGATCATTGATAACAGTAAAAACCATTTGACCATAAAAAAAAGAATTGACCAATTAACTCATTAACATATTGTAAATAATGGATCAACTTATACATAGAAGTAAGCACTGACCACAGGTCATTTATCAACCATTTGTAAAATGCTTTCTCATTTTCATTTTTTTAAACATTATAAAGGGTAAACAATAGACTGATTGCTCCCTGAAGCACTGCAAAATAGAATGTGTCTAGACCCAAAATAGTTGAAAATATTTCTGTGGATAATCACCTTTCAGTGATTTTGTTTGCCTAAAATTACTACCGAATAAAGGTAGTTTCCCCTTGAAAAATAAGACTAAAATTTCCCAATTTGACAACTAAAATTCCCCAAAAGGCAACAGTGACACACAATCAAATAGTTTAAGTTAAATCCAGTTGTCCAAAACTGATCTGACAGACAAAAAACGTTAGATATTGTCACAATATAAGATCTTTGCATTGAATTTCAAAATTCTGAGCATAATATGTGACATAAAAAGGGTCCAAATTTTCCCAATCTGAAAGGTAGAAGGTAGTTTTTAAAAACCATAGCAAAATCACTGCCTTTGATCTTTTTACAAATAAAGCATACTAAAAATTTAGATATATGTAAAACAATTATTAATCCAAATTATTATTAATATTATTATTATTATTATTCTACATTCCATTAGTTTAAGTTAAAAAGACAACTTTATCAAGAGGTCTGCAATAAGACATATAGTACTAAGCAGCGCTCCAGTAATGCCGGCAGTGTCAACCAGCGATTTTAGAAAATCAGTAAAACAAAATTTGCCAAAAAAGTGCCATTTCTAGAGGCCTGGTACTAAGCTATTTTTTATTACAAGTTTACAATGAGACTTAAAATTTGTCTACCTACATAAACTAAGTGACAGGAAAATTTGGTGCCAATTCAGTTGCTTGCATTTTTAGGAGGAGACAAATACAAGTTTTCAAAGTTCTAAATCATAAATGGTTGCCAGCTGTGACATAACAAACCAAGATAAAGTTTAAAATGTGGCAAGCACAAAAAGGTCACATGCTCATCATGTCTACAAAGTTTAATAACGATCCGAGCTGTGATTAAATTCTTAGTTTGCTTAATAATGGATTAAACTATTGGGAGTATATACAAATTCAAACTAACAATAATTCCCTAAAAATTATTTTCAAAAGACTTAATCTGAGAAAATGAAATATCTTTATATAAGTAAAGGTTTGCATTGAATTTGATGTAAATTAATTTTCATTAAATTAACTAAAGAATTTTATTATACAATTTGACAATGAGTTAGAAATTACTAAGAGTTTTCATTTTATAATGTATAATTTAATTTAAATGTACAGAAATTTAAAATCAAGCTGTGTTCGCTTATAAATACATTACATGTTTTGCTAATATTGCTACAAATATGAAGTAATATTTATATTAAATAAATACATAAAACAAGAAATCAATGTCAATAGCACTTAATTAATGTGAAAAATAGTAATGCTGAGAATACTTTCCATGTTAAATAATAAATACAGTACTTGCACTGCATAGTATATCTATCTCTTTGGTAACATACAACTAAGTTTAAAATCCCTAAAACAGTTCGATGATTAAAAATGCAAACTAAATATTTGCAGTGCAATGAGAATTCTTCATAATGCCATACATACTCCAGCTAGAGTATTATTGTATATATAAGTTAACATTAACTAGGATTCAGATTAAAGTCTTAGATAAACTTGATGCAACAGTGGGAAGATCTTATTGACCGACAGCCACCATATCTATCAAACGACATTCTGTTCAAGTGGGGAGATTATTGAATGTTAGAACTACCACATCTATTAAACAACATTCTGTCTAGGGGAGATTTTTGAATGTTAGAACTACCACATCTATCAAACGACATTCTGTTCAAGTGGGGAGATTATTGAATGTTAAAACTACCACATCTATTAAACAACATTCTGTCTAGGGGGAGATTTTTGAATGTTAGAACTACCACATCTATCAAACGACATTCTGTTCAAGTGGGGAGATTATTGAATGTTAAAACTACCACATCTATTAAATGTCATTTTGTTTAAGTGGGGAGATTATATAATGTTTGAACTACCACATCTATTAAATGGCATTCTGTTCAAGTGGGGAGATTATTGAATGTTGGAACTACAACATCTATCAAATAACATTTTGTTTAAGTGGGGGAGATTATATAATGTTAGAACTACAACATCTATCAAACAACATTCAGTTCAAGTGGGGAGATTATTGAATGTTAGAACTACAACAAAGTTAGGGATCAAAAGTTATAAGAAATTTAATTTGTAAAAAGTTTATTCAGGATTATTCAATACTGATAAAATCCAGACCAAAAAGGACATAAGATTTTTGCATTAATTTATTCTTAAGTGTTAATATGAGGATAAACAAACTATGACAATCCCTGAAAACAAAACAAAATTCAATACAGGCCAAAAAATTAGAAATATTTTTATCAAAAGAATAATGTCATAAATATCAAGTATGTCCTACATGGGCTTGGATAACAGCATCTTGTGATTGACTGTATCATGAACCATGTTTTATAGGATTCTAAGCCATTCCTCTAGTAGTGCAGTTGTTAGCTCCTGACTATTAGCCGAAAGTTGTGGGTGTTTCAGGATGCAGGATGTCCCAAATTGTGCTCTATTGGGTTCAAGTCAGGAGATTGACTTGGCTAATCCATGCATTGTGTATTGCAGTAATGTATGCATTGTGACATTTTGTTTTGCTAGCTAACTCAATGAGTCAGTATGCCACAGACAATCATAGCATCCATCCCCATTTACATGAATTATTCAGGCACTGGGTAAACCAGTCAATTTTCTGTCCTCTAATAATGCTGAAGACCAAGCAAGGAAGCAGTAATTTAAAATTTAAAGTCTCAACAATGACCTGGCTAGGGTCTGAACTCCTGATCTTTAAGTTGATGTTTTACCATTAAGCCACAAAGACAGCCACTTCATTTTGGTGAATTGAGGGCTGATTTTTAAATGAAATAATGAAAAGCTGTAATTATGAATTATGAAAAAAGTGAGAAATATCATTACTACTGAAATCAAAATCTTGAGAGTAAATGACAGAGTAAATATCATTATAAGATGATTATAGAAGAAGTATGTTGAGTTTCTGTATATCACCTTTTATCCATAATAAATTCTTATATTGACAATAAAAACCAAATAAAAACAGTCGTTAACACTTCCTTAAATATTAATGTTGATATCATGGGTCTACCTGTACCATATATACCACTGATATGGTCTACTGAAGCAAGAAATAGTCTTAAACTATTTTTTTTCTGTTAGAAATACTTTTAAAACAGATACAAAAGGCCAAACAAAGGTGGACAAACAAAAGTCAAAATAATAAAATACAGAATTTAAGGGAAAAATTTCAGCTGTCGATAATTTCCTTGCATAATTTATACGTAGAGGAACAATAATCTATATGAGACTCCAGGATCACAGTTCTTCTGGAAGTGTTGACAATAATAACTTCTTCATTTGCATTACATGTATCATAAGTAGAAGACCTTAACCTCTGACAATGAAACCATTAAAAAAAAAAGATGAACAAAACTAATAATTGAAAACCCACATTACAAGTTACTGCATAACTGCACATGTAAACCTATTTATTTGACTTAAGTTCAAGGTCAAACAATCTCTATATTCATTTCAGCTACAGGAAAAAATGTACTTGAAGATTCAATTGATTATCATGTGTAGCCTTAAAGAAATCGATTTTGATATGACACGTATCCCCCTTGTTTCAGATTTTTTATGGTCCTGTGACCTCAACCCTAAACTTGATGACCAAAATATTGGGGAATAATGTTTTCCCATACTTCATCTATAATGTTAACATCACTTGTGACCTTTACCCTAATGTCATGACCGAAATTTGTTATGGTATACATCAACTTCCTAAAATGTTTCACAGAAGATACTAGTACTGAATCACACTTCATAAAAAATATCACTTATAAAAATACATTATATATCATTGTACAATCTATAATTTATTAACAAACAAATTGTGTGGCACCAAAGGCAATATATAACAAGGAAATAGTAAATAAAGTACATATTTATCACTATTAGCACCTTATTGTGAAAATAGTTTTATTACCCTAAATCACATATGAAGAATTTTAACATCTGTATGTGGAGGAGAATAAATGTCTACAATCAGCCATATATTACTTGTCCTTACACAGATATACATTAAGCCCTTGTCCTTACCCTGAGGTACAATCAGTCCTTGTCCTTACAGAGGTACATCAGCCCTTGTCCTTACACTTAGGTACAATAAGTCCCTGTCCTTACACAGAGGTACAATCAGTCCTTGTCCTTACACAGAGGTACAATCAGTCCTTGTCCTTACAGAGGTACATCAGCCCTTGTCCTTACACTTAGGTACAATAAGTCCTTGTCCTTACACTTAGGTACAATAAGTTCCTGTCCTTACACAGAGGTACAATCAGTCCTTGTCCTTACACAGAGGTACAATCAGTCCTTGTCCTTACAGAGGTACATCAGCCCTTGTCCTTACAGAGGTACACCAGCTCTTGTCCTTACAAAGAGGTACAAAAAGTCCTTGCCTTTACACAGAGGTACAATCAGTCCTTGTCCTTACAGAGAGGTACAATCAGTCCTTGTCCTTACACTTAGGTACAATCAGTCCTTGTCCTTACACAGAGGTACAATCAGTCCTTGTCATTACACAGAGGTACAATCAGTCCTTGTCCTTACACTTAGGTACAATCAGTCCTTGTCCTTACACTTAGGTACAATCAGTCCTTGTCCTTACACAGAGGTACAATAAGTCCCTGTCCTTACACAGAGGTACAATCAGTCCTTGTCCTTACACTTAGGTACAATAAGTCCTTGTCCTTACACTTAGGTACAATCAGTCCTTGTCCTTACACTTAGGTACAATAAGTCCTTGTCCTTACACTTAGGTACAATCAGTCCTTGTCCTTACACTTAGGTACAATCAGTCCTTGTCCTTACACTTAGGTACAATAAGTCCTTGTCCTTACACTTAGGTACAATCAGTCCTTGTCCTTACACAGAGGTACAATAAGTTCCTGTCCTTACACAGAGGTACAATCAGTCCTTGTCCTTACACTGAGGTACAATCAGTCCTTGTCCTTACACTTAGGTACAATCAGTCCTTGTCCTTACACAGAGGTACAATCAGTCCTTGTCCTTACACTTAGGTACAATCAGTCCTTGTCCTTACACAGAGGTACAATCAGTCCTTGTCCTTACACTTAGGTACAATCAGTCCTTGTCCTTAGACAGAGGTACAATCAGTCCTTGTCATTACACAGAGGTACAATAAGTCCTTGTCCTTACACTTAGGTACAATCAGTCCTTGTCCTTACACAGAAGTACAATCAGTCCTTGTCATTACACAGAGGTACAATCAGTCCTTGTCCTTACACTTAGGTACAATCAGTCCTTGTCCTTACACTTAGGTACAATCAGTCCTTGTCCTTACACAGAGGTACAATCAGTCCTTGTCCTTACACTTAGGTACAATAAGTTCCTGTCCTTACACAGAGGTACAATCAGTCCTTGTCCTTACACTGAGGTACAATCAGTCCTTGTCCTTACAAAGAGGTACAATCAGTCCTTGTCCTTACAGAGGTACACCAGCCCTTGTCCTTACAAAGAGGTACAAAAAGTCCTTGCCCTTACACTCGGGTACAATAAGTCCCTGTCCTTACACAGAGGTACAATCAGTCCTTGTCCTTACACAGAGGTACAATCAGTCCTTGTCCTTACACTGAGGTACAATTTGTCCTTGTCCTTACACAGAGGTACAATCAGTCCTTGTCCTTACACTGAGGTACAATCAGTCCTTGTCCTTACACTAGAGTACAATCAGTCCTTGTCCTTACACAGAAGTACAATCAGTCCTTGTCCTTACACTGAGGTACAATTTGTCCTTGTCCTTACACTGAGGTACATTTAGTCCTTCCTTTACAAAGAAATAAAATCAGTCCTTGTCCTTACACTGAAACCTTGTAGTTTCCGGTGAAGTTTCCGATTTACTTATTTTATTGTTCAAAAAACTTAAGTTTGTTAAGCTTAACATTAACATGGAAAATTTTTTATTATTAATGTTTAATTTAAACATAATCTTAAATTTTCAATGTTAATTGTAAGCAATAAACTTTAATACATAACAGCACACATAGGAGCGCTTTACTATTAGAGTAATCTCCCGTTTTCATCGTCAGTGATGAAAACGGGTGATTCGAAATTCGTATAAATCGAAATTTTTCATCCGACCCCTTTAATTTCGAATTAACGAGAGTCAACATAACAATGACATCAAATATCACACCTCTCAGACCTCAAATTAAAATGTTACTATTTTACAAATAGCTCAAAAATTATCCTCAATAAATATTAAGTATGAATGACAGTTTAAACTAAACAACTTTTTTTTAAGAAACCTTCACCAATGACGTAAAAATTGCATTTAAAATACATAAAACATTGAATAATTTGTTGCTGTACACAGCAAATCTTTTTAATACAGCACTGATAAATCTGTAAGATAATCTAATAAAATATGATAGCCACTACAAACATACTGTAAATGTGCTGATTTTAGTGGTGTGTTAATTTAAGCAATCTTCATACTTATAGCACATATTTAAATACACCGCTTAATTACATGTTTGACTCAGTTTGTTTTTAAAAGTTGTTTTCGCTAACTTAAATCCATGCGAATTAGTCGAGAATGTAAATTGCGCTAAGATATTTACACACAAAAATGAGTATGTTTACAGTAATAAGGAGGGATAATAAAATTTGTACAAAGTAAATAAAAATTTTGTATATAAAAGAAATAAAGATGAAATAAATAAACAAATAAATAAATAAAATTGGTTAATATTTATGGTTGAATGCTATTAAAATTATCAAGTGTATTTCACATTAATTTTGATAATAAGATCTTTAAGTTATATTATTTGCAGAATTTCTGATCATCGAACAGTAAACAACTTATATTTTAAGGTTTAATAAATCTCTTGACAGTAGACAACGGGTACTCAAGATCACCCTCTGTATGACTGCTGTAAAAAGTGTGATGACACATGATCCTTTATATTACAAACAGCCTATTGTAAAAACCAAACTCAAGGAAATTCAAACACTCTCTCATTTAGGCTTCTGGCTAGTTTGGTACCAGTATAATGGACTTGGTAATCTGCAATATTTATCTATGACATTGAAGTTAAGTGTCCTAGCACTAGTCTAAAGGTTACCATAAGTGAGCATTAGTACACAATACAAATCAGAAACACTTTCATATTCTTGCACCACATGAACTTGGGTTAAGATTAATCTTTTAAGAATTAGAATTGCCCTGTCATAAATAACTTAAATATTTTTCTGATCTGATGTAAAACAGCATTTAAATAACCAAACATTCTTTAGGTCAACTTACCAATGCTAAATTATTATTTCATGTGGCTGGTAAATATGAGACAGAAATAGTTATTGCATGTGAAAGTGCAACAAAAGCATTAATTTTATGACTTTGGTATTATCTAAACAGGAAATACAGTAACACTCAGCTGACACTACTTTTTGCAAGTGAAAGATAGCCATGCCAATTCACATTAAACAAAAGGATTATTCACTACAAATATCATTCAATCTGGTTTAAGTGCTCTAGAAAGAAGATTCTGAAAGATACAGTAATAGTGGCCATCTCAGGGTTTTCAGGTAGGCTATGCTGCACACAGCTAAAAAACAACTCATTAACACAATCCAAGAAGATTGGGTCAATAAAACATTTCTCTAAAAAGCCCAGTGTATATGTTAAATTGATATAACTCTTATATATTGAATCTGAACTTAACTGATCCATAAATAAACCTGTAACACCTTTGTAGTTTTTCTATATATAGTAATGGTGGCAATATTGAATTTCAGATTGCATTGTCAAGATATAATTTTTGATTTTCACCAGTAAGGATCTTCATTGCCAAATTTGTTCTTTTTTGCCCAGCAACTCATGGAAAACTTTCAAATATTTGGTTTAAAGTAACCCATTTTCATAACCTGTAACATTTTTAAATTAAATGATAAAATGCAAAGATGCTAAATGGTTTCTTTAACCAAAATCTGAACTAAATTTCTAACAATTATTTGTCTGTTTTTTTCTATTTATAGAAATGATTAAAGTTTACAGATGCATGGATGAAAGCTTCAAGATTATAACCTCCGTTGACTTTTATTAGTTGAACAAGAAATCACCACTCCTACATAGTTTATGTACATAAGTGGCACTTCCTATCCCTAGGGGATATCTTACATTCAGATTACAAGGAATTTTTCTAACACTTGCCACAATTATTATCCTAAAGTATTTTGGATACTTAACTTGTTTTTTTTTAGAATAAACCTTCACTATTTTTTACAAAATGGATTTAATAAAATAGAAATTGGCTTTTATGAAGGTCTTAGTTTGAGCACAATTGTTATTTTTTTTAACATAAAAACTGAATTTTTAGATTTTTAATTTGGATGAAGACTAAAGAATATTTAATGATTTTAATACAATGTTTTAATTAAAGATTAAAAATTTTAAATACAGGAATTGGTGTTAAATTTTAACTACAGATCTTTGAAATTTTGTGTTTAAGTCCTCCACTGTAAAATCACTGACTGTGTAGGCAATTTTGTTAGCCTAATTGGCCACACAATTAAGATTTCATAAACATTTTAATCTAATATGCCTCAAATTTTAAAAAGGTTAGCTTTAAACTGTCAAAATATGAACTGTAATGAAAATGTTTTAACTAAAATCAATCAGAAATATAAAGCATCATGTCCATGATCTGACCTCATGCAAAATGACTGACTAACTGACAAGAATGGGGATGGGAAAAGATAACGAAAAGTTAAAAGTGGTGAAAAGTGTTGGCCAAATACATCAACTAACATGTATATGATGATCACAGATGTGAGTGGCAAGTTGGCAGTGTTAGTGAACAAAAACTACTTCATATATTATACCATCTCACAATTATTAACAACCTTGATTCTATATATCTAACTATTGAATTACCATAGTATAGGAGTATTAATCTAAATGTTTATGTTATTTATTTATGTAAAAACTAGCAAAATTATATAATTATAAAATTTCTAAATATGTCAATAATATAACAATAAAAAGGTAAAATGATGAAGACGTGACATGTTAAGTCAAAACATAATACAGAATTAATGACAATCGTGACCATACAAAAAATAATACCAGAACCTGGAAACACATGTCCTAAAAGATATCACCTGTCACAGATAGGATGAAGTCAGTAGAACAATACACAGTTAACAATAGTCAATATCTGCTGGCTCATTACTTAACATCTGGCAACAGACAATTATAACTTCAGCAATAATAATACTTTAAAAACATATTTTTCCTTTTTCACTACATTTTATCAATACTAATATTTATAAAATGTTTAAAATAATCAAAATTTACAACTTTATACATTTTTAAATAGCATCCATAATTCTTCCATAAGACATTGAATCTGGCTTGAGAGAGAAGTTCTAGGATTTTCTTAAAGTCAGCAAGCAGTCAAAGAATCTTGTTATACAGACTGAGAATATGTCTTGAGAGACAACTTACTAATATAGGATATTGTTCCCATAACACAAAATGTACCACATTTGTTGGGTTGGTAGTGACAGATATGAGTGATGGTGATGAGGATAGTGGTAGAGTAGGGATGGCACACTGGTGATGGGGTTGGTAGTGACAGATATGAGTGATGGTGATGAGGATAGTGGTAGAGTAGGGATGGCACAGTGGTGATGGGGTTGGTAGTGACAGATATGAGTGATGGTGATGAGGATAGTGGTAGAGTAGGGATGGCACAGTGGTGATGGGTTTGGTAGTGACAGATATGAGTGATGGTGATGAGGATAGTGGTAGAGTAGGGATGGCACAGTGGTGATGGGGTTGGTAGTGACAGATATGAGTGATGGTGATGAGGATAGTGGTAGAGTAGGGATGGCACAGTGGTGATGGGGTTGGTAGTGACAGATATGAGTGATGGTGATGAGGATAGTGGTAGAGTAGGGATGGCACAGTGGTGATGGGGTTGGTAGTGACAGATATGAGTGATGGTGATGAGGATAGTGGTAGAGTAGGGATGGCACAGTGGTGATGAGGTTGGTAGTGACATATGAGTGATGGTGATGAGGATAGTGGTAGAGTAGGGATGGCACAGTGGTGATAGGGTTGGTAGTGACAGATATGAGTGATGGTGATGAGGACAGTGGTAGAGTAGGGATGGCACAGTGGTGATGGGTTTGGTAGTGACAGATATGAGTGATGGTGATGAGGATAGTGGTAGAGTAGGGATGGCACAGTGGTGATGGGTTTGGTAGTGACAGATATGAGTGATGGTGATGAGGATAGTGGTAGAGTAGGGATGGCACAGTGGTGATGGGGTTGGTAGTGACAGATATGAGTGATGGTGATGAGGATAGTGGTAGAGTAGGGATGGCACAGTGGTGATGGGGTTGGTAGTGACAGATATGAGTGATGGTGATAAGGATAGTGGTAGAGTAGGGATGGCACAGTGGTGATGGGGTTGGTAGTGACAGATATGAGTGATGGTGATAAGGATAGTGATAGTGTAGGGACGGGACAGTAGGAAAAGTGCAAGTATGCCTTGTACATATACTTGATTGCACTCTGGGAAAAGTGCAAGTATGCCTTGTACATATACTAGATTGCACTCTGGTAAAAGTGCAAGTATGCCTTGTACTAGTTTGCACTGTGGGCAAAGTGCAAGTTTACCTTGTACTAGTTTGCACTCTGGTAAAAGTGCAGGTATGCATAGTACTAGCTTTTACTCTGGGAAAGGTGCAAGTATACCTTGTACTAGTTTGCACTCTGGTAAAAGTGCAAGTATGCATAGTACTAGCTTTTACTCTGGGAAAGGTGCAAGTATACCTTGTACTAGTTTGCACTCTGGTAAAAGTGCAAGTATGCATAGTACAAGCTTTTACTCTGGTAAAGGTGCAAGTATACCTTGTACTAGTTTGCACTCTGGTAAAAGTGCAAGTATGCATAGTACAAGCTTTTACTCTGGTAAAGGTGCAAGTATACCTTGTACTAGTTTGCACTCTGGTAAAAGTGCAAGTATGCATAGTACAAGCTTTTACTCTGGTAAAGGTGCAAGTATACCTTGTACTAGTTTGCACTCTGGTAAAAGTGCAAGTATGCATAGTACTAGCTTTTACTCTGGTAAAGATGCAAGTATACCTTGTACTAGTTTGCACTCTGGTAAAAGTGCAAGTATGCATAGTACTAGCTTTTACTCTGGGAAAGGTGCAAGTATACCTTGTACTAGTTTGCACTCTGGTAAAAGTGCAAGTATGTCTTGTACTAGCTTACACTCTGGGAAAAGTGCAAGTATGCCCTGTACTAGCTTACACCCTGGGGAAAGTGCAAGTATGCCTTGTACTAGTTTCACTAATGTCAGCTTTAACATGCTAGCTCAGAAAGTCAGTGTATTTCCAATTCTGAAGTCTTATTAAGACCTGCTCCAAAGTTTGACACTCTAAATCTGAGCCAATAAGGCAGTAGTTTTAATATTGTGGTGTTGGTGTTTATGTTGGTTAATGTGTTGATAGTGGTGGTAATGGTGGTAGTGCTGATGGTGGGATGGTGGTAGCAGTAATGCGAGATGGTAGTAGTGGTGATGTGGGATGGTGGTAGTGATGATGGGGGTAGCAGTAATGCGAGATGGTATGATGGTGGTAGTGGTGATGTGGGATGCTAGTGTTGTGAGATGGTGGCAGTGGTACTGTGGAACAGTTGTAGTGATGATATGATATGGTAGTTGTGGTGATGATGGGATGGTGGTAGTGGTGATGTGAGATGGTAGTTGTGGTGATGGTCGAATGGTGGTAGTGGTGATATGGGGTGATGGTAGTGTCAATGGTAAAATGGTGATTTACAGTGATGTGGGATGGTAGTAGTTGTGATCATGGGATGGTGGATTACAGTGATGTGGGATGGTAGTAGTGGTGACGGTAGGATGGTGGTAGCAGTGATGGTAGGATGGTAGTAGTGGTGATGGTAGTGGTGATGTGGGATAGTGGTAGTGGTGATGTGAAATGGTAGTAATGGTGATGGTTGGTTGGTAGTAGTGTGTGATGTGGGTTGGTAGAAGTGGTGATGGTGGAATGGTGCAAGTGATGATGTGAGATGGTAGTGATGATGTGAGATGGTAGTAATGGTGTTGGTGAGGTGGTGGTAGGAGTGATGTGAGATGGTAGAAGTGATGGTCGAATGATGGTAGAAGTGGTGATGTGGGATGGTGGTAGTGGTGATGTGGGATAGTGGTAGTGGTGATGTGAAATGGTAGTAATGGTGATGGTTGGTTGGTAGTAGTGGTGATGTGGGTTGGTAGAAGTGGTGATGGTGGAATGGTGCAAGTGATGATGTGAGATGGTAGTAATGGTGTTGGTGAGGTGGTGGTAGGAGTGATGTGAGATAGTAGAAGTGATGGTGGAATGATGGTAGAAGTTGTGATGTGGGATGGTGGTAGTGGTGATGGTGGGTTGGTGGTAGTGGTGATGTGAGATGGTAGAAGTGATGGTGGTGAGATGGTTATAGTTGTGATATGAGATGGTAGTAGTGGTGATGGTAGGTTGGTGGTAGTGGTGATGTGGGATGGTATTAGTGGTGATGTTGGGATGGTAATAGTTGTGATGTGAGATGGTAGTAGTGGTAATGGTGGGTTGGTGGTTCAAGTGATGTGAGATGGTAGTAGCAGTGATAGTGGGGTGATAATAGTTGTGATGTGGGGTGGTGGTAGTGGTGATTACTTTCTTAGTGATTAATACTGGTTATTTACAAAAATAAAATAAAACAGCCAACAGCATTGTACATATATAAAAGGACCATATATATTTCTAAAACCACATCATTGAGAAGAGATACTGGTGTTGCTAGTGGTGGTAGAAATGATGACAGTGATGTTATGGAGGAATGATGAAATAATTCAAATTTGTTTAACCATAATTCAGCCTACACTTTTAAATTGATAATCAGCCATTTAATAAAATACAACTTACTTACATCCTAGTAAAGTATATATATTTAATGTCCATTTTGATATTTCTATCTTTACCTTATATGTACATTTTTTACTTCTTTACAATTTAAGTACTGGTGGTACTGTACCCTGTCAACTGAAAATTTACTAAGTAAAAAAAACATTTTATCAACCCTTCTCCATTCCTTCTAACAGACATATTTAACTTTTTATCATATCTCACCAAGCTTTTGTCTAAGAGTATAATTTGGCATATAACAAAATAGTTATTTTTCTTTTCATATTTTCATTTTAGTCTCATGCTTTTTGATTTTATTCTCCTACATAACCAGCCAAGTGTATCAGTAGGATCATTTTTCAAATAAAAACAAAACCTGATAATCTCATCAATGATAAATGTCAACTACATAATAAAAATCTGTTATCAACTTTTGTTTATATGAACCTCCACATATTTTAACAAACCTATAACGGTAAAAACTGATGAGTTAATGATAAAACTCTTTTAAATAAAAAGTTAAATGAATGATTCACCCTGGACACCCACCCGTGCTTTACACAAACTTATTATATCTAACAAGGTAGAAATTTTTGTAAAAAAGTTAACATAGAATACACTGACACTTGTAGTAGTACTTACTTTTGTATGTTAAATAAAAGGCTAAAAATACTGACCCAACTAAAAACAGTGCAAATCTAACAATATTTCATTCAAGTCCATGCAATAATAAAATAGTTTTTGTTATAAGAAATACATGCCAGTACACATGGAATATAGAAGTAATAAATTCATCTGTTAATATAAAGATTATAACTTACAGGGAGTCTACTGGATTATAACTTTACTTTTTATACACTTAAGACATGAAAGCTGAATTGACTTTTGATATGGTTTGTATCTCTAAATAAGACTTAAATCATAAACTCTGCAGTTGTAAAGTTGATATTTAACACCAAACAACTATACTTCAAATTTTAATTTCTTTTTTTCATTCACTGAAAATGTTATAAACATACTGCGAATGTATTATTATTTATTTATTTTCCTCTTAGTTATGGATAAAAACAAACTAGCAAAGTTTAAACAAATTTGAATTATCAATTTAATAAATTTGCTAAAAAAAAAATGATTAAAATAAATAACAAAAATAAATTAGTTAATTATAAAAAGGAATTTAAGATTTCAAATCTTATATATATGGACATTAAATACAACCTTATATTACTGCAGAATTTAAAGTGGGCATTTTAAAAATCAAGCTAGGCAAGAATCATTTGATAAATAAATGAATAAAATATGTACAGTAAAAGTATATACAGACCCTAGTTTCACAATCATTCTGTCACTAAAATTTTTCTAACTTAAAATTTACCAAATTCTGACAAGTGAACCAGTATTTTTGACAAAACTAAATACAGCGCTTTTATAATCTTAACATATTCTTCAACATGTACCTTGACTACTGAATATCAATTACTATTATTATTTAGATCTTATATTTGCCAGATTTAAGTTAAGGATAATTTTAGTTAAGAAATGATTGTGAAGCTGGAGCCAGGTAGTTTAACATGAGAAAAAAAACTGTCAATTTCCTATTCAATAGAAGAATTTTCTTTTCAGAATAATCTACTTGTACAATGAAGCTTTGATTCACAAATACTAGTTTACAGTATATATACACATGTATATGACTAACCACAGATCCTAAATGTATCTACTGAAAGTATTAAAATAAATCTAAAATATCCCTAATCCAATTTATATGTGAATCATAGTTAAACAGGGAAAAAAGTTTTAATTGAAAGTCATGTCCAAGTGAATGAAAACCTGAAAAGTACTGGTAGTTTTAAAAGGCTGGAAAATAAACTATGAAAAATAAGTTTAACAAACAAAATCAATTATAATAGATCCCAGATATTAATTATGATAGATCCCAGATATTAATTATGATAGATCCCAGATAAAGTACAGCCATATGCAAAAATTATTTGGGCAGTTTGTCAGTCTTCAATGTACATGTGTTTCAGATATCAGTTATAATAATTAACCATTTGGGACAAAATGTGTGACTACCAAGAGTCAACCTTTTAAAAATTGTAAAATTTATTTAAAAGATGTAAAGGCTTTTAAAAATGAAAACTTTTGTAAAACATAAAATTTTACAAAAAATAATTACTGAATGTTAATTCTAACTCAATCCTTATCCTTGCCTTTCAATGAAAGAATGATAAAAAATATTGTCCAGCATGTAAGGTGATAACTTTGATTCATCATTTACTAACCTTAGTAGACCAGCAAACCTTTGTGGGAGGACCAGTAATGATAGTTTTGGTTGAGGTGGTAACTAACTCATTGTTCCTTGTAAAAGTCAAGCATGACATACCTCTACTCTCAGATAGTTAACAGTCAACAGTAAAAGACCAGGCTGTTGTGTATAATTATTATTTACTACAACAAGTTCGTTTTTCATGTCTAAATACAACTTATTGATGTTAATAAGTTTTGGGAACACTGTTGAATAAAATGTTTTAGAAAATGGAACACTTGTAAAAATTCAGGCCTCCCCTATCAACATTTTCAAAGCCTTAAAAAAAGCAATAATTTTAGAGGGATTTTTTTCCAGCTGATAATTGTTTACAATACCACTAGAACTAATAATTTTGTTCTTAAATAAATATTGAAGTATACATCATTATTTGTGTTTTATCAATTGACAGGAAAAAATAGAAAAAAAAGAAGCTACTTGAAAGTTTCAAAATAAAAGATATTTATGTTATTTAACAAGCTAAAATGTTTTGAAGATGAAATTGTCAATATGTGTTTTATTTTTATGAGGCGCCATGTCATGAAGAGTCAACAGTTGTATGTTATATACTGTATATACATTTGTGTTTACTACTATAGATCTTGTCTGTCATTGATTTTTATGTCATATTTCAGACCAACTTCAATGAGCTACTATTTCAAAAATTTTTATAGAAGTTTGTTTATAAATTTCTTTTGCTTTGACAGTAAAATTTGCTGAATTTAGAATTCTCATTACATCATTAACAGTTTTTGATGATTACATGTTGTGATTTATAAAGATTTGATGATTACATGGTGTGATTCATTAACAGTTTTTGATGATTACATGTAATCCGTTACAGTTTTCAATGATTACATGTGATTCGTTAACAGTTTTTGATGATTACATGGTGTGATTCATTAACAGTTTTTGATGATTACATGATGTGATTCAAAAACAGTTTTGATGGTTACATGGTGTTATTCATTAACAGTTTTGTAGATTACATGGTGTGATTTATTAAGATTTGAACATTACGTGGTGTGATTCGTTAACAGTTTTTGATGATTACATGATGCGATTTGTTAAAAGTTTTTGATGATTACACTGTGTGATTCATTTACAGTTTTGATGATTTCATAGTGTGTGTGATTCATTAACAGTTTTTGGTGATTACATGGTGTTATTCATTAACAGTTTTTGATGATAACAAGGTGTGATTCATTAAGTTTTTGATGATTACATGGTGTGATTCATTAACAGTTTTTGATGATAACATGATGTGATTTATCAACAGTTTTTGATGATTACATGGTGTGATTCATTAACAGTTTTGATGATTACATGGTATGATTTGTTAACAGTTTTTGATGATTACATTTTGTGATTCATTTACAGTTTTGATGATTTCATGGTGTGATTCATTAACAGTTTTTTGATGATTACATGGTGTGATTCGTTAACAGTTTGGATGATTACATGGTGTGATTCATTAACAGTTTTTGATGATTACATGTGATTCGTTAAGTTTTTGATGATTACATGGTGATTCATTAACTTTTTGATGATTACTAGGTGTGATTCATTTACAGTTTTGATTACATGATGTGATTCATTAACAGTTTTTGATGATTTCATGTGATTCGTTTACACAGTTTTGATGATTACATGGAGTGATTCGTTTACAGTTTTTGATGATTACATGGCATGATTCAGACCAAGATATATTGTTTTTTTTATATTTATAACATTTGAAAATTCAAATCTGTAACAACAATTTTTTTGCATCCAAAGAATTGTTTAAAAAATATATATAAATAAATTAAATACAACTTTTTTGATAATGATTAAAGAGATTTTTTTAATATATTGTCTTAACAATTCGACATTTCAGAAAAATATTTCCTATTTTTATTATTAAATTTTTGAATGTTTTGATTTTGAGAAAATGAAAGTTATTGATTGAAATGTGTTTGTTTCAACTGTGATCTACATTCTGTCATATACAAAAACATCATATATTTTGTTGGTAAATTAAGTTTGTCTTTTATAATTTGCTTCTGAATGGCTTAAAGGCATTTACAATCTATAAGCATGAATCAAATTTAATATTTATACAAAAAGCAGAGAATGAATAATATCATTGCAATTTACAAGACAAAGTAGCCCACTTGATTACTTTGCCAAGGAATATACACTATTTAACAAATCTTTAATCCATTTTTGACTACATATTTTTCACAACTTCTACAATATTTGTATCATAGAAGTATTAATAATTATCATGCAACATTAGTTTAGTTTAAACCATCAATAGTTTTGTAGATGACATTTTGTATTTTTATTCAAAAGTGAAGCAGATCTGACAAAGCAACCTTGAACACAAAACTGAAAGTCAAATGATCCCTTTAAGGTCAACTTCTCTAATACTGATGGAATCACCAGCACAAAATGAAACTGTTGTCCTCTGATAGATTAACTGATTGGCACCTGTTTCTTTTTTCATAACCTAAAATGTCTAAAACAGTTATATAATCCATTTTCAATACTTGGCAATATTTTTTAGCATTGGAATGGATTTGAAATCTAAATAAGGAGTTTATGGTTCAATCTTAAAATACACAAATTGATCTTTTAGATGAAGTTGAAGAATGAAGCTAAGTTATCTCTGTCACTGTCATAAAAAAAGCTGTAAGCAACCTTAAAAATATATTTTTAAGAATTTAATTATTATTGTTATGTTTTCATTTTCTTAAAAATTTTAAAGAAAAATTATATAATGATAATCTACAGGAAATATGCCTTCTAATGGTATAATATACACTATGCTTGTTTTTAAATCTGTAAACAATACTTACTATTCATATAAATATTCAAATGCTGACTGAATCTGATCAAGCATGTCTGTTGTAGTTGTCGATCTGCGAAACTGCTTGAAGGCTTGTTTGTTGCACTGTTTTGTTAAAAGACAAGCTGCATAAGCTGCAATAATTGTTGGTCCGTAAGTCAAAAACTCTTTACTGGAAGTAAAAAAAAAAAAAATGCTCAGCATAAATAAGTCAACAATTGTCAATTTTATATAGTTTTTAAAATATCACATTGCAATAAAAACTTAAACTTAAAAAAAGAAGCCAATTGGACCTTGATGCTCAGCTGACAGATTAAAAATAGACTAAAACAAAACTTGGTTCTTAATCGGCCTAATAATTACAGAGAAGACTTATATAAAATCAGGCCTTATTTAAATATTTGCACTTATCCTAAATGAGATATATTTTATTGATTACCAAAAATTTGGCCAACCATTTGCTTGAACAATGTACAATGTACTCCCTAATCAATATGTGTTTTGATAATATAAGTATTTTAGTGATTGTGCTGCAAGCTAAACAGTTACGGAAATTTTTAAAATAATAAATGTAGCACCTGTTAAAATATCAAATTGCTAAACAGTTTCCATATATATATATAATAAATTAGCAAAATCTTAAATGCTACAGGAAACCAGTTTCTACTCCACTTATGGACCCCATTCCAAAATTTTAGCCAAAATTGGACCAAATGGCTCAGAGTATAAATGTTTACACAAGCACAGACAGACACATACATATATACATATTTTTTTATGTCATAAGCTTACTATAGAAATTATACATACCAATTTTAAGTAAAAGATCAAGTACAATGTATTATAAAAAGGTATAACACAAACTATGAATTACTTGTATGCCACCTGACAAGGTGATGACTTCTACAGTTTCTTCACAGGGTGTTGACTTATTGATATTTTAAATAATGACCATTTCCCTTCCTCTTTTTAGAATCCTTACCAGCCATTTAGGTGAGCACACCATCAGAAATTTGAAGAAATGATACAACTTCAAAAACCTTTTATTTAAAAATCATTAACAAAATATTATACTGAATTGTTATTTATTCTTTTAATTGCATTTGTCATAGGAAAGAGAACTGTATGTTTTTTAAGGTGCACTATTTTACATGCACATGGACATGTTTACCATCTCAGTGGTTCAGGGATAGAGTGTCCACCTCAGTAGTCAGATGCTGTGGGTTTAAACCCTGGTCAAGTCATACTTCAGACTTTAAAGTTTGCAATACTGCTTCTTCACCTGTTTAACATTTAGAGGACAGATTATCAACTGGTTTAGCCAGTGTCAGAATAATGTGACTAGGGGAGTGGTATGCTTGTCTGTTATACTGGCACCCTAACAAAAAGTAGCCATGTGATGGCACTAGTATAATACAGATACACTACACACACACTACACACACACACACACACACACACACACACACACACACACACACACACATTTCTTAGATTAATTCTTTGGGATTAACAAATTTGATCTTGTCAAAATAACTGAAAAATTGCTAATGTGGTGTTAAAAAACATTACAATCAACCAACATGGATATGTTTACAAAAAGGTTGTTAAACTTACCATTTCACATAAAGGTCATTAGGCTATCCTGACTAGATTTAAACCAATTTACAAATGGCTCAAAACTTAACATTTTGATGTTTATTCACAAACTATAGAAATGTCTCAACACTTAGCACATTTTCAAGATTTTGTCAAATTTTATTTTTTTTTTAATTTGACAAAATTAAATTCAACCCATAATTCAATAAAAAGTTCTCAGAAAAACATCTGCTTTAGGTGGATATAATTTCCAATTTTGTACAATGTGTACAGTGATAAATCCTAACTGTAGAATAAATCCATGACAACCTAGCTTCACTGAACTGTCAAATTACCACTGACCACTGCAGTGGACATTGACTTCTATACATGTCAAGTCATGCAAGTAATGAACATTATTAACTTTGTTTAAATTCTTAATTCTAAATGGATAAAAAAAAATATCATAAAACTTTTCCTTGTCTGAAATTTATAACTTCTGTGGTTAATGGACAAATGGCTTCTTCCACATAATTTAACTAATGGTCATGTAGCAGTTATTGATTATAATTTACTACAGAGGGCAAATTTGGGGTCAAATTGTCTATATACTGAATAATTGTCACATCCTGGCAAAATATACAAATATATCTCTCTCTCTCTCTCTCTCTCTCTCTCTGTTTTCTATTTCCCTGGCAGTGTCTGACATAAGCTGATATTATAAATCATCAAGATCTCAATTTTTAATATTTTTATTGAAACACATGAGAATTTGATGTGACTGACAAATAAGGTGTCACTGTATCATTAAATATTTAACCCTTTGTACAATGTAGATTCAAAATATAATTTCAAAATCAAATACATTTGTTATAATTGACCACATGTTGTAGATGTTGATGTGTTAAGTTTGTAAGGGTGGTCAACTGGTTATAAATTCTGGGAATTCAGAAAAGTTACATCTCTACATAAACTTTTTGTATTAAGAAAAAGATTTAAAACTTTCAATCAGCAGGCTTTGAAACAGAGAATATTCCAGATGGTCTGTATTTTAATATATTTTAATAAGATTTACACCAAGATCTGATGGAAGTTTTGCAACTGACTAAATTCCAAAATCTGCTTTTAATTTGTACAAAATGTAAAAAAATGTATGAATCAGGGATGAAATCATAAAAACTTCCTCTTCTGTTTATTTATGGGATTTAAAAAAATTCGAGATTTTGTTCAGTAATATATATCTTGTCTAATACTGAAGAGTGTTGTGAGGCTAATGCTGACTGTGTATACATAAAATAGTTGTTGTCAGTATAATGTTGTTAAATGGACATCAGCAATCTTTTATCATGAGAGTTTATAAATATCTAAAGATTAATCTAAGAACAAATTTGTGTATGTTCAAATGTGTTGTCATCTACATTGTACTAGCATGCACTCATTTTGTTAAGATGCTAGCTCACCAAGTCAGTATGCTGCAGACAAACATGTCACACCCTCAGTAACATTATCCTGGCACCAGGTAACCAGTCAATACTCAGTAACATTATCCTGGCACCAGGTAACCAGTCAATACTCAGTAACATTATCCAGGCACCAGGTAACCAGTCAATACTCAGTAACATTATCCTGGCACCAGGTAACCAGTCAATACTCAGTAACATTATCCTGGCACCAGGTAACCAGACAATACTCAGTAACATTATCCTGGCACCAGGTAACCAGTCAATACTCAGTAACATTATCCTGGCACCAGGTAACCAGTCAATACTCAGTAACATTATCCAGGCACCAGGTAACCAGTCAATACTCAGTAACATTATCCTGGCACCAGGTAACCAGTCAATATCAGTAACATTATCCTGGCACCAGGTAACCAGTCAATAATCTGTCCTCTTATACTATGCATTAGGTGTTAAAGCAGTATCATAAATTTTAAAATCTATGTATGACCTGTAAGATCCATTACTTCCCATTCCTGAGCTCTACTACTGAGCCACTGTGGCAGTCTATAAAGATGGGGATTAACAGGGTAAAGTAAGACAGACTCTCAGACACATTTAGACAACCATTTCTACTATAGACAGTTAGGGTTTTAGCACAATTAGTCAACACAACAAAATATGGAAAGATATAAGTATGGTGCTGTCCTGATATTTGTACATGATTAAATAAACAGTCACTGTAATTATCAGAAAGTGGACATTTAGATAATGTGGTGAAAAAGGGGAGATAATGGACATTATTTTACATGTCTAACTTGTTATATGTCTCAACTGACCATTACTCCTGTCTAACAAATGATAAATGGACAACTATAACTGACCAATTCATAGAAATAGTGTAAAAACATCTAACACTTTAAACAGGCTTCATTAAAAATACCCCAGAGATAGTTACAAGTTCTGATGTTTATATAAGGACACCATTTCTAAGGAGTTTATTAAATAAAAGATGTTTCCTAAATGCAAATAAAAATGAGTAAAAGAATTTAATAGGTAAAAATTGTGTTTGTCACCAGATCTAGTCAATAAATACATAAACAACAACAAGTAAAGTGTGTATAATTATACTGATCCCAGTAAGAACATAAAGAATCCAAATATTACATTACAATTTTCTTGTCATCACCAGATTTGGATATGTGAAGAACCACTGTGACCACACTACTGTGTTCTGGTTGCTATTTGAATGTCACAAACAAATGCCATATACTCACAAAGACACACATGCACTTATGCATGCATGCTGTGCTTGTCATTAGCTCACATGGCCTTCCAGCTAGGTGAGCTAAAATAAAATAAAGGATGATAGCAGCCATAGTATGAACTCTTTTTGTCTTAAACAGCATCTTGCAATAAACTTACAAAGTGCAACATGTGCATCAAACTCCATGCTCCTGTCAAAGTTATTGGGTGGGTCAAAAATTGTTGCACCAGCCATTAAGACAATTAACATCACAGTTGAATGGTCAAAACAATCATTTATTTTTATATCACTTTGTTAAACATCTGATTCATCCCCGAGACATAATCAGAAGAATGTTTGACCAAGCAAAGCTCACATTTTCAATCACAAGCATTTGATTGATTACAATGATGATAGTCATTAACACAGAAATCCAGTAATTCTGACAAATTAAGAATAAATGAACCATTTTCCTTATATTACACTGGATACAGAAATACACAGTTTTTCACCTGCATTCAACCTGAAGCTAATAATGTTACCTGTTCTCTAGAAGACAAATAAATGATTTATGATTTGTCTGATTTAGTCCAGACTATAGAAGGAGAATGAAGAAGCTTTGAAGTTATAAATGATAAATGATTTTATAACTGTCAAGATTTTGATTATGTCTATTCAAAAAGACTGGTAACATTCTACCATCAAAATGCCAAGAACAACATTTCTGGAAAATAAATCCTTTTACTGTTGTTTTACACAGAAAATAAGAAAAATGACATTTACTAGCTATCTTAAAACAATCCATTAACACTTTATCTATTATAGTATCAGATTTATAATGAAGAATATTCTAATGTAGGGTTAAAAAAATTTAAAAAGGGTGATAATCAATGTAACCAGTCTGTTTACAAAGGGTGATAATCAATGTAACCAGTCTGTTTACAAAGGGTGATAATCAATGTAACCAGTCTGTTTACAAAGGGTGATAATCAATGTAACCAGTCTGTTTACAAAGGGTGATAATCAATGTAACCAGTCTGTTTACAAAGGGTGATAATCAATGTAACCAGTCTGTTTACAAAGGGTGATAATCAATGTAACCAGTCTGTTTACAAAGGGTGATAATCAATGCAACCAGTCTGTTTACAAAGGGTGATAATCAATGTAACCAGTCTGTTTACAAAGGGTGATAATCAATTTAACCAGTCTGTTTACAAAGTGTGATAATCAATGTAACCAGTCTGTTTACAAAGGGTGATAATCAATGTAACCAGTCTGTTTACAAAGGATGATAACAATGCAACCAGAATGTTTTACAAAGGGTAATAATCAATGCAACCAGAATGTTTTACAAAGGGTGATAATCAATGCAACCAGAATTTTTTACAAAGGATGATAACAATGCAACCAGAATGTTTTACAAAGGGGGATAATCAATGCAACCAGAATGTTTTACAAAGGGTGATAATCAATGCAACCAGAATGTTTTACAAAGGGTAATAATCAATGCAAACAGAATGTTTACAAAGGGTGATAATCAATGTACCTTGTCTGTTTACAAAGGATGATAATCAATGCAACCAGAATATTTACAATAGCTATAATCAATGAAACCAGACTGTTTACAAAGGGCTATAATCAATGAAACCAGTCTGTTTACAAAGGGCAATAACCATTGTAAAATCTTAACATTGTATACAAACTTTGTTCAGATATGCAGTTTCTCTAAATTATCTAATAAGAAAGATAATATATCCTGAACAAACAAAACTGTCAGAGAATCAGGAATTATCTGTAACAAAACTGTCAGAGAATCAGGAATTATCTCTAACAAAACTGTCAGGGAATCAGGAATTATCTCTAACAAAACTGTCAGGGAATCAGGAATTATCTCTAACAAAACTGTCAGAGAATCAGGAAGTATCTCTAACACAACTGTCAGAAAATAAGGATTATCTCTAACAAAACTGTCAGAGAATCAGGAATTATCTCTAACAAAACTGTCAGAGAATCAGGAATTATCTCTAACAAAACTGTCAGAGAATAAGGAATTATCTCTAACAAAACTGTCAGAGAATCAGGAAACTGTCAGAGAATCAGGAATTATCAGTAACAAAACTGTCAGAGAATCAGAAAACTGTCAGAGAATCAGGAATTATCTGTACCAAAACTGTCAGAGAATCAGGAATTATCTGTAACAAAACTGTCAGAGAATCAGGAAACTGTCAGAGAATCAGGAATTACCTGTAACAAAACTGTCAGAGAATCAGGAATTATCTGTAACAAAACTGTCAGAGAATCAGGAATTATCTGTAACAAAACTGTCAGAGAATCAGGAATTATCTCTACCAAAACTGTCAGAGAATCAGGAATTATCTCTAACAAAACTGTCAGAGAATCAGGAAACTGTCAGAGAATCAGGAATTATCTGTAACAAAACTGTCAGAGAATCAGAAAACTGTCAGAGAATCAGGAATTATCTGTACCAAAACTGTCAGAGAATCAGGAATTATCTGTAACAAAACTGTCAGAGAATCAGGAAACTGTCAGAGAATCAGGAATTACCTGTAACAAAACTGTCAGAGAATCAGGAATTATCTGTAACAAAACTGTCAGAGAATCAGGAATTATCTGTAACAAAACTGTCAGAGAATCAGGAATTATCTCTACCAAAACTGTCAGAGAATCAGGAATTATCTGTAACAAAACTGTCAGAGAATTAGGAAACTGTTAGAGAATCAGGAATTATCTCTAACAAAACTGTCAGAGAATCAGGAATTATCTCTAACAAAACTGTCAGAGAATCAGGAATTATCTCTAACAAAACTGTCAGAGAATCAGGAAACTGTCAGAGAATCAGGAATTATCTCTAAAAAAACTGTCAGAGAATCAGGAATTATCTCTAACAAAACTGTCAGAGAATCAGGAAACTGTCAGAGAATCAGGAATTATCTGTTACAAAACTGTCAGAGAATCAGGAATTATCTCTAACAAAACTGTCAGAGAATCAGGAAACTGTCAGAGAATCAGGAATTATCTCTAACAAAACTGTCAGAGAATCAGGAATTATCTCTAACAAAACTGTCAGAGAATTAGGAAACTGTTAGAGAATCAGGAATTATCTCTAACAAAACTGTCAGAGAATCAGGAATTACCTGTAACAAAACTGTCAGAGAATCAGGAAACTGTCAGAGAATCAGGAATTATCTCTAAAAAAAACTGTCAGAGAATCAGGAATTATCTCTAACAAAACTGTCAGAGAATCAGGAATTATCTGTAACAAAACTGTCAGAGAATCAGGAAACTGTCAGAGAATCAGGAATTATCTCTAACAAAACTGTCAGAGAATCAGGAATTATCTCTTACAAAACTGTCAGAGAATCAGGAATTATCTCTAACAAAACTCATTTATATAATAAATAAATATAATTATGCTGAAAATGGTCATGCTATTTGCAATACCATGTGTAATTCATTATAATACATGTGTAATTAGGAATGAATTATTGTTTAAAGATGTATCAGCAATATTGCAGTTATCCTTGGCTATTTAATGATTGAATACTTTCAATTTAAAAGTTAAGAAATTTGACATGCTATATTATCAAAGACAAGCAAATCCAATGGCTCAGAAATGTGCTGAATTATGTGCTGGAATATTGAATAAATTCTAAAAATAATTTTATTAATCCTTATAATGATAATGATCCAGGTTAATATTTCTCCCTCTAAGAATTTTTATGTTTTTTTTAATCAATGAAGTTTAGGTATTGATTTTAAAGGAGTGTTTAAAGCCCTTGTCCCTTGAGATTAAAATATGGACCATAAAACCTCTTTAATTTTAGTACCCTGTAAATGATAGTTAAACCTAAAAAGAATTCAGCTTTCTAGAATAATTTCCATTGTCAGTAGAGTAATTTGTTTTTCTAATTTGCCTCATTGGCATTGCCCACACTAATGAACTAAGAAATTTGATAACTTCTGTAATTTTTTTCTTTTTAAGTTTTTGGCTGCCACCATGGTTTTATATTCACTTCATTAAAAATCTACACAAAAAACCTACACATTAATAACACTAATTAGATCAATTTTTGTCTTCTTTAATATGTGGTCATTATTTGGCAACCAAATATATTAAAATCTACCCATGAACTTATTGGTGTCACACACATGACTTTGTCCCTTGCCATGGATCTTAAAAAGCTACCAGTATTGATAAATCCTATGATAGGACTTTCATGTATAAATGATTATATCTACTTTATCCATCTATCTGACAAAGGTAATTAAAATGTCCTGTATGTTTTACACCTGTCTACAGATAAACAAACTTGAGGTGACTGTCATCAATATAGATTTGTTTATGTAATGACAGAAATGATGTACTGTAACTAGTTTATCATGACATTCATTTGTAATCATTTGTATTTCTTTTTATACCTTATATACCGGTAGGTCCTCAGTAGCCCAGTGGTCTACAGTGTTAACTCATCAGATTTCTTACAACATTTCAGAACTGACCACCTCTATATAAATAAAAAAAAATCTTGACTGGGGCATAAAACACTATCGTGACAAATAAGAAGTATAATTAGTATTTTAAAATTCAAACAAGAAAATCAGTAGAAATGTTTATTTCCACAAATCTTCTAGACAAGATCTGATCATCTGTCCAAATGTAAAACCAGGCTAAGATGTAAGCTTGAAAAACATTACAAATATATAACCACTAATGAAAGGAGGGTCTAGGGGATACAATATCTGATCATGTTCCTTTCAAAAGTGCATGAACCTAATAAAGACTGGAATGTTTGGTTCATTTATCTATAACCTAAAACATCAGTAGTGACCAGTAAATGACCACCACACACCTGGTCATTAACATGTGTGTGCCAAATCACATATTACAGGTATCAATATATCTGTTGACTGGGTGCTGTCCAAACAGCCATTAAAATTAAATTCTAAAGGTAAGAGACAAGTTAATTTGAAGATTCATCTGGGATTAAATGCATTTCAGAACATCTTAGTTTAATATTTAAACATTTAGATTGTAATTTGCATACATTAAATATCCATCAGAAGATCTAGACAATGGATAGTTCTGACTTTAATAAACAGATGCATGTACTTCATAACAGAATCTTCAAACATGATGTTCAGTGCTCATAGAGTCCCCTCCAAAAATTAAATTCTTTGTAATATTTTAAAAAAAATTATTTTAGATAGAAATGCTTTTATTTAGTCATTATAAAGATTATTCGATCATAAGATATCTTATCCTTATCATGGGACTAGCAACAGAGTTATTGTACAACATCTTAACCTTATCAATAAAAGGCCTAGCAATGAGGCCATTCACAACATCTTAACCTTATCACGGGCCTAGCAATGAGGCCATCATACAACATCCTAACCTTATCAGGGGCCTAGCAATGAGGCCATCATACAACATCCTAACCTTATCACGGGCCTAGCAATGAGGCCATCATACAACATCCTAACCTTATCACGGGCCTAGTAATGAGGCCATCATACAACATCCTAACCTTATCACAGGCCTAGCAAGGAGGCCATCATACAACATCCTAACCTTATCACAGGCCTAGCAATGGGGCCATCATACAACATCCCAACCTTATCACGGGCCTAGCAATGAGGCATCATAATACATCTTCACGTTATCACAGGCCTAGCAAGGAGGCCATCTTACAACATATTAACGTTATTGCAGGACTAGCAATTAGGCATCATACAACATCTTCACCTCATCAAGGGCCTAGCAATGAGGCCATTCACAACATCCTAACCTTATCAAGGGCCTAGCAATGAGGCCATCTTACAACATCTTAACCTTGTCGCAGGCCTAGCAATAAAGCATCATACAACATCTTAACCTTGTCGCAGGCCTAGCAATAAAGCATCATACAACATCTTCACCTCATCAAGGGCCTAGCAATGAGGCCATTCACAACATCTTAACCTTATCACAGGCCTAGCAATGAGGCATCATACAACATCTTAACCTTGTCGCAGGCCTAGCAATGAGGCATCATACAACATCCTAACCTTATCACAGGGTTAGTAATGAGGCATCATACAACATCTTAACCTTGTCGCAGGCCTAGTAATGAGGCATCATACAACATTTTAACCTTATCAAGGGCCTAGCAATGAGGCCATGTTACAACATCCTAACCTTATCGCAGGCCTAGCAATGAGGCATCATACAACATCCTAACCTTATCACAGGGTTAGTAATGAGGCCATCATATAACATCTTCACTTTATCGCAGGCCTAGCAATGAGGCATCATACAACATCCTAACCTTATCACAGGGTTAGTAATGAGGCCATCATATAACATCTTCACCTTATCACGGGCCTAGCAATGAGGCCATCTTACAACATCTTAACCTTATCATGGGCCTAGCATTAGGCCATCTTACAACATCTTAACCTTATCACGGGCCTAGCAATGAGGCCATCTTACAACATCTTAACCTTATCATGGGCCTGGCAATGAGGCCATATTACAACATCTTAACCTTATCACGGGCCTAGCATTAGGCCATCTTACAACATCTTAACCTTATCACGGGCCTAGCAATGAGGCATCATACAACATCTTAACCTTATCATGGGCCTGGCAATGAGGCCATCTTACAACATCTTAACCTTATTACTGGCCTAGCAACGAGGCCACCTTACAACATCTTAACCTTTTTACGAGCCTAGCATTAGGCCATCTTACAACATCTTAACCTTATCACGGGCCTAGCATTAGGCCATCTTACAACATCTTAACCTTATCACGGGCCTAGCAATGAGGCCATCTTACAACATCTTAACCTTATCACGGGCCTAGCAATGAGGCCATCTTACAACATCTTAACCTTATTACTGGCCTTGCAATGAGGCCATCATACAACATCTTAACCTTTTCACGAGCCTAGCATTAGGCCATCTTACAACATCTTAACCTTTTCACGAGCCTAGCAATGAGGCCATCTTACAACATCTTAACCTTATTACTGGCATAGCAATGAGGTTGCTAAAAATCCTGTTCAAAAGCTGAAAGTAATGGTACAAAAGATCAGGTAAGAAGCTTGAAATATATTTATATAAATTTGTTGTATAAAACTGGGAGTAAGGTGTAAATGATCAGGCAAGAAGCCAGGATTGTAAGCCTGGATTCAATAAAATTAAAACAACTTTTATTGAAGGTACAATTCTGGAACATTTTTATAAATTGGCAGTGTGGTGAAACATGCTCTAAGTTGTGGGTTAAAATTTTATTTTTTCTTTCAACAATGTTTATGGTTTTATTTCTCAATTTTTTTCAATATTTTTCTCATTCAATTTTAATGTATTTATTTCTTCAACATTAAATTAAATGCACTATTCAACTGAAAACATCATTTAACTATTTTCCAAAACTTATTGTTTATGTAACAACATTTGAACATTGGTTAATACCAGTGCATTTCCTGTACTATTTTGAAAGTAAACAAGCATGTAAAACATGAAACTATTATCACTGCAATGAAGGGACTGTGTAAGTCCACAGACAATATTAAGGTACTGTAATTTTTACTCTTCACAATTACTACTACTACTACTACTACTACTACTACTACATGTACTACTACTACTACTAATCATAAGAATTATTCCCAATGACACATTTTCATATTTAGTATTCTTCATATTTTAACAATTTTGATATGCTTTTATTCCTTATATTTCAATGTAGTATTACTGCCAAAAATCCTCTATTAAAAACCTTCAGTTTTTATAGCATATAAAATCTTTAAAATGCTTTTTTTATTTTCATGATTATTTTCACCAAACAAAGATTTATTAGTATTTGGCCTCTAACCAATGATGCATATAGAGAGAGGTCTGCAAAAGATCTTACCTAGTTATTTGGTATTTTCATTACATTGCTTGGCTTAATGAGTTAATAGGTGGAAGTTGAAACATTTACCAAATGATTTTATTAGTTTGTGATAATTATAAGTGTCTCTAGGAAAACAAATTATGGGCAATAAGTAGACTTCTTGAGTAAAAACCATTAAAACTTAAACAATAATAAACAAAGCTCAATAAATGTAGATACATGGCAACCTAGCTAGGAACACAGTTCTGATAAGAATCCGATTAGCACACAAGAAATTTTGTCCACTTTTAGCTGGAGGAATATTTTCTTTGTAATCTCACATCATGTTCCCTTGCTCTCAATGATGTTGGATTTGCCAAACCCTTTCAATTTTCTTAAAGGAAGTAGTCTCAAATAAACATATAATACTTAACACAGGATTTTCTTAAGAAAATATAATGGTAATTGCTAAAACTGCATTTTTTCAGAACTAATACTTTCTCGTGTATAAACTATATAAAATATTGTGATTCATTGTGAGTTATCTCACTTAATCTACACACCTTTTAAGGCAATTTTTATGTAAAATTTCTGTTTTTCATATTCATATTTAAAACATAATCTGTTTGAACAAAGTCAAACATCAAGTGTTGGATTTAATGTTTTGTATCAGAAATGTTAAATCTTCATCCATGATCAGCCACATGTTACTGATATGTTACCACAGAGTACATTAAAGATCAATCATTATAACTAATATAGACATCATAGTCATACTATCTATTTTGTTCATCTGTGTGTTTTTTATTTATTTATTGCTCTTTTTCCTCAGCAAAAATGGATTTACTTCCCTTTTTAACCTTTTAAATTAAATCAACAACAAAGCCACATAAACAACCTTAACAAACCAGCAGGCTCAACAATCAGACAAGGCCTTTGCTTATCCCAGTTTCAGTAAAATGCAATGACTGAAATCACAATAATACTTCCCTCTTGGAAATGACATAACTCAACTGCTAGGTTAACAGATATTTGCTGCATCCATATTCACTCAGCATCTAGGGAAAATGTCTTCCTCAAGTCTGGCAAGAACTTGAGCAATTCATTCACTAAGTCAATTTAAGCAACAATCTAAATGTCAGGCAAAAATGAGTTGCTTGTCTTAAGTATCAAAACTAAACAAAGGAGCTGAATTTTAATCCTGTAATTCTCATGCTCTGTATTTGTATGAGAACCTTACATTTTGTTTGTCCATAAGTTATACTTTAGCAACCAGTGGGGTTCAACAGATTACCACATGATTAATAATTTTTGTTGAACATTAAAATATATCACAAATTACTGGAAAAGACAGCTTATGCAATTCCATACCCAATAAATATACAAGCTATGAGCTCTATAGTGGATTTAATTATAATACTGATACTAATGAATAAAAACCAATAATTACATAATATATAAGGACATGCCATTAATATTCTATGTTATATCAGCCTTTATAAACTAAATACATGGCTAATCTGAATATTAACTTATGACCAGAAAGTTTTCAGTTTAGACAGGTTTTATTTATGTATTGATAAAATACAGGTCAAGTTCAAATTTGGATTGAAGTTAAAATGTTTTATGTCTCAGTCAAGATTTTTTCACTTATAGAGGGGGTCAGTCGTGGGATAGTGGAAGAAACTGGACTGCCTGGAGAAAAACAGACCATTGGCAGGTGAACTGACAAAATTTCTCGCACTAAGATCTGACCCTATGATGTTTGAACCTAGGTGATGAGAGGCAATGTGATCAGTAAACATGTTTTAGACTACCTGGCCACTGCTAGGCCCCAGTTTAAATTAGGGTACATTTAGTTTAATGTTTAATGTTATATATATATGTATATATATATATATATATATATATATATATATATATATATATATATATATCTCAGGCATTCACAAACGCGGATTTTTGGCAAAAAACGTCGATTCAAACTTCAATAAGCTGATGAAAAATATCCGAATCGGCTTTTTTCCCATAACAGTAAGACAAAATCTGATTAAAAATTCTTTAATGCCGTTTTGTTAACAATTAAAAGTACCCAGGACAGTGTCACGATTCACTGAACTTCCCTATTCACATTAATTATCTAATACCTTACTAGTTAATTGATTACTAGTGGCTTCACCTGATCACATTGTTTTTACTAGAATATACATTTCAGTCATACATGTGCCTGATTGTAGTTAATAACCTCCCCTGATCTCTATATACAAGAGCTGACTAGATTGATTACGATGGTTTTTCGGGTTACCAATAACAACACGATCATGACATTACACGTGGTTTTTTGTATCGGGATCATTTGTTGTTTCCTTTTTTTGTCGATATATTTTAAGTTACCAGTGGATTTTTGCAAGATATTAATAAGTGGTATTTATGAACATTTATCAATATATGCGACATTGTCAAACATTGAGTTATAATTTATTATTATAATTAAAACGACAGATATCTCGATATATCAAACAGAATTCAGTTTTTGTTGCTTTGCCAGCAACTGGTAGAATTTACGAACTGCCGATCCGGGGGTGGGTGGGTGATGTACTCCTTGCCAACTGCTGATTGACCTTACCAGGGCTGTGGAGCCCTGATATACTGTATATATATATATATATATATATATATATATATATATATATATATATATATATATATATATATGTATATGTATATATAACTTGCAAGGTATTTTACATGCTGCAAAATGCTCCTTTCCAGGAAGCCATTACATGTGATGTGTTCAGAGTTCAATTTGACTTAGGCCACATTAATGCTAACTCTCATCTTTTAATGACATACTAGCAGATCAGAATCTGTACTTTCTTTAAAGAAAAATTTCCTTTAAAACTCAATATTTTCAATGTTATAATGACCCAAGGCAAATATAAAAGAAAACATTTACCTGAAAAAATGACTGCCATTGTAAATACTAATCTTTAAAATAAGGTATTATAAGGTATCAACATCAGTTGACAGTCATTTTTCTTTTCACATTTCAATAAAAAATTACCTCAATTTTTATTTGTTGTTTAACAGGATCAATATTTTTTTGTTAAAAATTAAAAAACTTGGCCGTTGTAATAGATGATTGTTATGATAGTTTATTGATGAGTTGGCCAATTATTGTTAACTTGATATCATGTTTTGTTGTTATATATATATATATGTGTATTTATAGGTTTATAGTTTAATGCCATTGTCCCGATAATGTATGTTTTTATTGCTCTTTACAGTAGATATTCAATGTTTTTAATAGACATGTCAAGTTTCAAATTTTGTATTTTCACAGTTGGAAATATTTAAAATCACCATAAATAGAGGCTGACCAAATGCTTTGCTCAATTAACTTAATAAACAAATATTTTCCCAGACATTTCATTTGAATCCAATAAAAATACAGGAGACATTGGAAACAAGAGGCCCGAGATGGCCCTAATTTGCTCACCTGAGTTTAAATATAACTGGTATGTCTTGATAATACCCGGTAAGTCATAACATGCTGCCTCAATAGAAGTGGTTTCAGAGAACATTATTTTTATTGTTTTGGTTTTTAGCTATGTAGGTCACTGTGACCTACTTTTGGTAGCCCTACTAACCAAAAACACAAATGTGAATGGCAATGGTCTATAGATGCTATTGACTAATATAAATGAAATGTGACCAGTAGTGTCTGAGAAGAATTCTTTTGATGGATGGAAGGATGGGTGGCAGAGTGCCTATCCATAACAAAAGCTCACATGAGCAATTTTCATATCCAGATTTAAGACTTTACAGATTGGACACATTAATTAAAATATTTAAAAAAAAAAATTGTAAAAGTCAACTGCAAATTATTTTTAAAAAAATTGTTCAATTAGTTTAAAATATGTCACATAACAGTGATTTTGTAAAACCAAAAAAAAAAAAAAAAAATTTCAAGGTTTCAGCTATTTCTACATATCAGTCCCACATGTATTTCAGAAATAACAATTACACTAACAAGTAAAAATTCATAAAATTTCTTCCATGCACCATTGTAAGTCATAAAATTTATAAATTTAAAAAAAAAAAAAAAAAAAAAAAAAAAAAAAAAAGTGGCCTTACTGGGATTTGAACCCTCAACCCTTGGGTTGCTAGAATTAAAAATGAAAAAGGTCGAAAAAAGCGACTTGTATTTTACAGAATTTCATGAAAATTGTCAACGTATGTTTCTTTACACAAGAAAATGATGTTCAGAAAAAGAATTCACCTAAATTTATTCAATATTGTAATTTTGGTAAAAAGTACTATTTACAATGTATAAAAAATAAACGCAAAAATGAGTAACCTAATTGTTCACAAAAATTATTGAAATTCACAAACTTGGATGCTTGCCAAATATCACATCAGATTTTATCTCAGTGAAGTGGTTTGGAGAAGATTTTTTTTTAGGTTTTCAACTATGTAGATCAATGTGACCTACCTACATTTGGTAGCTATGGCAACCAAAAACATAAATCTGAAAGGCAATGTTCTATAGATGCTTTTGACCAAGTTCGAACAAAATATGACCAGAAGTTTCTTAGAAGTCATTTGAAGCAATTGTTGACTGATGGACGACGGACGATGGAGGGTCTGCCTCTATTGATATCAATAGCTCACATGAGCACTTTGTGCTCAGGTGAGCTAAAAACATGCAAATAGTATTAAGGCATACAGGCAATTAAATATAAAATCCTTTATTCTCTAAAAATTACAATGATATAACCTTTCCAATAAAATTCTACATAAAATTTTGAGAAGAAGATTTTTCACAGACATGTTCAAAATGCCAAGGTTTTATCATTTTAAGGCTTTTTTGGTCAGACATATGTTCCAGTAACTATTTATTCACAATCATTAATTTGGGTTTAAGACTTAGCTGCGATACACCTGTCATTACCTACAGCAAAAGGGTTATTTTCAATAATTTCAGTATTTTATTGTACAAATTATTTATAAGCTCAAGTATTACTTCTTCAATCTTACAGTAAACTTGAGTAAAGAATTAGTTATTTTTCAATGAGAAGAAATTTTTCCAATTTTTGTTTAGAGATTGGTTGTAAAGGACCATACATTTATTGTCTAATTGATTCCAGAGTTAAATAACAAAACTATGCCAATTTTACTGATGGATTTACCAATTTTTAACATTTTTCAATTTTTATGAACAATTTATTATGCGATATTCTCACACTCTAAAAACAATTTACATTAAAAATGTTTTTAATTCTTTGTGCAAGAAATTCATCTTTTTTGTTGTTGAAAGTTTTATATAAGTCATAGCTAAATTCAGTCAAACTGTATGTCATAACAAATGTCCAGTGATAAGTTATACTTAAATAATAAAATTAAGATTTGCTTTTTTCTGTCTAGATGGTGGTTTTCTCAGGGTACACTAGTTTCCTCCATCATCCAAGAACTAACTCACTCAGACTCGACCCGTTGATATAAATGATAGAATTTTGACTGGAGTTAAACAAATAATAATAATAAAAAAAAAAAAAAAAAAAAAAAAAAAAAAAAACCACCATCACTCCACTTAACTTCATCCATAACTGTGTGTTGTATTACAAGTAATGGGTTTGATCCTTGGTTTTGACATGATTTAAAATTGTAGTAACACATCTGAATACTAGACAAACATCTAAGACCCTGAACAAAACTGAACCATTATATTTTACCTGTTTTTTTACACTGTTTTAGGTACTTTACCTGCAGTGAAGTCATGGGGTATTGATATGGTATCCTTTTATACACATGGTGGTTTTGGTGAATTATGGTGCAAAAGTATACATACAGTACCTTAAAACCATAACACTGGCTTATTACAAAATCTAGTTTGTTTCCTTATTAGTTATAAAACAAATTAACTTAATCTAATGATATAGGAACAAGACACATAAATAAATTATAATCACATATGGCATGTTTTAGTGGGTACAGGCACTAACTGTGTAGCCAGCATGGCTGTACATAAAAATTTCTTTTTCTTATTTCATCCAATAATGCCAGTTTCCTTCCTGGTTCAAACTAATTATTATAACAAATTTTTTTCATAATCCTTAAAAATTCTGTCATTCTATCCTGCATTTTAAACTTCAAATTCTCAGAATCCATGCTTGGCATCACTATGGGGGTTAAAATTTTAATAAAATTCCCCTTACAGTAGCACAAATGCCCTGGGAGATAAAATTACTTGGTAGTAAGGAAACCAGTGAATCACACCACACCCAAATTATTACAATAATCAGAGACATATGTTTTTAGAACATTCCAAGACTTTCAGAAATGCTTTGATGACTTTAAACAGAAGCGTGGCCTAGTAAAATATGATATTTAAACAATTACAACTCCAGGTTGTCATGGTAATTTTTTATAAATAAGTAGACTTTTACTTGAACAAGATGTCTTTCTTAAGATCTTCATGCAGGATCTTTAATTAAGAGCAAGATATAATGGAGATGATGTACTATATGATTTCTTAATTGTTATGTAGTCATCAGAAATGATTTCCAAAATAGTAAATAAAACACCATCTTTACCTAAAAAATCCCCATAATTCATTAAAATAAGATAATAAGTAAGTGAAGAGAATAAGTCAGAATCAAAGCTTAATTAACTCTGAATATAACTTTTATTGCCTAACTACATATATGATAAACATTTCTGAATTCATGGCTCTTCTCTAAATATTTCACCAATTTCAACCATGTTTAAATCATGTTCCAAATTGTAAGTAAAGTAGTTTTCAAACATGTCCAATTGTTATTTTTTTCTTCATCATTTAAAACTTATTTCTATTCTAAGCTAAGGGAAGGACTACATAAACAATAGTTTCACATTAATTTTTTGAAGCATTTCCAAAATCACTATTTTAAAACTAATTGGTATTGGAGATGCTTTACTGAAGTGGTACTTATCAATATTCTTTTGGTTCAAATGCAAGTTAAAATGGTATAATGTTTCCATTAATATTGATAATAAAACCATGTCATTGATAGATTCTAATCATAAAATATCATATATCTGTATAAATAGGTATTACGGGGTATGACCTCTTTGAAGACATGTAGACATATTGGTACAATACTAAATATTTAATGAAGTAACATGATAATTTTTTTCTAGTCAGAAAGTGGAAATGACAGAATAGACACTGGTGTAGATGAAATGAAGTATAATACTAGAGATAAGGAGCTGAAGATATTCAAAGAAACAGAGGTGGGAATCTAGAGGAAAGTGAAAAAGAAACAGAAAGACAGACAAATATGTAAGTACCAGTAATAGAAAGAAACAAATGAAATAAAACAAATAGAGAAAAAAGAAAGAAAATAGAACAAAAATTAAAGACAAAGAAATCAGAAGAAACAAAAAGACAAAGCAAATTGAATAAATAAAAGACAGAATAGGAAAAGAAAGAAAAAAGACAAAGAAAACATAAGAAACTAAATAACTGAGAAAACAGAAAAAGAGTAATTATATATTTAAACATTTATAATTTTTATATATATACTAGAAGAACAAAAATTGACAAAATAAAAAGGAAAAATATGATGCGAGATATGATTTTTACATAATAATTCAGATAGCAGTATATACACAAACATGGTAACTCTAGTTTCAAATCAAGAATAACTTTTTTTAATAAAAGTTTTATTGTATTTTAAATATTTGACCTCTACAGTAGTCATATACTTTATATTCTGATACAATAATCTGTATATCATATGAAAAAGAATATTTTTATCATACAATACTAACCATCATAGTTGTTTTAATTTTTAAATTTCTGAAGATGACACTATGTCTATTCACATTAGATGTCCATTGTAAAAAGATATTTACACATTTATCATTAGTTTTACTGTTGATATCACAACAGTGCCTTTCTTATTATTTTTTTATTTTCATATTCTTTGTTGTATAATGTGTAATCACGATTACAATGTAATGGCATACAGATTACATTTCTTGTAATCTAAATGTTAACTTATGAGTAAAGATTACAATTTGTATCATATAAGCCATTGGTTTTCAATGGAGAGGACAATTATTTTCACTGGGGGATTAAAAACACCACATTGTCATCACGATCACGCATAAGACTCAAGTAAAAACATCACATATATCTGTGAATCAACAGATTGATTTTATTTTTTTTTTTTTCAAACTAAATCATTATTTCCATGTGAAGTATTTACTTGTCACATAAAAACCTACATTTTTTACCTCACATTATGACAGGTAATTTATGTTAAATATCTACTACATACTTACATATTGTCTCCAACTTACCTTACAATGAACAGACTCCCAATTCCTTAATATACCCTGTTTCATTCATTCAGTTTAATTCCAACCCTGAATTAATTTCACTTTCCATAAGATAATCCAATTTGCAATGAGAACAGTTCAGTACAAGCAATATTCAAAGTGTAAGTTGAAGGGTTCACACTTTAATGAGCACAAGGTAGTTAGCTCCACCCACTCAATGATTATCTGTCAATCACTGTGTAGTGTGTGTGTGTGATAACTTTATCTTTTATCAGAGAGAAGAAATGGTGTGTTAATGCAATGATAGCCTCAGCATGATTGAAAGTCTACACACTGTGATAACCAGCATGATTTAAACTAGGGAGTCATCTAAAACCATGCATTTACACTACAATTAATATCTAAATGATATTTCCTCTAACTATATAAAAAATGTTAAAATGACATTAAAATAATAATAATATACGAAAAGTTTTGAAAATATAATAAATGGAAAAAAATCTATATCCTAAATATGAACAATAAATCATCTTCAAACATTTCTCTGAAAAATAAATTTCTAAAAATATATATATTGACATGAGCATCTTTGTAATTTATATCCAGCCTGTCTGAAAATGATGACATAAAAGTTGTCTAAATAACACCCTTTTACAAGAGAAATAGTCTTTGGGTACAGTGCTAAATATCCACTTTTCTACAAGAGAAAAAGACTTTGGAAGTAGTCTTTGGGTACACTCACTGTGCTAAAAAACCCTTCTACAAGAAAAATAGTCTTTGGGTACAGTGCATTCTAAGTAATCTTATGGTATTTCTAATTTTTTAAACTTAGTAAGTAAAGTGAGTGAGTGAGTGAATGAATGGGTGATTGAGTGAGTGAATAAATAAATAAATAAATAAATAAATAAATAAATAAATAAATAAATAAATAAATAAATAATTATTGTAATAAAGACTGTAAAGGATGATATTCTGTATATATACATAAAGTGAAAATTAAAATGCTAGTCAATTAGTTGAATGATAACAGTTTGTTAGTGACTTTTTTCTAGGCTCCTGCAGCAGGAATTTCTTTATATTCAGTCTATAGCTATGTTTCTTCACAGTGTGTATGGGGGCTCTTCGATATGTAATGTGTATTGTACCACAGTGTGATAATGCTTTGCATGATTTCATTGATGATGATACACTTGAATAGCTCCTTTTTATACCTTTCCAACAATATGAACACTGTCTTCAGCTTCACAGTTTTAAAATTATAGCCATTTCAATAGAGTCAGTCACTGTCTAAATATAGTTGAGAAACAGGTTGAGAATATTGAAGAAATTAAAGCTTTATATATGAAGGTTCGCACAAAACTATCACAGAAAACTAGGTTATTTGGTAATACAGATTTTTACTGAATAGGAGGAAGTTTATGGGTCTGATACGGTAGAGACACAAAGAGTCTGTCAAAGATGCTGCAAAATCTGGCCAACCTGTGACTGTAACAGGCTAGGCAAATGTCTCAAAAACCAGGAAATTAATTAAAAGTGATGGCAGATATATGATTCATGGTATTGCCAATGATGGATGCATTTCACTTTAAAACATATTTTAAAAATACCAAAGATTTCTGCTAGATGACAGATGACCAAAAACAGGTATCATTTAAACCACTAAGCAATTGCTCAAAATGTTTCCCGCATTCAAATAAAGATAATTTGCAAACATTGTTACTGTGAGGAAACATGGACTCACTATTTTGAACCAGTAAGAAAAATTGGAAACAAAATATGGCTAACTAAACACAGTAAAAGGCATGTAGTTGCCAAAAGAAGCATAAGATCAAAGAAGGCTTTTATTGCATATTCTTCTCATGTGATAGTGTAGCCATACAAATTCTGGAACAGAGACACATAAGTATAACAGGTTGGTATAACCGAGATGTTATACTAAACGAGAGGTCCAATAGGGTCTGTTCCACTCACCTGGAACACCCTTATTTCGTTTTTTGCCTTTTCTTTTTAAAATATATCTAATCAGAAAAACATAATCAAACTCACTAGCAATATCCTTATTACTATTTTTCAAAGAAAAATTTATCATAAATTTCCATTCAATTGACCATATACTTTCAAAGAAAAAGATTTTCGAGATTTAGGATAAAAATAGACCTTACTTGCATATAACTGATTATTGCACAAACAAATAATTGTACAGAAAGACTAGTAACATATGTTTTATTCCCCAACATCTTCTGTCTATGTGTCAAATTTGTAAAACAAGAGGCCCATGGGCCTTAACGCTCACCTGAGGATATGGCCAACCTGAGGATATATCCAAAATCATTTGCAAAAATACATAAAATATTCTAATATACATGCCTATAAAAAAGTTAATAGTTTTCAAGACAATAAACAATTTCAGTCTTTTTTTGCACCCATGACCTTGACCTTTGAATGCATGACCTTGAGTCACATATTTAAATGATTGTCATATCAATACCTACAATATTCTAATATATATGCCTATGCAAAAAGTTAATAGTTTTCAAGATAATTAACAATTTCAGTCTTTTTATGCACCTATGACCTTGACCTTTGAATGTATGACCTTGAGCCATATATCAAAAGTTCATCATGTCAATACCTACAATATTCTAACATACATGCCTATACAAAAAGTTTATAGTTTTCAAGCTAATGCACAATTTTAGTTTTTATTAGCAAAAAAATAACATTTCAGGGGCAACAACTCCTACATGCATTATCATACAGTTACGAAACTTTGTACATTTTTACATTTTGTCATGCTGAACATTTTAACAATGTTTTGATATTATATATCTCTTAAAATTTTGAAGAAAACAGCCAAAACTGCACAAATTACAAACTAGGTCATGACCTTGAACTTTGACCTTGATCTCTATTTGAAGGTCATTTCAAGAAAATGTCAAAACTGAAAACCCCATGTCAATATCTATTCATTTAGTCAACTTATAAAAATTTGAATCCATTTTACGAAATTTTTAAAATTAAACACAAAAAACGCGTAACCTAATTTTTTACCAAATTTCACGAAATGAACAATTTATAAGCTTAACACCCTAGAAAAGCCAAATATCACATCAGATTTTTTCTCCCACCATCGCTTTTGGAGAAGAAGTTTTTTTAAGTTTTTTGGAACCATAGGTCACCTTGACCCTGTTTTGAGAGCCATGACAACGCCACGAACAAATCAGAATTGCACTGGCCCATAAATGCATCTGATCAAGTTTCATTGAAATCTACCTTGAAGTTTCAGAAAAGAAGTCGAAAATGTAAAAGTTTATACCACGGAAGCTGCTGCCGATGATGACGACAACGACGACGATGACGACAGACAAATTTTGATCAGAAAAGCTCACTTGAGCCTTTGGCTCAGGTGAGCTAAAAAATCGGTACAAAAATGAACCTGTAATGTCCATTTATGTTTCTGCTATTTTTAGTAATGGCAGCCATCTTGGATTTACGACAGACATGTCAGATACAATTTTGAATTTACTGGTATATCACCAAAGGACTGTTCACACACAATTTCTTTTCAATTATTAATTATTCAATTTAGAGAAGAAGATTTTCAAAGATTTTGGATAAAAAAGACCTAATTTGCATATTATGTAATTATTGAATTTGTGCATGCAGAAAAACCTTTTACATATGTTTTATTCCCAGACATCTATTTTCTATGTTTTAAATTTAACAAAACTGGTACGTAAATGAACCTGTAATGGCCCTTTATAGCTTTATGCTATTTATAGTTATGACAGCCATCTTGGATTTCGGATGGACATGCCTGATACAATTTTTAATTTATAGCAACTAAGGACCTTTCTTACCAAATTTGATTTGAAATGGCTAATTAGTTTCAGAGGATGCACGGAAGCATGCATGCATACACACAAGCACGGGAACATGTACACTTTATCATGCCATAAACTCACCCTGGCTTCAGGTCGTTGTTACAAGTCCTAACAAGACCTTGGCTGAGTCATCAGTCACTGTGCCTCAGAGGTCTACCTAAATCAGTGCACCGTCACAAATTTCAGAAATGGATTCAAAGATTGTAACAAGCAAATTTATAGAATTTATGTCCCCCGCTTTCAAATGAAATAGACTTATGTAATTGTAATGATATATATGGGGTAATATGGAGAGTCCTAGCATAAAATGCAAAGACGGAAATTCGAACTATGGTATATCGTTTGTTTGTTTCCGTTTCCGTGAAAGTGGGGGACAAAAATCTTGAATGGTTAACTTTTAAATGGCCAGAAACTGATTTTCTATTTATAGTCACAGTTACCTTGACCTTTGGCCTAGTGACCAGAAAATCAATCCCAAGCGAGCTCTTGTCATAAGCTACCTCTGTGTCAAGTTTCACTAAAAAATCTTGAACGGTTAACCTTTACATGACCAGAAACCAATTTTCTATTTATAGTCACAGTGACCTTGATCTTTGGCCTAGTGACCAAAAAATCAATCCCAAGTGAGCTTTTGTCATAATCTACCTCTGTGCCAAGTTTCATTAAAAAGCTTTGATTTTAACTGAAGTTATTGCATGGAAACCAAACATGAGGAAGGGAACGACAGAAAGACAGACGGACAGACAGACAAACCCATATTAATGTCCCCCTTTCAGTGAAAGCCAGTGAAAATGAACTGCTTTACATATACATTTTACAACTGTGACATTGGACTGAAAACAGAAACAATGGACTGCTTCAAAGATACCGAATACAACAGTGACACTGGACTGACAACAGTAACAATGGTCTGCTTCAGAGGTACAGATTACAACAGTGACACTGGACTGACAACAGTAATAAAGGACTGCTTCACAGATACATATTACAACAGTGACACTGGACTGACAGCGGTAACAATGGTCTGCTTCAGAGATAAAGATTACAACAGTGACACTGGACTGACAACAGTAACAATGGTCTGCTTCAGAGGTACAGATTACAACAGTGACATTGGACTGACATCAGTAATAAAGGACTGCTTTAGAGGTAAAGATTACAACAGTGACACTGGACTGACAACAGTAACAATGGACTGCTTCAGAGGTAAAGATTACAACAGTGACACAGGACTGACAACAGTAACAATGGACTGCTTCAGAGGTAAAGATTACAACAGTGACACTGTACTGACAACAGTAACAATGGACTGCTTCAAAGGTAAAGATTACAACAGTGACACTGGACTGACAACAGTAACAATGGACTGCTTTAGAGGTAAAGATTACAACAGTGACACAGGACTGACAACAGTAACAATGGACTGCTTCAAAGGTAAAGATTACAACAGTGACACTGGACTGACAACAGTAACAATGGACTGCTTCAAAGGTAAAGATTACAACAGTGACACTGGACTGACAACAGTAACAATGGACTGCTTTAGAGGTAAAGATTACAACAGTGACACAGGACTGACAACAGTAACAATGGACTGCTTCAAAGGTAAAGATTACAACAGTGACACAGGATTGACAACATGAACAATGGACTGTTTATAGATACATATTACAACAGTGACACTGGACTGACAACATGAACAATGGTCTGCTTCAGAGGTAAAGATTACACAAGTGACACTGGACTGACATCAGTAACAAAGGACTGCTTCACAGATGAGGTAATGTTACAACAGTGACACAAGACTGTTTCAGAGGTACATATTACAACAGTGACACTGGACTGGACATGGATAACACACACACTTTGTCATGACATAGCTTTAGCTAGTTGAGATAAAATGATACAAATTTCAAAAGTGACACAGGACTGCTTTCTCAATGAACATTTTTTTTACTGAACAAGTTTTAATTATAAATCAAATTGCACTATAAGTATGTTTTTAGTTTTTTACAGTAATAGTTATAATATGTTTTCACCAAAATAAAAACAAGAAATTCCACACCAAAAGAATTAAAAGTTATGCAAGGATGAAAATTAAACATGATAAAAATTAAACTAGAAGAGATTATATTAGTTAAAATGAAATTAAAGTTATAAAAATGTTGTTAATTTTATAATTGCAATCAGAGTTCAAGACCACTTGAAAATTATCATTGTAAAATATCAGATCAAAACACAAGATTTAAAACTTTGTGTCTGGAATCTGATGCCAGTGGGTGATAAATTAATGAACTTTCTCTCTTGTTGACAACTTAATAACTTAATTATCTTTAAGAAAAATAAGATAATGAGAAAAAAATTGTTTATGAATTACAATTTATATGCACTTGAGCAGGTAAAAAAATCCATTGTTAAAGCAAATTTCAAAAGTATTATAACAAAGTTTGTAGAATACCTAATGAAAACATTATATAACTGTGCAACAAAAGAAAGGACACTTGTCTGTTGGTAAGAGGTATGTGTCTCAAAATACACATTAAAAATTATGAAATGTCTGTTCACATTTTCAAATAGACAGATGGTTTGTTATAAGTGTAATTCATAGTTTTTATTACTTATACTAATAGCCCTGTTACTGTTGTCATTATGTACTAACACCTTCCTAAAAAGTCCATAAAAAGATAATGTTATAAATACAACACCAGTTTATCAACAAAATGACATAGTTTGTCCACCTTGTTTTTATCCAGTCCTTAATCTCAATGGGCACCTGTAGCAGGCCCATACCTAGTAAAAACTGGTGATCCTAAATGATATAAGGACAGTGCCAGAAAAATAAAATCTAACATATACAACTCACTCCTATGAAGACCATGTAGAAAATCAAAGAAATTGGCTTCCTGTACATTCATTTAAAAAGTATAAGAGATAAGAGAAGGATGGTTGCTGGGACTGGACTTTCAAATACATCTGTCTCAAGAGTCAGAAAATGATATGTTAAATAATCAGGAGCAGAATCAGAAGCCCCTCTCCCAAGATTCAATCAAAAACCCAATGAAGAATTCATAGTTAGCTTGTCATTTAATTCATTTATATATATTAAAAAAGTGATCTAAGGATCTTTAGATGCTAGCCCACTGAGACAGAAGTCACCATCTACTATCTGCATGACAAGGTCTATTATATATACTAGTATATATATATATATATATATATATATATATATATATATATATATATATATATATATATATATATATATACTGGCCCCCAGCTTCTTACTGCCAGGAATGGGGAGGAGAATGAATAATATAGACCCAGGGAGTATTATTTAAAGTAGTATAATGAGAGACCCAATAGGTCATGTACTTCTCAAATGACACTTTATTTGCACTTAAATTTCAGAGTCATGCCAGGCCCAACTTTGAAAGTGTACCAACAAGGACTTTTCACAACAAATATCATTAAATTTGGCCCAGTTGTTCTCAATAAACAAACTCTGCTAAAGTAACCAATGAAAATTCTGAAAAATTGGTTACATATTCTAAATGAAATCTGAACTAAACCTGGCAGTGACCTGACTATCAGTTATATATATTTCTTTTTTATTTATAGTAACAATGGTTAATTTGGTTTTTAGATGGCTATGCCTATGTGTTAACCAAGGATCTTTTACACTAAATTTGGATTTATTTAGCCCAGAGGTTTTGGATAAGACTTTCAAAGAATCATCTTCAAATAACTCGGGTCAATAAAAAGTCCTCTGAAAAGCCTGTAACATATGTTAAAAGGCATCTACTTTCTTAACTAAATTTGCCAATAAATAAAATAGTAATGATAATGTCTTTATCATCACAAAAAGGCACTGGGTCAAAGTCTCATATACTTCTGATCCCAGCTTAAGAACCCACAAACATAGACTTCCAGACTTTACTGGTAAATAAGTTCTAATCCATAACCAGAGGAGGAAATAGGAAACTTTCCAATTATTTTTTTCACACATGGTCAAAGGTGTCATAAAAATAGGTGTTGTACTACACTAAGAGATCTCTTATACTAGATTTTCACACTAATTCCATACAGCTAATTGATGTTATAGCTTCAGGTAATCAACAAATAATATCAAGAAATAATGTTCCTCACACTGCCAAGTCGAGTGTATGTTACCTGAAGTACATGTAATAATTATTCATTATCAACAATGTAAATGACTGGTCATATACATATATTCAGGGGATATTATATTGCATGATTTATGCAATAATCCATTTATTTATTTTCATATACTTCTTAATATTTTTAAATATCTGCATCAGTTCTTTAAACATAACTTATAAAATATCAATAACACATTTTGTTTTGTTGAAATGTTCAATTAAATATTAGATATTGTAATATTTTCTTGTAATTTTTAAATTCATGTTATACATCCCAGGATTTTACTCTTTATTTACCCTTTATAATTTTCGGTACACACAAAACCTCAGAAATTTGACCCTGTCCTGACTCATAAAAAAGAAAACACCATTTTCAAGAAAAAATTGTACTGTCTCATTTAAATTACACAGTAAAGATTCTTTTGTACATTAAATTTTTATTAAAACTTAACTTTTGTATACTAAAGATAACCATTTATGCAAAATTATGAACAATTAAAGACTTTTTTTACTATTTACTATTTTAAATTTGTACTTCCAGTTCGCCAATATGTCATGTAAACAAAAACAGGACATTGTTTTATAGCTCACCTGACCGAAATGTCATGTGAGCTTATGGCATAGCACAGCCTGTGTATGTGTGTGCCTGTGTTTGTCCATGTGTTGTTAACACCTATTTTCGACTTCTCCTCCAAAACTGACGGAAAAATTTCAATAATTGGTCAGAAGCATATATGGTCCAGTGCAATTCAGGTTTGTTCACAGCGATACTATGGCTACCAAAACCAGGTCAAGGTGACCTAGGGGTCCAAGAATCTTAAAAAACCCTTCATCTCAAAAATTGATGGTGGGAGAAAAATCTGAGGTAATATTTGGCTTCTCTAGGGTCTTAAGCCTATAGTTTGTTCATTTTATGAAATTTGGTCGAAAAATGGGTTATGCTTTTTTGCGTTTAATTAAAATTTTTTTTTTCTAAAATTGAATCATATTGTTATAACTTGATTATTTGAACAGATATTGACATGGGGGTTTTCAGTTTTGACTTTTTCTTGAAATGACCTTCAAAAAAGGGTCAAGGTCACAAATCAAGGTCATGACCTAATTTGTGATTTATGCAGTTTTAGGCAATTTTCTTGCAAATATTAAGAGATATATGAATTCAAAACATTGTTAAAATGTTCAGCATGACAAAATTTAACAAGGTACCAAGTTTTGTAGCTATATGATAATTCATGTAGTAGTTTTTGCCCCTGAAATGTTATTTTCGGCTTATAAATACTAAAATTGTGCATTAGCTTGAAAACTATAAATTTTTTGTATAGGCATGTATATTAGAATATTGTAGGTATTGAAATTATGGTGATTTTGATATACAGTTCAAGTTCATATATTGAAAGTAAAAGGTCATAGCTGCAGAGGAAGGCTGAAATTGGTAATTTTCTTGAAAACCAAGGATTTTTTGTATAGGCATATATATTAGAATATTAATATGACAATCATTTTGATATATGATTCAAGGTCATATGTTCAAAGGTCAAGGTCATAGCTGCATAAGTGTGCTGAAATTGTTAATTATCTTGAAAACTTTTTTTTTTGTATATGCATGTATATTAGAATATTTTAGGTATTGATATGACAATCATTTTGGTATATGGTTCAAGGTCATATGTTGAAAGGTCAAGGTCATAGCTGCATAAGTGTACTGAAATTGGGAATTATCTTGAAAACCATTAAATTTTTGTACAAGCATGTATATTACAATATTGTAGGTACTGATATTACGACCATTTTGATATAACATTCAAGTTCAAATATCAAAATCATGGCTGCATAACCTGCTAACCATACGGTTAATGATTTAGAAATTATTCATTGCACTGTAGTTAAATCATGCATTTGAGCTAATTATAAATGGAATTTGACTAGAAATTTCTGATTAATTATTGCAGGATTTCCAAACTTGAGGAATTTTGTAAAGTTTTTGTAATTAAGTTCTTTGCAAGTTTTTGGACATTTCCTCAGGTGTGCGTTTAGGCACATGGGCATCTTGTTTTTATACAATAGCGATTTTTAATATAATAATGAACGAATATTTGTTTACAGTAAGTTATTTTTGTCAAATATTACCAGTGGTAGTCCTGAAAATGTTTTTTCGTAGTTCAGGAATTAAACAATTTGTCTGTTATGAAAATGAAATAAATGCAAAGTCCTGATAGCGTGGCTTCATGTAAAATATTTTAATATCTTTGATTACCGGTAGGACATTAATTACCATCAGAAAAGTTAATTAACACCTGTTAATTAATAGCCAGGCTGTACAGGTATACTGAGGACTTACATTATCGACAGTAAAGGTCACCTGTATAAACAGTCGACCATGTGCAGTCATGCCTGAAGACATATTATGTGTGATCTTACAGCTGGTTGGCAGTGCCGTTATATCGAACAGAAAAATGGTTAATTTTGTACATTCATTCCCGATATTTCATTGCCAGAGCCGGTAACTGAATATGCCGTTATAAAGTATAATAAAAACATAACAGCAGATTTGTTCCTAACAAATTTTTGCCATTAACTGAATATGCAATATGCAATTATAAAGAGTGCCAATGTAAAGAGAGTTCACTATATATATATATATATATATATATATATATATATATATATATATATATATATATAGAGTAACTAACAAACATATTATTGCTAATTAATGATTTTCCTTTCAAATGTAAAATTTACATGTTCTAATATTAATACGAATACAAATTTATTTGGATGTGAGTAAACTTTCAAGTTTTTCATATATGTGACACGCCACAACAAAAGGAACAATTCAGCCCTTACATCACAATGCGAAAAAATGACATAAAACAACACTGATTTTTGGCGGGGTGTCTAAACATGGTGTAGTATTTTTCTCACTGAAACTACGTGAAGTTTAACATTTCTATCTGTTGCTTCCTTATTTATCATGTTGTTAATCACGGTTTAATGGAAACAAGTATTTGCAAACAAAGACAAAAGCATTTGCATGATGATTTTTTCCCTAAAATATTTTTACAACTTCATTGTCAATTCGGGTTGGTAGTTATTCCCAACAGAACCTCGATGAGTCAATGTAAACAAACAATTGGCTGACTCTTCATAGACCATCGGAATGTCAGGATATTAAATAACAAATTAAATTATCTCAAATTGTGTTTTTACCTCAGAATGAAATGGAAAAATCGTGATTAATAATTTGGCAGTAAAGTTCATAATATTCAGCAGACTATATAGCTACAGACCACCATTGTTGTCAATGTAAACAAATGATGCGTGTTATCCCAATTTTAAATCAAAACTTGAATCACACTATATAGTTTGCAAAAAAGACCTTAAATTTTGATAAATTTTCAAAACAAGAACATTCTAAATAATTGTTTTGTACAAAATTTACAGCTCCAAAAACATTTCAAAAAAAATCATGGAACAACTCATGATCGATTTATCATTAGGCTACCTGTTCAGCAAGACTTTATTAAACGGGTTGTTAGAAATAAATAGCATAGTGTTATGCTTGTAATATTTCATTGGGGACATACACTAATTTATAAGATCGTTATTATATCTTTATTCTTCATCACCACAACAACCAAAATGATATTACTACAGAAGCAAGATTTAGATTATAAAGACAAAGCTATCTGTATAGATATGCCAGACCAATAGTACCACCCTAGTTTTAAGACGTAACATACACGGGACTTTGACGTCAAAAACGAAGTTATAACGTAATTTAGATTTAGAAGAGTTTTGGTGTGACATGTTTGATGCAGTATTTTTCATGCTTATAAATGTCATAAAAGAATAAAATTTTAGATTTTGATTACTTACATAAAGAACAATTATTTTCAGTAAAAATATCATTTTCGAAAAATTTGTCAAATTGTACCTTTGTCGTGGCACGTCACATATAATTTAATCCATGCTTAATTTTTTATCTGTTTTTGAAAACAAGAGGAAAACTGGGCTCATATGATAAATAATGGCTAGTTGAAATGGATTAGTTCCAAAATACAATTTTTAAGCCATTTTACAAATTTTTTTAAATTTAATGCAAATATGTGACCCATTTTTCAACCAAATTTCAAGAAATGAAAAATTTATATGTAAAAGCAAATGAGCCAAATATTACATCAGATCTTCCTTTCAACGTTTATTTGAAAAATTTTTAAAAATATTTTTGCACCCCAAGGTTACCGTGATCTAGTTTTGTTAGCTTATGGCAATGGTACAAACAATTTTAAATTGCACCAGTCCATATATACTTCTGTTACTAACCATAATTAAAATGTATCATGTAGTTTCAGTTAAGTTGAACAAGAGCGCCAAGCAGAGTAAAATATGCCTGTCACTATCTGTCCATGAAATAGACATGCATAGTTTTAAAACAATTGGCTTAAAACCTATAAAAGTAATTTGATACACAAGCAAACAGTTTACAGACAGATGGATGGATGGACTGACAGTCAGACAGATGAACTGTATGCCAAAATACATATACCATCAAATGATGGGCATATAAAAACTGTATGAGTTAAATGCACAAGGAATGTGTAGTATAACATTCCATGATGGCTGAAAAAGGCCTTTTTTTCAATCTGAAAAAAAAGGTTCACAGTTTTGTTAAGTCATTAGCAACACACCTGCAAAGTTTCAAAACATTTGCTTAAAAACTGTAGAAGTAATTTGATGCACAAGCAAAAATCTAATGGACAGAAAGAAAGATGAACAGTAAACCATAATATGACAGGCATATACCCACACACACACTATTCCAAAAGCTCATACAACCTTTGGTCAAGTGAGTTAAAAAACAGAATAGTGTCTCTCCTGTAAATTGTAGGGTAGATCTGATAATTAATTCCAGGACATGTCCTACAATATCTATATATCAAAGTGACCTTAAATGTTTCATCAGACTAAGTTGCATAACTTTCCATGTTTTACATAGCTCTGAATTATTGATTTGCTACCACAGTGAAGTCTATAATGCTTATATTTTTACAATTAAAAGCATGTGGTAACTGTAACTGCTCAGTAGATGTAAATAACATATATTTATTTTAAAAAAGAAGACTTCCATAGCCAGCTAAATAGAAAACATTTGGCAAAGTAGAGTCTAAGAAAATCTTCAAAAAACAGCTAAACATAACATCTAATTTGCATATTAACTGTGAATAGCTGCAATAATGCTGATGCAGCTCTAAACAATAACTCACTCACTAATGCATATTCTGCTATAGCCAATCAAACAGTTACCACCTGTTATCTGTTTTTGTACTGAACATTACTGAGCTAAATTCAGCAACAAACATGTTATAGCCATTTATCTGTGTTTCTATTTCTTGAAAGGCCATCCTTCTTGGATACCATATGGCACTGCCTGGTACAAAATTTGGTCTATTGACCTAGGAATGTAACACTTCAATTAAGCTGAAAGGCTTCAGAGGAGAAAATGACATTTGCAAATGTCATAAGCTAAGTTGGGTTTAACAAACTGGGCTAAAAATTTTAGACTTGTAATTTTCAATCTTTGTTTTGCAGAAATAAAGCAGACAATTTTAAATTCTCATAAATTTTTGTTACATCTCTGGATAGCCTGACAAACAGTAATTAGTGAATCTTTGTCAGGTCAACATTTTCTAAAGAAATATATGAAATAATATAAATAAAGACCAGAAAAATAAATTCAAAGTATCATGAACTGACAAGTATATTGACAAAATTTGGAATCTTTAGAATTGATTTAGGAGACATAAGAAGATGGAACTAAGTATGATAAGGTGTCAGTATCAAATGATTATACTTCTTACCTCTTTCTGATAAACTTTAATAAGAGCAAATAAATTATGTCTAATATTTGGAAATAAGCTACCTATTCAAACAAAACTATACTATGTAGTTTCATTAAAGAAAGTCATTTACAAAATTCTTCAATACCTTTATATGATAAATTGAGGAAGGGAATACTAGTTAATTTTAAATATTATCATTAAATCAAACACTACATACCAGTACTCTTGTTGTATTGGTAACTTTGCTGTTTTTTTTTTTCATTACTAGTATTACTCATGCTTCACTACCCTTACTACCTTGCTAACACCTGTCATATATCATCGACCTTACTACATCTGTCATATATCACTACTATTACACCTGTCATATATCACTACTATTACATCTGTCATATATCATCAACCTTACTGCACCTGTCATATATCATCAACCTTACTACACCTGTCTTATATCACCAACATTACTATATTATCAACCATACTTCACCTGTTGGTAATCACTATTACATATGTCATACTAATTATCACAAATATTATTACACCTGTCATATATCATCAACATTACTACATCTGTCATATTTCATCAACCGTACTTCACCTGTCATATATCACTACTACTACATCTGTCATATATCACCATTATTATTACACCTGTCCTATATCATCAACATTACTACATCTGTCATATATCATCAACCATACTTCACCTGTATTACATCTGTCATATATCACCAATATTATTACACCTGTCATATATCACTACTATTTCATCTGTCATATATCACAAACCTTACTAAATCTGTCATATATTACCAACATTACTACATCTATCATATATAACTACTATAACATCTGTCATATATCACTTCTTTTACTACATCTGTCATATATCACCAACATTAAAAGGATCTATCACTACTTGTGGTGCCAGAGAGGGAAAACTCTACCAGAGTTCTAATACATCTGGGCCAGAATGAGGCTTGCACCACAAAATATAAAAGTTCTATTAAAAATCAAAATTCAACATATGATGGAATCAGTATTTGAAAACACAACACAGGAACAAGTGTGGCACCATAATTCATATAAACATTTTGTCATAAAAATTAATGTGATATGAAATAAAGTTTCTATCATATATCACCAACCTAACTACACTGGTCATATATAATCACCAGCATTACTACATCTGTTATATATCACCAACATAACTAAACTGGTTATATATCACCAAAATTTCTACATCTGTCATATATCACCAACCTAACTAAACTGGTCATATATCACCAACCTAACTACACTGGTCATATATCACCAACTTTACTACACCAGTTATATATTACCAACGTTACTACATCTGTCATATATCACCAACCATACTACACTGGTCATATATCACCAACCTTACTACACTCAGGTCATATTTCACCAACCTAACTACACTGGTCATATATCACCAACCTTACTACACTGGTCATATATCCCAATCTTACTACACTGGTCATATATCACCAACATTATTACATGTGTCACATATCACCAACCTTACTACACTGGTCATATATCACCAACCTTACTTTACTGGTCATAAATCACCAACATTACTACACTAGTAATATATCACCAACCTAATACTACATCTGTCATATATCACCAACCTAATATTGCATCTGTCATATATCACCAACCTTACTACACTCAGGTCATATTTCACCAACCTAACTACACTGGTCATATATCACCAACCTTACTACATGTGTCATATATCACCAACCTTACTACACTGGTCATATATCATCAACCTTACTACACTCAGGTCATATTTCACCAACCTAACTACACTGGTCATATATCACCAATCTTACTACACTGGTCATATATCACCAACATTACTACATGTGTCATGTATCACCAACCTTACTACACTGGTCATATATCACCAACCTTACTACACCAGATATATATATCACAAACGTTACTACATCTGTCATGTTAGGGTCATTTGAATGCAAAAAAGGACATAATGTAGAAAATGCAAGAACTTTTTTATTTTTCATTTAATTCATTTCAAATTCGATATTGATTCACAACAAGTAACATTGTTTTTTTTATATAAAACAGGTTTTTGTGTTAAGTTTCAATTTTTTGCAAGTTTAGATCTATGATTCTTTGTATCTAGTTTCTGGTACATGTATCTTGTGTTTAATTTTCTTGTGGGTGAAACTAGTCCCACAGATTTCCAGAAGATGTGCAAATCATAAAATGAAGCTGTGTGAAATTTTACAGGAGTTAGGGCCATTCGAGTGCAAAAAAGGACATAATGTAGAAATGCAAGAACATTAATTCCTTTCAAATTTGTAAGGGATTTACAACAGATAACACTGTTTAACATATAAAACAGGTTTTTGTGTCACTTTTTTTTTTATAGTTTATGTGTTTTTCCTTGTAGTCATTATAAGTTGTGTATTTTCTATCTCTTTAACATAGTTTTAACACCTCACATGGCAGGGATCATTAAAAATGTGTTTCTTTGTTTGAAAACTCCATTTCCTCACCTGTGCATCATCATCTGTAAGTAACATATGTTTTTTTTTTATTTTTTTTATGAAATATTTTGACACTTACTGGTGTCATTTTTACAGGTGCACTGTAGATATTTATTTACATATCATTTTACTTTCTTGTTTCTATGGATGCATTGAGTCAGAAATTAAAAATATAATGATTGCTATGTAACTTCAATGGTTGATTTTCTTTTTTTATGCACAATAAATCAACATAGGAAAGGGTTGAAGAAGAAGAGAAATACAGCAAAACCAATATGTCCCCCCCCCTTGTTTGGGGAACATAACTAATCTGTTATAAAAATTTATACACCTTCTTGTTAAAAGTAGTGTGGCATCTGCCATGATGCTAGGTATTAACAAGAATGCTCACCTGAGGATATGGCTAAAAACATTTGCTAAGTACAATGAACAATAACTGTAATTACAGAAATTTTCCAAGATTTTTGCCTGTTTAGAACCACCACAATACTTAATCAGAAATGTTTAGTCACAATTTATTTATAAATAGCTAAATACATCAAGTAACTAAAGTGCAATGGACAAATTTTAGATAATTAACCATTTCAGTATACTTAAGCAACTATGATCATGACCTCTGAACATATGAACTTGAACCCTTATATGAAAATGATCACCATATCAATATCTACAATATTCTAATAAATGACTATACAAAAAGTTAACAGTTTTTAAGATAATAAACAATTTAAGACTTCTTATGCATCTATGATCTAGATCTTTGAAGATGTGACCTTGAATCATATATCAAAATTATTGACACATTTTAATATAGATGCTTATACAAAGTTAACAGTTTTCAAGAAAATTAATAAATTAAGTCGTCTTATGCAGCTATGACTTTGACCTTTATATGTATGACCTTGACTTTTAGACCTTGTTCATAACCTTGTTTTTTCACCATGAATCTATTTGTGAGGTTATTTCAAGAAAAAGTCAAAACTGAAAGTCCTATGTCATTATTTGTTCAAATAGTCAAGTTATAATAATTTGAAGCCATTTTAAGAAATTTTTAAAATGAAATGCAACAAGAGGCCCATGGGCCTTAACGCTCACCTAAGGATATGGCCAAAATCATTTGCAAAAAAACATACAATATTCTTATATACATGCCTATACAAAAAGTTAATAGTCAAGGATTTTTCTGGCCACTCACAGGGTCTGGTAAAGGGACCCATTCCCAATGCTAAAAAGCATACATTTTTCCCAATTTTGTAGGTAAAAATTCCCAAATGATCCTGCTTTGAGAAACTTAAGAAAAAGTGAAAAAAAACTCTATATTTTTGGTGTAGCTTGTATATCTTTATAATAACCTGTATTTATGCACATTTTGATTTATACTCAATAAGGATCTGGTAGAATGGGAGCAACTCATGAAACAACTTTCTCAGATGTTTGTATTGAAGCCAGTCTATGAAGATATTGTGTTAATGTCCGAGTGATTTGGTACAAATGAGTGACTACCAGCATGTATCAAAATAGTTAATATTCCAGGCAAAATATTTGATGTGCTGACAATGTGAAAAATTTTAAAGTTTAATGAAAAATTTTCCCAAAGATAATTAACAATTTGTGTCTTCTTGTGCATCTATGACCTTGACCTTTGAACAAAACACCTTGAATCATACATCAGAATGATTGCCATATCAATTCCTACATATTTTATATGCCTCTGCATAAAGTTACAAGTTTTCAAGCTAATGCACAATTTTAGATTTTATAAGCAAAAAAATAACATTTCAGGGGCAACAACTTCTACATGCATTATGATATAGTTACGAAACTTCGTACCTTTTTAAATTTTGTCATGCTGAACATTTTTACAATGTTTTGATATTATATACAGTTGAATCTCGTGATCTCGAACATGGATATCTTGAACTTTCGGATAAGTCGAACTTTTTGAAAAAATCTGGACAGAGTTGTTCTTTATTCAACCAAAATAACTCTCTTAAAAAATTTTGAAAATAGCCTAAAACTGCAAAATTACAAACTAGGTCATGACCTTGAACTTTGACCTTGACCCCATTTTGAAGGTTATTTCAAGAAAAAGTCAAAACTGATCATGAAAACCCCATGTCAATATATGTTCAAATAGTCAAGTTATAAGTTTTACGAAATTTTTAAAATTAAACGCAAAAAGGCATAACCCATTTTCAACCAAATTTCAAAAAATGTACAAAGTCTTAAGTCCCTAGAGAAGCCATTTATCACATCAGATTTTTTCTCCCATCATCGGTTTCAGAGAAGAAGATTTTTAAAGTTTTTTGGACCCATAGGTCACCTTGACCTAGTTTTGGGAGCCATGACAATGTCACCAACAAATCTCAACTACACCAGCCCATATATGCATCTTTTTAAGTTTCATTGAAATCTACCCTGTAGTTTCAGAGAAGAAGTCGAAAATGTAAAAGTTTACAGATGGACAGATGGATACATAGATGGACGGATGACAGACAATTTCTGATTGCAATAGCTCACATGAGCCAAAGGCCCAGGTGAGCTAAAAATACATACTGTATGAGTATTGATTTTGGCTGTGCATTAATATTGAAGCTTTTGGCATTAAATTAATTTCTGCCAATATTAATACACTTCAACATTAATTTTAGCTCACCTGTCTAAGGGAAAACAATGACAGTGTCAATATTAATACACACTAAATGTTTGAAACCCTCAGGGATGCCAATTATAATACACACTAATAAAAATACTCATTTTTCAATCTAATCTCATGAAATGAAACTACATGTAGGGGCTAAATTCCCTAGAGAAGCCATATATCACATCAGATTTTTTCTTCCAACATTGGTTCCAGAGAAGAGATTTTTTAAAGATTTTTGCACCCCTAGATCACTGTTACCTATTTTTGGTAGCCATGGCAATGCCAAAAACAAATCTGAATTGCACTGGCCCATACATGCTTCTGACTAAGTATCATTTATATCTGTCCATTAGTTTTGGAGGATAAGCCAAAGTAGGTGTTTAACGACACACGCAGGAAAACACTCATGCACATACACATGCTGAGCTAAGCCATACGATAACATGACCTATGGTCAGGTGAGCTAAAAATGATATAGTTTATAAAATATGTGAGTATGCAATACACTGTTTTTACTCAAATCATTAATTGACATTTTTAATTTATCACAATATCATAGTTAATTTTAATATATTTTGTTAATTTATAATAATTACTAACAATGGTGGTGGAAGTTCCAACGCCTAGAGGTGGATAAGGTGGTGTTGAAAATATCTTTAGATGGATCGGCAAGGATGCAGGTGTATTTAGTATTAAATACAAGAAATAATTGGGACAAACACCAACATCTTGAGATATTTTGATATTTTTTATTTGTAGTATGGTACTGGTCAAGCTTTCGGCCTGGGGTGGCCTTCATCAGGACCAAGAGTTGATACAAATCAATATAAAGTACAAATTGCGGTGTTGCGATCGCGATGAAATAACTATTGTAATTGAAATTTAAGTGAAAATAAAAAACACTGTCTTGCATAAAGCTTATAGTCCCCAAAGGACTCAAGATTCCGACAGTGAAAGCTCCATTTCAAGCACCACCACAGAACCCACTGGATGGATCGATCCCCAGGATTGGATCATTATTGATGAATGTTAATTTTATACAAATTTATGAACATTGATAAGCACAACTATAAGCTTTATGCAAGACAGTGTTTGAAATGGATGAAATGGGCATTAAATGAGCATAAATGATCCAATATCAGCATCATCATAATTTTTCCTTTGTTAGATTGATTCAACTGCAGCAACACCATAATTTTTACTTGTGACTTTGTTATGCATTTGACCTGATTATGATTACATGTACTGGTATACCGTTCCATTCAAACTTACATCCTGATCAATATAACAAGAGATACCATCAGGAAACCATCAACCAATCAGATTACAGTATACTTATTCATTATGTACAAATATTAACAAAACAATTAAATTAACCAATTAATTTGAACAACAAATATACAAACTATAATGTACTATCTGAGCAGTTCTATAACACAATTACATAAAACAATGTTGAGATTCAAAGAAATTTTCAGAATTCTAGAAATTCATGGCATTTGGCAGTAGCAAAGGAACCTAAGCTATAAAGAGAAAGGATAGGATAAATGTCAACAAGAATCATTTCTGCAAGCAGTTGACTTGCAAGTTACAAAGTACGTCACAAATAGTGAACTAAAACAAGTGAATGAGACTATATGATGTAAAGGTTGATTAACAAAATATCTCTAGTTTTCTAAAACCAATTTCTGTATACCTAAAACCATTTTTGAGAGTTTTTAACTAGAAACATTTTTTATTTAGAAAAATCAGTGTGAATTATATTTTTTGGAAAAAACACAAAATGTCATATTTGGAATGAAATTTGTTTTCTTTATTGTTTTCATAGTCTACCTATTAAATGGTCAATTGTAGAACTCTGGTGACATTCTATAATACACATTATTAAAAGAGATTTTTACAAGGTGTCTGTGTGTGTTGAATACTAACACTAACAGTTATATCTACTGGTACTTTGACCACAGGTGGTATTCATAACGAGTATGAAAAAAGTAAAAATAATCACTAAAATGTAAAAGAAATTACCATTTTCTGTCACTATGTTGTCAGTGACCCATGCCATATGTCCAGTTTACTTCATGGCTACATTTTATTTATCTGTCTCTGTTGTACATATTTTTGAATGGAAAACAAAAAGTACTTTTTCAATATCTAAAATTGTATAGATTGTAATTATATAGATAGCTGGGCTTTCAAATAATCTGTCCTGCACCTACCCTATTTTTTTAAAGGTCTGTTTGTGTTTGTTATTCCAATTTATTCTCATCCCTTATTTATATTTTTATTTATTTATTTATTTATTTATATTTGTGTAAAATATTTTAAACTTTTTTATTACAAAAAATGTGGTACCCTTTCATAACCATACCATTTTTTAAAAATTTTTATAGAAAACAACAATAAGAATTTAAAAGATTAATTACTTACTTTGTATATTATAAATATATTTGCAATTCTGTTATAGTACAACACCTAATTATCCACACGTTAACAGGTAATTTATAAAACCAGTAATTAATGGGTACATCAGCAATAAATTCCAGACTAGTTATTGAATCTGGTTATCATCCAATAAATAATGACTAAATCAGTAATGCCCAATTGTCAATCTTGGTTAAATAATGATTTTAATTAATATTTACACCAATGTTCCATTTTGTCATCAACTTTGAAATAAACATTGGAAAAAACACACCAGAGATCTGCATTTGTACTTGTCTAAGGGTGTCCTGGATTGTCAAACATCTGAGGGTAAGTGTTAATGTCTTCTATTAAAAAGAGAGAACAGATATTTTTCTTGTGTCAAATGACCCACAATTTTCTTATGTCAGATAAAAATCATCTTCCTATTTTTCTTGAGGATAGGTAAAGAAATTTGAAACTACCTCATTTGTACAGATGATGTATGACTCAAAATATAAGGGTAGTATTTAGTCAGAGACAGTATATAATTTTCTTCCAGAGTTACAACACATCTAATACAGAGACATTTACACTGTCCAAACTTGTTCTGTATTTCTTATAATGAATTGTAAATTTTTCAAACTTGCTGAATATTTTGTAAAAAATTATTCTTTAATTATAGGGAATCGTACCTGAAAAATTAATCTCCCAATAAATAGAAAGTTGAAGATATTTTAAAACTGTTTTTATGAAGTAATGGTCTTTTTGTTACCACTCAAACTTCAAAGGTTGTAGATTAGTTATATTTCAAAATAAATTGGTTAAGTCACTAAAATGTAAAATACCAGTAACACCTAATTGTAAAGCATTAACAATTGTCTATAATTTACAAAGTATTACTTCTCTGTAAAACACTACACAAAACCAAATCAACAAACGTCATAAGAGTCAGAGATATTTTTGTATTTTCTTACAGATTTAATTTTTTTAACAGATGTGTTTGATGGCATTAAATTAGACAGTTGAGTACTGAAATTTTGAATCAAATTTTGATTTTTGCATTACACATTCAAAACAATTCTTATAAAAAAGGCAGGTTGACAGTTTACTGACAAGTATGCTATGTCTATGTCTAAATGTAAATTATCATTTATAACCTCCGATTAGTTTGATGATGACCTGTGACAATACTTTTGAACTTTGAATCCTGTTAAAATTTTGACAATGATGGAACACTCAATGGTTAGTACAGATCCTCCATACAGCAGATGTTTGAACACTTCAAACTACCAGCTGTAAAGTCATAATTGAATATTAAAGGCTAGGGAGAAATGTCATGAGGAAATTCAAGTATATTGCATGAGTTTTTAAAAAAATTATATTGAAGAGTTTACATTTTGAAGTTTACATTTTTGTAAAATTGTTTTGTTAATAAAGTGATAAAATATTAAAGTCAAATAAAATAAAATATAAGTAAAGGATGACACTGTGTTAGTCAGGTCATGATTTTTTAACCCCTTTCTGGTCCCTTGTCATCATCCCTTTACCACCTTTTAATTTTGACTTGTTTGTTAATGATTTACAAGGAGACTACCTGACTCTCTTATTTGTTTATCATTTTATTGTATGGTCATTTTGAGTGGAGACATTTAACAGTAATTTAAAATTAAGTCCAGTTCTTGAGTTACATGTTACAATAACATTCATATTTTTTGAACTTTTTATGGCCACAAACACTCAAGTTCCACTAAAAATGGTTTAATAGTCAAAGCAAGGGGAACAATTTTTATAGTCATTAAAATTCTGAAAAAAACCTGCATATTGTTTTCTACTTATCATAATTATAATAAAGGTTCTGTACTCTATAGTGAACTAAAATAAGATAATAGGATTACAACATTAACATTAATATAAACCAAGCAGCACATTATAATTGGCTAGTACAAATGTAGTAATTATATCTTTACAGGAAGTCTAGACAGTAGTTCGTTACATGTAAGTGTAGATGGACAATAATTGTATTTCTGACCAGATTCTTAATTATAAAAACTTTTCTGTTTAATTTTGATGTGCCATATGTGCACATTTTAGAGTCATTCCTGATCAGCGATACATGCACTAGAGGCCTTAAAGTTGATTTATTAAAAAAGACATGAGCCAAACAGTTAAAAACTATAAATACTGCGAGTGTCCCCTCTATAATTTGACTTTGTCAATTCAAGGTAATATACAGGTAATGACTGTACATCACATATTATTTCACAGCAATATTAACATGTGCAAGATATTGTATGCCTATGTCAAAGAACATTAAGTTGTGGCCTAGACATGAATCCATGTTACACAAGAGGTCCAATCGGGCCTATATCGCTCAAATGGCAGACAAATTGCATCTCATTTAATAGCAATGGTGGTTATCTTGGATGCACACAAGAAGCTGATTTTACATAAACTACTCCACCTAGGGACCTTTCACACTAAATAGTTCTATTTGGCTCAGTAGTTTCAGAGATTTTCACAGAATTTTAGTATCACTGATTTTTAAATTTTAATTCAAATTTAAATTAAACCTACAGTTTTTAACTTGGGATTAAAAATAAAGGTCATATATGGAGGTCATGAGTGTAGGAAAAATTTTGCCTGATGGTGACACACCAATGTGCCAAATATGGTATGCTCAGACATTAATTCATGCTAAAATTACTATAATTTTGACCAAGAGGTCATTGTCAATGGGTCAAGGTCATATCTAGGTTATGAATGTATGTGACACATTGTCTCATAGTGATACATGTGCCAAATATGGTATGTTTATATCAATTAACAAAGAATTTAAGACCCAGGCATAAATCTGCACAGACAGACAGACAGACAGTCAGACAGAAAGAAAGATGGACAGACACATGAAACAAAGTGCCATGGTGATACACTCATGTTACAAATATAGTATGCCAATGTCAAAGAAAAAAAGTTTTGAGATAGACACAAATCTATGTTTTCAAATCTAAAATTTTGACCTTGAAATCAAGGGTCAAGGTAATACAGATGTCATGAATGTGCATAACACATGTCCCAAATATGGTATGTTTATGTTAACTAACAATGAAGTTAGGGCCCGGACATGAATCAATGTCTAAAACAGAATAATTTTGACCTTGAGGTCAAAAGTCAAGGTTATTTGGGGGTCAATTTATTTGTATGCCACATATGGTCTCATGGTGATACAACCATGTGCCGAATATGGTTATGGCCTGGACACAAATCTGCAGATTGATTCCTATAAACCTTATAATTTTGTTTGCTGGGGAGGGGAAATTAGTAAAATGAGAAAATGGACAAAATGGACTAAGAAACATTTTTGCCATTCAGCTTGAAACAAGAGGCCCATGGGCCTTAACGCTCACCTGAGAATATCTCCAAAATTGTTTACAAAGTGCAACAGACAATATATCAAGTACAGAAAATTTAAAGAAACTCAAGAACTCCCAAAAAAATTAATCAGAAATATTCAGTCACATTTCATTAATAAGCAGCTAATATGCATAAAGTGACTGTAGTCTTCTTTTGCAGCTGTCACCTTGACCTTTCAACATATGACCTTGAATCATATATCAAAATGATTGCCACGTCAATATCTACAATATTCCAATATGCATGCCTATACAAAAAGTTAATAGTTTACAAGATAATTAGCAATTTAAGTCTTCATTTGCAGTTGTGACCTTGATCTTTTGACATATGACCTTGAACTATATATTAAAATCATCGTCATGTCAATACCTACAATATTCTTAAATACATGCCCATACAAAAAGTTAATAGTTTTCAAGATAATTAGCAATTTAAGTCTTCTTTTGCAGCTGTGACCTTGACCTTTCAACAAATGAACTTGAACTATATATCAAAATGATTGTTGTCGCAATACCTACAATATTCTAATATACATGCCTATACAAACAGTTAATAGTTTTCAAGATAATTAGCAATTTGAGTCTTCTTTTGCAGCTGTGACCTTGACCTTTAAACATATGACCTTGAAATATATATCAAAATGATCGTCATGTCAATACCTACAATATTCTAATATACATGCCTATACAAAAAGTTTATAGTTTTCAAGATAATTAGCAATTTAACTTTTCTTTTGCAACTGTGACCTTGACCTTTCAACATATGACCTTGAACCATATATCAAATGATCGTCATGTCAATACCTACAATATTCTAATATACACGCCTATACAAAAAGTTAATAGTTTTCAAGATAATTAGCAATTTAACTTTTCTTTTGCAGCTGTGACCTTGACCTTTCAACATATGACCTTGAACCATATATCAAAATGATCGTTGTCCAAATATCTACAATATTCTAATATACATGCCTATACAAAAAGTTAATAGTTTTCAAGATAATTAGCAATTTAAGTCTTCTTTTGCAGCTGTGACCTTGACCTTTCAACAAATGAACTTGAACTATATATCAAAATGATTGTTGTCGCAATACCTACAATATTCTAATATACATGCCTATACAAAAAGTTTATAGTTTTCAAGATAATTAGCAATTTAACTTTTCTTTTGCAACTGTGACCTTGACCTTTCAACATATGACCTTGAACCATATATCAAAATGATCGTCATGTCAATACCTACAATATTCTAATATACACGCCTATACAAAAAGTTAATAGTTTTCAAGATAATTAGCAATTTAACTTTTCTTTTGCAGCTGTGACCTTGACCTTTAAACATATGACCTTGAACCATATATCAAAATGATCGTTGTCCAAATATCTACAATATTCTAATATATATGCCTATACAAAAAGTTAATAGTTTTCCAGATAATTAGCAATTTAAGTCTTCTTTTGCAGCTGTGACCTTGACCTTTCAACAAATGAACTTGAACTATATATCAAAATGATTGTTGTCGCAATACCTACAATATTCTAATATACATGCCTATACAAAAAGTTTATAGTTTTCAAGATAATTAGCAATTTAACTTTTCTTTTGCAACTGTGACCTTGACCTTTCAACATATGACCTTGAACCATATATCAAAATGATCGTCATGTCAATACCTACAATATTCTAATATACATGCCTATACAAAAAGTTTATAGTTTTCAAGATAATTAGCAATTTAACTTTTCTTTTGCAACTGTGACCTTGACCTTTCAACATATGACCTTGAACCATATATCAAAATGAGTGTCATGTCAATACCTACAATATTCTAATATACATGCCTATACAAAAAGTTAATAGTTTTCAAGATAATTAGCAATTTAACTTTTCTTTTGCAGCTATGACCTTGATCTTTCAACATATGACCTTAAACCATATATCAAAATGATCGTTGTCCAAATATCTACAATATTCTAATATACATGCCTATACAAAAAGTTAATAGTTTTCAAGATAATTAGCAATTTAAGTCTTCTTTTGCAGCTGTGACCTTGACCTTTGAACATATGACCTTGAACCATATATCAAAATGATTGTTGTCGCAATACCTACAATATTCTAATATAAATGCCTATACAAAAAGTTAATAGTTTTCAAGATATAGTGACAAATAAATAATTTTTAGCAATTTTCCCACTAAGTTCCTTGCCATTTCCCCATTTTGAGCCCCATCGCTTTCATTTGTGCAAATCTAAAACTAGATGACCTAAGAATGTTATAAGTGAAATAACTAAGGTATATCACTTGTACATTCAGAGGAGAAGATTTTTAAAGTTTTTCACTATTTCCCCCCTTATGGGGCCCCAAGGGGACATAACTCCTTCATATGTGCAAATCTGAAAGGCCTTCACCCAGACATCATCATCACCAAGTTTCATCAAATTTGGGTTGGTAGTTTTAGAGGAGTTGATTAAAATGTAAAATGTTAACGCACGACGGACGACGCACGACGCACGACGCACGACAGACGACGGACAGTGAACCATCGCAATAGCTCATCTGAGCTTTCAGCTCAGGTGAGCTAAAAAAACTTCATGTTTTTGATATATTTAAAAACATTAGAGAGGGTAACTATTCTATGTGCATACAATGAATTGATGGTTAATTGTTAGTTTTTAGTATCTAAATTTAACTACATAATTAATCATTAATACATGTATCATGTATTAACATACCAGCCATTGGATAATAATACATCTCATATTAAATTTCTCTTTATCCCTTAAAGAGGATAAATCTAACCCCTGAATTTTAAAACTACATGATGATTTAATTGAACCCCTACTATTATAGTTTATCAACAAGACTACACTTATCATCAATGTACATTTCCAGCAGCAACAAGGATAAATCTAACCCCTGAATTTTAAAACTACATGATGATTTAATTGAACCCCTACTATTATAGTTTATCAACAAGACCACACTTATCATCAATGTACATTTCCAGCAGCAACGATATCATTTTCAAATAGTCAAGTTATAATAATTTGAAGCCATTTACAAAATATTTTAAATGGGAAAACATGTAACACAATATTAGACCTAATTTCAAAAAAATGAACAAATTATAGGCTTAAGACCCTAGAGAAGCCAAACATCACATCTGATTTTTTTTTTCATCATTGTTTATGAAGAAGAATAATTTTTAAGATATTTGCACCTTAGGTCACTGTGACCTAGTTTGGAAGCCATGGCAATGCAATGAACAAATACCCAGAAATCTGTTACATGTGACATGTAAATGTCAGAGGACATTACTAGACCCAGAAATCTGTTACATGTGACATGTCAATTAGTGAAAACAGTAACTTTTATGAAGTTCTAAGAAAATGATGTCGGAAAAGAACATATGATTTCTTCTTGAATAAAAATGTCTGTTGCTATAATAATGATCTAAAACAAACAACATTAAGATCATGGTTCAAAGTCCTAGGTGCTGACACCTGGGAATAAAAAGCATTTAACCTTATATGATAAGAGAATTCTATGTAATTCAGAGGAAAACTAAAAGAAATATTAGCTTCTCGAGTGTATTAATGTTTTTGTATTATTTGTATTACATGATCAGTGTACAGAGTGGATGGCCGAGAGTCAATATCTGGAGGTGGTTCATGCCTACAGACGCTACAACAGTGATACTACTATGATCAATATTGGAACTTGACCTAGATTTTATCAAGAGGGTTATTCTAAGCAGGTTAAAAAAGACAGGCTAAAAATTTTGTTTCAAAAGGGTTAACAAGGTTTTTGTATGTTCTAACCTATCATGAGTCGGTAACAAATCCATTGACCAAGATATAGATAAAGATTCATTCTGTGAAAGTTTGGACTAACTGTGACTAGTATATAGTATTAACAATGTTTTTATGATTTGAGACATAAAAAGGGTCCAAATTTTCCCAATCTGAAAGGTAGAAGGTAGTTTTTAAAAAACATAGCAAAATCACTGATCAGAGCACTTTAAAAACCAATCAATCAAATATTTTCACCATGAATATTATTCATTTTGGTGCAGTTAACATTGTTATAGAAGAGAAGGTTTTTAAAGAATCAGCTAAAAATAATAACCTAAATATCATATTCTAATGAATCTAATTTGTAAAAATTCAGAAAAAAAACATATTTTTCTATTTGTAGTCATCAAAGCTGTCTTGAAAATTTAGACAGCATTTGTCTGTCATAATTTTTAGTCTGCATCGACCAAAGCTTATCGTGTATGAATTTGATTCTATATGTTCATACTGTTTAGGCTGAAAAACAATTTGATGGCATAATTCATGAAAATTAGCTCAACAAAATAATTTCTAACACTACATAAAAAAAAAGCCGATTTGGGCTGACAAATTATGTCGATGTTCGGAAAACAGAGGTGTCGGTTTTCGGAAGTTTATATTACATGATTTATATAAGAATAAATCTGTCCCGAGCAAACAATGTCGGTTTAGGGAGGTTGTCGATATTTAGAGGTGTCGGTTTTGGGAAGTTACACTGTACCTACAATATTCTAATATACATCCCTAGACAAACAAGAGGCCCATGGGCCTTAACGCTCACCTGAGAATATCTCCAAAATTGTTTACAAAGTGCAACAGACAATATATCAAGTACAGAAAATTTAAAGAAACTCAAGAACTCCCAAAAAAATTAATCAGAAATATTCAGTCACATTTCATTAATAAGCAGCTAATATGCATAAAGTGACTGTAGTCTTCTTTTGCAGCTGTCACCTTGACCTTTCAACATATGACCTTGAATCATATATCAAAATGATTGCCACGTCAATATCTACAATATTCCAATATGCATGCCTATACAAAAAGTTAATAGTTTACAAGATAATTAGCAATTTAAGTCTTCTTTTGCAGTTGTGACCTTGATCTTTTGACATATGACCTTGAACTATATATTAAAATCATCGTCATGTCAATACCTACAATATTCTAAAATACATGCCCATACAAAAAGTTAATAGTTTTCAAGATAATTAGCAATTTAAGTCTTCTTTTGCAGTTGTGAACTTGACCTTTCAACATATGACCTTGAACCATATATCAAAATGATCATCATGTCAATACCTACAATATTCTAATATACATGCCTATACAAAAAGTTTACGCCTATACAAAAAGTTAATAGTTTTCAAGATAATTAGCAATTTAAGTCTTCTTTTGCAGCTGTGACCTTGACCTTTCAACAAATGAACTTGAACTATATATCAAAATGATTGTTGTCGCAATACCTACAATATTCTAATATACATACCTATACAAAAAGTTAATAGTTTTCAAGATAATTAGCAATTTGAGTCTTCTTTTGCAGCTGTGACCTTGACCTTTAAACATATGACCTTGAAATATATATCAAAATGATCGTCATGTCAATACCTACAATATTCTAATATACATGCCTATACAAAAAGTTTATAGTTTTCAAGATAATTAGCAATTTAACTTTTCTTTTGCAACTGTGACCTTGACCTTTCAACATATGACCTTGAACCATATATCAAAATGATCGTAATGTCAATACCTACAATATTCTAATATACATGCCTATACAAAAAGTTAATAGTTTTCAAGATAATTAGCAATTTAACTTTTCTTTTGCAGCTGTGACCTTGATCTTTCAACATATGACCTTGAACCATATATCAAAATGATCGTCATGTCAATACCTACAATATTCTAATACACACGCCTATACAAAAAGTTAATTGTTTTCAAGATAATTAGCAATTTAACTTTTCTTTTGCAGCTGTGACCTTGACCTTTCAACATATGACCTTGAACCATATATCAAAATGATCGTTGTCCAAATATCTACAATATTCTAATATACATGCCTATACAAAAAGTTAACAGTTTTCAAGATAATTAGCAATTTAAGTCTTCTTTTGCAGCTGTGACCTTGACCTTTCAACAAATGAACTTGAACCATATATCAAAATGATCGTCATGTCAATACCTACAATATTCTAATATACATGCCTATACAAAAAGTTTATAGTTTTCAAGATAATTAGCAATTTAACTTTTCTTTTGCAACTGTGACCTTGACCTTTCAACATATGACCTTGAACCATATATCAAAATGAGTGTCATGTCAATACCTACAATATTCTAATATACATGCCTATACAAAAAGTTAATAGTTTTTAAGATAATTAGCAATTTAACTTTTCTTTTGCAGCTGTGACCTTGATCTTTCAACATATGACCTTGAACCATATATCAAAATGATTGTCATGTCAATACCTACAATATTCTAATATACACGCCTATACAAAAAGTTAATAGTTTTCAAGATAATTAGCAATTTAACTTTTCTTTTGCAGCTGTGACCTTGACCTTTCAACATATGACCTTGAACCATATATCAAAATGATCGTTGTCCAAATATCTACAATATTCTAATATACATGCCTATACAAAAAGTTAATAGTTTTCAAGATAATTAGCGATTTAACTCTATTTTTCCAATGTGACCTTGACCTTTCAACATATGACCTTGAACCATATATCAAAATGATCGTCATGTCAATACCTACAATATTCTAATATACATGCCTATACAAAAAGTTAATAGTTTTCAAGATATAGTGACAAATAAATAATTTTTAGCAATTTTCCCACTAAGTTCCTTGCCATTTCCCCATTTTGAGCCCCATCGCTTTCATTTGTGCAAATCTAAAACTAGATGACCTAAGAATGTTATAAGTGAAATAACTAAGGTATATCACTTGTACATTCAGAGGAGAAGATTTTTAAAGTTTTTCACTATTTCCCCCCTTATGGGGCCCCAAGGGAACATAACTCCTTCATATGTGCAAATCTGAAAGGCCTTCACCCAGACATCATCATCACCAAGTTTCATCAAATTTGGGTTGGTAGTTTTAGAGGAGTTGATTAAAATGTAAAATGTTAACGCACGACGGACGACGCACGACGGACGACGCACGACGCACGACGCACGACAGACGACAGACGGTGAACCATCGCAATAGCTCATCTGAGCTTTCAGCTCAGGTGAGCTAAAAAGTTAATAGTTTTCAATATTCAATTTCAGCCTTTTTCTGCAGGTATGTATGAATTAACTATAGTACAAATTAAAACTTCCAAATCATTTACCATTTCAGTAAGCTTATGCAGCCTTGATGTTGACCTTTTAACATATGACCTTGAACCCGATATCACAATGGTCACAATATCAATAAATACAATATTCTAACATACATGCATATACAAAAAGATAAAAGTTTTCAAGATAATAAACTATTTCAGTAAACTTATGCATTTATGACATAAATATGAACTATAAATGAACTATATATCAAAATGACTGTCATAACTGTCATACCTAAAATATTCTAATACATGCCTAGACAAAAAGTTAATAGTTTTCAAGAAAATACACAATTTCAGCCAATTTCTGCAGCTATGACTTTGACCTTTAAATGTATGACCTTGAACCATATATCAAAATCATCATCACATCAATACTAACAATATTCTAATATACATGACTATACAAAAAGTTTATAGTTTTCAAGATAATTAACAATTTCAGTCTTCTTCTGCAGCTATGACCTTGACCTTTCAACATATGACCTTAACTATAAATCAACATGATCATCATATCAATACCTACAATATTCTAATATACATGCCTATACAAAAAGTTTAAATTTTTTAAACTAATGCACAAGTTTAGTATTTATAAGCAAAAAATAACATTTCAGGGGCAAGATCTCCTACATGGATTATCATTATAGTTACAAAACTTGGTACCTTGTTAAATTTTGTCATGCTGAACATTTTAACAATGTTTTGATTTCATATATCTCTTAATATTTGCAAGAAAGTTGCCAAAAACTGCATAAATCACAAATTAAGGCAGGACCTTGACTCCTTTTTGAAGGTTATTTCAAGAAAAAGTCAAAACTGAAAACCCCATGTCTTTATCTGTTAAAATAGTCAAATTATAATAATTTGAAGCCATTTTATGATTTTTTTTTAATGAAACGTTTTGACCAAATTTCACATAATAAACAAACTATAGGCTTAAGACCCTAGAGAAGCCGAATATCATATGAGATTTTTTTCTCCTATCTTGACCTAGTTTTGGTAGCCATGGCAACACCATGAACAAATCTGAACTGCACTGGCCCATATATGCTTCTGACCAAGTAATAATGAAATCTGTCCAGCAATTTTGGAGGAGAAGTCAAAAATAGGTGTTAACAATGCACACATGCATACACACACATGCATGCATGCACATACACATGCTGCACCATAAGCTCAAATGACCTTTCTGTCAGGTGAGCTAAAAAAAAAAATAGGTCAATTAAATTTCTCAGAAAAAGCTTATTGTATGATATGTATCAAACTTAACTTAAGTGGTCTATTAATAAACATGAAATGCAAAGCATAAAAGCATAAATTTTGGTCTACAACAACCAAGGATCTTCTGACACCAATTTTTGTTGTTTTTAAGCTTATTTGAGAATGTGATTAAGTTTGACACAATATCCCTTGCCATAGGCTCACTTTAGTTTTGACCTAGATTTTTTCAAGAGAATCCTTTTACGTAACTATCATTAAAACTGAGCAAATTATCTGGTTTTAACACATTTAATAAAATTCATTTATATTTTAATCTAGTGACCTAATTCTGACAAGGGGAGCTAAATATTCCTTTTAAATCTACATCTGTTCAAAACAGCCAGCAGGAAAGGACATTTTAAGGATGTAACAATTATGGTGCATAATAAAATTACAGCAAAGCAATCATAGGGATTTATCCATAATAAATAAATTTTCAAATAATTTTAAATCACGCCATTTTGGTTGTATCAAAATAAAAAGTTTAAATATTATTAAATGTTATCAGTTTTACAAAAATCTGTATCTAATTAACACAGAGGATTAAACTGACTAAATTGGTTAGTATAAGATTGGTGTCAGTCATGTTGTAATTAATGCTTATCTTTTCAGCTTTGTTTTACAAGTCAAAATAAAATCTTGAATTTAATTTAGAAACTGAGTTATAAGACAAAGTGAATGGGTATTTAATGGCTAGGTTTAGTAATATAAACCAGAATACACATGTAGACAATTAACTTCTGATTTTCTCTTTTGTATCAAGTTCATATTGGGGACTTTTATAGAATTTTGTTTTTATTTTTGTTTAACAAGCAAATTACTTTTTATAATTCAGAGTACTGAATAAAAAAAAAACTGTATATGACTTAAACAAACTATAAATCTTTGTGGAGCTAAAATTGTATAGCATGGAAGTAAAACTTGGATTGACTTTATCACATAACAAATAAAAATAGTCAATGATGTTGGTTTTACCTTTATAGGTACTTTTCTTAAATCTACCTTAAATTACTTAGTAGCTCAGTTAGGTTAGTGTTTGCTCTATGAGATTTTTATCTTCTACTTAAGGCTACTGATTGTTTTTATATAGTAATAGTCTTTCCAGGAGTTTATTATAGAGTGCCAGTAAACATTAAAAGGGAGGAAACTCTGTACTATATTGAAGACTTCACTATGACTTGCTAAATGAATATCTTTAATCAAAAGGTTTGGAAAATATTTATAAGACTAGATTAAACTAATAACAATCATTAGATGTTAACTATTTCTGATTTAACTGTAGATTTTCATCTTATTGCTAATTATAAAATCCCCAATGCACAAAACAACTGAAGCAACTGATCCCCAAATTAAGTTCTGAAAAAAAGTATGATGCACAAGAAACAAACCTATATGATATTATTAACCCCCTTCCCGAAAATAAAATAAAATTAAAAAAATAAAATAAAATAAAATAAAATAAAATAAAATAAAATAAAATAAAATAAAATAAAAAATAAAATAAAATAAAATAAAATAAAATAAAATAAAATAAAATAAAAAAATAAAATAAAATAAAATAAAATAAAATAAAATAAAAAAATAAAATAAAATAAAATAAAATAAAATAAAATAAAATAAAATAAAATAAAATAAAATAAATAAAATAAAATAAAATAAAATAAATAAATAAATAAATAAATAAAATACTGTAAACCATGAAAATTTAGTGGCAGTTTTATCTTAGCGCAATTGGCGGATTAGAATTCAACTGCTGAAATACCACTAATGAGCAAAAACTAACGGTACCTCAAAAGGTTTGTGATAATGTTTGACTGTTTTTTATTATTGTTAAATATTATACCTCTCCCCATCATAAGTCACTCAATAATATTATTGATCAAGGAAAAAAATTAAATCGCATTCAATGAGAAGCTGTATCGATCTATACATAAAAATTAACAAGAATTTTTATCAATCAGTCCACAGAGTCCATTTTCGTTTCAGCTGAAAGAGAAAGACATGCCCATGCACATCAAATTAAAATTGAATAAAATCCAAATTTAATCACTTTAAATCCTAAAAATCAGTGGAGAAAGCACTAAAATTCACAAGATTTGAAAATTGGCACTAAAATAAAACTGCACTAATACAACTGGCATTTTGAAATCACTAAAATTTCTATGCACTAATATAAAGCGGTTTACAGTAAATAAAAAACCCCTTAAAAATCAACAGTTGCATGGATATGCTGTTACTTGTATATAGTGATGAACAATCGGAACATTTTCATAATCGATTATCGGGAACCAATCGGACAGACTAAACCGATCAATCATCGTGATAATTGAAACTTATAAGTTAATAAACCATTACAGTAGTTTCAGTATTTTAGCATAATGTTACTATTTATTTTAGTTCCACACTTTATTTTTCGTTTTTCCCGGGGTAGGGAAAGATCTCACGATCTACTTGTTGCAATAGATCGCCCGCCGCCTCATAGTGATTGTTGTCTTCTTGTTCTCTCTTAGATTCTTCCAGCGGTTACGCATACCATATACAAAAACGGAACAATCTTTTAATAGCGACAATCGATTATTGAAAATGTCAATCGATAATCGAAATCGTGACTGATTTAGCGATCGACTTTCGATTATCCGCGATAATCGTTTCATCACTACTTGTATATAGCATGAATTGCCATTAAACTTAGAAAAATGTAAGTTATCACATTAATAAAATGCCTTCATTTCTAAAATTGTGGATGAAACATCACTAGACAATCAATGCAATTCACCGGTACTTTGTAATCTTTTCAGACTGATTTCTACATTGTCACTGAACCAACCAAAAATATCTTCTTTACAGCTTTTATCCTTCATAATTTCATGCACTTTCTAATGACCACTCCCTGTCTTACAATAAGCCTTAATGTGTTTAAGTAAAAAAAGATGACATTAAGTGGATAGATTTGTTTTTAAACATTTTGGAAGTCAAGCAGTTTAGAGTAATGAGAAGGGAAATTGCTTCCAGGTGTTAGCATCAGAACATATCATTTTTATGTTTAACTTCCTATATTTTAAGTATGTTATTTTTGAGGAATGATGCTGCTTTCTTTAATTCAATATGACTTTGTTTATGCTCTCTCATTATCTTGTTTTTCCAAATGATTACCATTATATCAAATATTTTACCGTTATTTGTCACTAAGCATTATGTTTAGATAACTGCTTGATAACAAAGCAACTTCCTATTTTTATAGACAATCTTAAACAAGTTGCTTGTTTTAAAAAAAAAAAGCAATACGTGGACCTAAGAAGTATGATAGTCTAGTACATCAATCTAATATCTGTATATTGAAAACAACTTTTGTCAGACTATTTTTAATGCAATACAGCATTATTATTTGTTTGAAACACATTTGCTTGAATGAAATATGCAAGATTGTTTTAATGAGCTATACTATTATGTATATAACATCCTTGGAGATATTGTTAACTCATGATGCAATTCTTTGTATTGATGTATTTTCTGGACTATATTTTAGTCTTTGCATTTTTTTAAAAATAATATTTGGCTTTCCACTTTTTCAACCAGAGCACTACTTGTCTGGAAGACCTGTAACTTTAATTTCTTAATGCCCAGTGCTTGGCAAAACAACAGTCAATATCTGTTTTGAATTACTGTATGAAACTCTGTCGTAAACAAATCTATAGCCTCTTACTTGCAGAGCGAGCACTTTACAATCCGAGGTATGAGTAATTGTATTCTGAAATGGCCATCTATGTTGCAATATTGAAACATCATGAATTAATTATGGAATATGCATGTATTACAATTTTATTTATTTGGTTATAATTTGTTACAAATCTGTTTTTTCAAAATTTCTTAACTTATACGATAAAAACATTTTCTACTTATCTATATTTAAATGTATTTTATATATATGACATCTTTAGCAGTCATTTGTATTGGACTAGATAGGTATGAAACCTTAAAACTATCGGTTAAAGTACATGCAATAATCATTTCACACACACACACTCATCAAAAAAAGCATTTGAATAATTGAATAATACATAATATTTAAGCAATAATAGAAACTATCACTAACGACACTAAAATAATTCATTGAATTTGTATAGATTGTGATTGTAACATAATAGCACTAAATGTATTGAACTATATATAAATGTTACATATTTGTATGACATATAGCACTATGTCCGGTATCTTTGGCTATCAGAAGAAAATTGCAATACTTTATAAAGAAATGCCTTATAAAGATTTATTAGACATCTTGAATTCTTTTACATGTTAGATTTCTAACTGTGTTGTTCACAAGGGTATAGTGGATATCTATTGGAATAATTTGTAACAGTTTTGTTAGCATTTCCTTTCTATCAAAATGGATAGCTGAATCCAAACCACGGCTTTCCAGCAATTTTTTTATTTGTGGTGAAAATACCGTTATTTTTTTTTCTTCATTAGTTGTTTTCAGCAACATTGTGGCTCTCATGTATATGTTCGCTGCATTGGTTTTGTATCTAATGTTGCAACGCTTGCAAAACATGAAATACAGTTCTATATCTGGTTCTTTTAAAGTTTCAAGCTTGGTGTTGTTGCAGGATACCTTTCAAGTTTCCTTGTTTGAGGCCCCACACCAATCGTTTCTGCAAATTAAAAATTTACACATTCTAAGGTATCTACATGTACAATATTTAAGGTCTAGCCCTTAAGGTTTTGAAAGAGATGATTTTTAAATTTTTAACTTATTTACAGAGGCCTCCTTCCAGTTTCCCCATTTAAGGCCCCCTACCCATGGCTGATGTAAATTACAAACTACACGTGCTAAGGTATTTACATGGTACAATATCTAAAGTCTAGCCCTTACTCTCTTGAGGGAGGTTATTTTTAATTTATTTTCAGGGGCCTCTTCCAATTTCCCTGTTTGAGGCCCCACACCAATCGTTTGTGCAAATTTATAGACTACACTTCCCAAGGTATCTACATCTTGAATATCTAAGATCTAGCCGTTATTGTTTTGAAGGATATTTTTTTAAATTATTTTCAGGAGCCCTTCCAATTTCCCTGTTTGAGGCCCCACACCAACTGTTTGTGCAAATTAAAAAATTACACATCCTAAGGTATCTACATGTACAATATCTAAGGTCTAACCCTCACTATTTTGAGGGATATTTTTTTTAACTTATTTTCAGGGGCCCCTTCCAATTTCCCTGTTTGAGGCCCCACACCAACTGTTTGTGCAAATTAAAAAATTACACATCCTAAGGTATCTACATGTACAATATCTAAGGTCTAACCCTTACTATTTTGAGGAATATTTTTTTTAACTTATTTTCAGGGGCCCCTTCCAGTTTCCCTGTTTGAGGCCCCACACCAACTGTTTCTGCAAATTAAAAAGTACACATTCTAAGGTATCTACATGTAAAATATCTAAGGTCTAGTCCTTACTGTTTTAAGGGAGATTATTTTTAACTTATTTTCAGGGGGCCTATTTCATTTTCCCTGTTTGAGGCCCCAACCAACCATTTGTACAAATTAAAAAATTACACATTCTAAGGCATCTATATGTACAATATCTAATATAAGGTCTAGCCCTTACTGTTTTGAGGGAGATAATTTTTAACTTATTTTCAGGGGTCTTTTACAATTTCCCCAACTGAGGCCCTACACCGTTGCTAGTGCAAATTTAAAAACTACACATTTTAATGTATCTGCATGCACAATATCTAAGGTCTAGCTCTTACCAGTTTTGATAACTTATTTTCATGGGGCTTTTTCCCCGTTTTCCTTAACTACACATAGCCTTCTTGCAGTTTTGTAATTAAGATATATGCACCTTCTGCAATGACACAATGTATTTGGCTGAGGTGAGCTTACACACATCTAGTGCTATTTTGTATATGTTGGAAATTTCCTCATTTAATGTACTATACATTTACCAGTTTGCCACAAAATGTCATTATAAACATAATACAATTATTGAAATTAAATCAATACTTACCAAAACCTGTGCGCTTCTTTAACTTGGATCTTCAAACTATTAAATGAAACTTAAACAATAGGAGGTACTGATAGGAATTTATTTAAAATAATTACACTTATTGCATGGATATTGTTACACATTAAACAGTATAACACATATTAAACCCGTAAAGAACCTTTAGATATACTTGAATCACTGTAGGGTAATATGAAACTTTGGAAAGTGATAACTTCAACAAACATACACCACACCTATTTTAACACGTCTATGTACAACACTAATTAGTAGAATTTAAAACAGTTCATTTAGTAAGGTATTTTTTGAACGGTGAGGAAAACACATAACATGTAAATAACATGCTGACAAAAATATTATAATTATTTGCATTATAGTCATGTTGTTCATATTATAGAGTGAAATATTTTAAAGTACATATTTTAGGGTAAATATGTTTTATCTGTCAATTGGTTTAGAATTATATACAAGCATCCCCATCAAGTACCTTCCATGTCTTTCTGAAGTTACAGGTATTTTTCCTTAATACCAATGTAAATTGCTTCTTGTAAAAATCGTTCCATATTGCCCATGAGCTTTTTTCTACTTCAGAGCTTGTCACCAATATTCTACTGCGTGGACCCTCAAGGGTCCACGCAATGAGTAAGGTGTAAGTAAATATGAAATTATTGAAAACAAGTTGGATATATGAATAAATGTCATCAGTGTTGGTGAGTTGAACAAGTTTAATAATTAAATCTCGTGTAAATTTAATGAAACCTGATAGGATAAAAAGTTATCAGAAACAATAGGCCCATGGGCCTTAACGCTCACCTGCGGATATCTCCAAAATTGTTTGCAAAGTGCAAAAGACAACTCCCACAAAACTTAATCAAAAATATCCAGTCACATTTCAATTATAAGCAGCTAATTTGCATGAAGTAACTGTAGTGCAATTAATAATTTCCAAATCATTAACCAATTTCAGTATACTTATGCAGCTATGTCTTTGACCTTTAAACATATGACCTTGAATTACAGTATAACCGCCGGAAACCGAACCCTGAGAAAACCGAAATCCTGTCTAAACTGGCCAGGTCCGATGGTCCCAATTTTTTTCCTCTATATTCCTTTTGTTACAAACCTTGATAAACCGAACCCTGTGAATTCTGAATACAGTACGATTTTTTATGAAAAATCTGTCCTCTGACTATAAATTTCACCTGTGAAAACCGATCTCGGAAATTGTCCGATTTTGCTTTGATTTTAATGCAAAATCTGTCATTTATTTTTCTAATCATTTAAATAATTTCACTCAGAAACCGTCATTTTCATCTACTGAATACCACACTTTATTTTAATGTTAAACAATGATGTTTTCTTTCTACTCATTCATCTCAGTTAATGACTAATCAAGACAAACATTGAAACAATGGAGATCATAATTACTTACATCACGTCCTATCCACGTAAACAATAGGAAATGATAATTAATAATCAACTAACATTTAATCCAATAGCTTGGTCGGACAGGTGTTTGTTTGTAAGCCATTATGTGTTCGGTTGCATATCTACGCATGTCATGATCAAAGGTGCTTCTTATGCCTTATTACACTTAAACAATATGATTGTAAGAAAAAATATGATTGTGAAAACAAAGTGTATTTCATGAACATGGTGGTTTTTTTTATTCTTTTTTTTTTTTTACCTTTTATGGCTTAATATTCATGTTAAAAATCAAAAACACTAAAAATTAATCAAAGAGAATTAATTTTACTTATGACCCTTCAAAATTATTTTTACTGGGCCCCGGTCAAGATACTGGTAAATGCCACTTCACTCCAACCAGTTTTATATCTTTATTTTACTTATTATCCATCCAGTTTTGCAAAAATTTGTTGATGGAAAACCAAAAAGTAGAAAATGTGCAACATAACCCATAATCAATCACAAATCCTTAAAAAATTAATTTGTCACGCGAACAATTTCTGAGTTCAATATATAGGACAGAATGTTGGAAGCAACCCAGAAAAAATGGTGCTTCCTAACTTTTGTAGATTTTATCTTTATTAGCTTACATACCACTACAAAACATCATCATAATGATCAATGATTTCTTCCTGATAACTGATGCATGTAGCGGAAAAAAATCATGGCATTTTAATATATATGACAAGTGATACATGTGGACCGTTTCGTAATGTAAAAAAGTAACAAAGACTTTTCTATTTTTTCCAAAAATTTCCTTTTATTCAATATATGTTCAAGTACATAAAATAACAACCCTAATGTGTTTATCTACTTCTAAATTCAATGTCCTTGTTGTTACTCGCCCTATGTGACAAATTTCCGATGTTTATCAGGGGCAAGTAACTCTTGGCGAAAACCTCTATAAACCGAAACCTGTCAAAACCAAATTTTTTTCTCGGTCCGTAGGACCATCGGTTTTCAGAGGTTCTACTGTATATATCAAAATGATCGTCATGTTAATACCTACAATATTCTAATATACATACCTATACAAAAAGTTAAAAGTTTCCAAGATAATTAGCAATTTAAGTCTTCTTTTTGCCGCTGTGACCTTGACCTTTGAACATATGACCTTGTACCATATATCAAAATGACCCTATATCAATACCTACAATATTCTAATATACATGCCTATACAAAAAGTTAAAAGTTTTCAAGATGATTAGCAATTCAGTCTTCTTTTGCAGCTGTGACCTTGACCTTTGAACATATGACCTTGAATCAAATATCAAAATGATTGTCATGTCAATACCTACAATATTCTAACATATATGCTTATGCAGAAAGTTAATAGTTTTCAAGATAATTAACAATTTGAGTCTTCTTATGCATCTATAACCTTGACCTTTAAACGTTAAGACCTTGAATGATTTCCATATCATTCCTACAATATTCCAATATACATGCCAATACAAAAAGTTAATAGTTTCCAAGATAATTAACAATTTCAGTCCTTTTTATGCACCTATGACCTTGACCTTTGAATGTATAACCTTAAGCCATATATCAAAATGATTGTCATGTCAATATCTATAATATTCTTAAATACATGCCTGTACAAGTTAATAGTTTACAAGCTAATGCACAATTTTAGTTTTTATAAGCAAAAAATAACATTTCAAGGGGAACAACTCCTACATGCATTATCATATAGACATGCATTATCGTACATGTACGAAACTTTTTACCTTTTTACATTTTGTCATGATGAACATTTTGTTTTGTTATTATATATCTCTTATAATTTTGAAGAAAATAGCCTAAAACTGCACCAATTACAAACTAGGTCATGACCTTGAACATTGACTTGTGACCCCATTTTAAAGGTTATTTCAAGAAAGTCAAAACTGAAAACCCAAATCTATTCATATAATCAAGTTATAATAATTTGAAGCCATTTTACGAAATTTTAAAAATTAAATGCAAAAATGCGTAATTTTTTACCAAATTTCACAAAAATAACAATTTATAAGCTTAAGACCCTAGAGAAGCCAAATATCACATCAGATTTTTCTCCCATCATCACTTTCGGAGAAGACGATTTTTTTAAGTTTTTTGGAACCATAGGTCACCTTGACCTAGTTTTGGGAGCCATGACAACGTCACGAACAAATCTGAATTGCACTGGCCCATATATGCATCTGACCAAGTTTCATTGAAATCTAACTTCTAGTTTCTTAAAAGAAATCAAAAATGTAAAAGTTCATGCTGCAGATGACGATGATGCTAACGAAGATGACGGCAGACAAATTTTGATCAGAAAAAGGCTCAAGTGAGCTAAAAATTATTCAATGACTATTTGATATTATAATTCAG